>CM052978.1:5019622-5619622 GCA_028554685.1 Agrotis ipsilon
AAGCGAATGATTCTAAATTTGAATCACGAGTGCAACGAGTGATTCAAAAATTAGAATCATGAGTGATAGCGAGGGAATCAAAAGAGCACAAGGTGAAAAATCTTTGCACTCGAGTGCAACACGTAACTTTTCATCCCACCTCAGCGAGGAAATTACTAAATGCAAAAACAAAAAAAAAACAGATGTACAATCATATAAACACAAGATAGGCTTTTATTTCAGTTTAGGTATTAACTAAGACATTATTATAAAACAGAATATTTTTTAAATTAAAACAAATAATGCTTAGGTAGTATATAGTTGAAAACTACTACCTAAGTATTATTAAGTTACTTATTTTTATCTTGGTTTGTCATAACATTACAATAAGACGTGAAATGAAAACCGCACAAAGCAAATAAAAAAAAGGTATAACAAAGTACTGAGCCAAGAATGTTCCGGGTCTGAGATTTTAACAAAATAATTGTAGATTACGCTCCAAGGGAGGCATATTGAATTCCGAAGCGATACTGAGGATTCTGGGGGTGAACCTCCTTCCGTAGCGTAGCGAGGAGGTTCAAGTGTTAATACCCGAAATAAACGAGGGAATAAAAGTTAAAAATCCTTCGTGAAGCAAGGGATTCAAGTTAGCCCAGAGCAACGCAGCCTTACACCCGAGGATAACATCAAATTTTAAAAATAGAATTTGTTTCCTCGACAACCTTCGAACGTCAAGTGGGCACCACAGCAAGCGATCAGCTGTTGCGGTCATCGGCCGCCATTACTGCTGCTTCTCTTTTGTTCATACGATGTTCTTAATTCAAATTTACTTTATTCACTAGAGGATAAAAACGGCTTTTACTCACTTGAGGATAAAAACGGCTTTTACGGTCAGATATCGAAGAGCAAAAGTACCCTTTCCGAGATGGGGGGATGAAAAAAAAATTACCTTACCTTAATTTTTTTCCAATTCAATTTAATACTTACTGCCCTTTAAATATATACTAATTGACCTTAAAACTTTTCCTGAGTGTTCCAACGAGTTCTTATTTTCATGTTTTTATTTAGTCTCATCTTGGACATTTTTAAAATCAAGCTAAATGTACTGAGAAAGATAAACTTTAGCTACCGGAATTAGTTGACGTTGAAGTTATTCACTTTTCGAGAAGTTTTTTTCCTTTTAACTTTAAATATGTCTTTTTTTATTTATTTTAAAATTAAAGTAGGTATTTATTTATTTTTATTTCTTTAATCATTTATGTACACACAGTATAAAATAAAAGAACATACTTAAACTAATAGTACAAAGGCACTGCTTATTTCAAAAGAAATTTCTACCAGCAGACCTGCGATAGGAAGAGTGAAAAAAAGAAATGTAGACAGTAGTGTGTGAGAACAAGAAAATAATAAAGAGATAAAAATGAATGTCTTAACTTAATAAAATATTAGTACACATATAAATTATAAATAATATATAAGTACTTATATAAATACAAAAATGTAACTAAGTAAATGATGTTAAAGAAAATACCTATTCCAGGTATATAGGTATTGCATTTGTAGATCTTTGCAGTCGTCACTGTTAGTCAGAAGCTCTCTGACAACCAGTCTTACCATGTGGATATCGTATTACCCAGTTACTGGTTTGTGGAGGTCCGACAGACAGTCGCTCCATGTAAAATACTGATATTCAGATCCGGTTTGACTGGAAGCCGAACCTAACATAATTATGTAGTTGAGAAAAGGCTAGGCAGATGATGATGAAACTAAAATCTACAAACATCAAATCCAGCATTCTTTTCGGTAAAAAGGAGCATGCTCACGCTTCATAGAAAAAAAACCCGGCTCCGGCAGAAACGAGTTGTATCTCAAATTAACAATACAATAGTGTAATAAAATAATAACCAGTACCCCTAGCACGAGTTTTCACTATTTTACGTTACAGAGTCTTTCCAGTATTTACAGCGTTTCTTGTATGGAAAAATGGAACAGCGCCTCTGGTGTGCGAAGAAGGAACTAATTTTTTTCCTTGAAAATTGTCAATTTGAAATTGTCAAAGTTCCAGTTTACTTTACGTCTCATTTACTGAAAACTCGTGCTAAGGGTACAGGAATGCGTCTATGAATGGCGCGTGGAGGCGCAGCGCCGGGGCGTGACCCCGCTGCCTCGAGAAGTCGAGGCGCGGCGGGAAGAGCTCCGGCGCGATCTCAGGGCAGTATGGAGGGCACGACTGTCGCGACCGACGGCCGGGCACGCCGCAATAGCGGCGATAAGACCCCTCTTTGAGGAGTGGCTGGAGAGACGTCACGGCGTCCTAAGCTTCCGCTTGACGCAGGTCCTCACCGGACACGGATGTTTCGGGAGGTACCTGTGTCTTATGAGAAAGGAAGAAACGCCTGGGTGTCACCACTGCGTAGATCGCCCGGAGGACACAGTCGAGCATACGGTGCAGGATTGCCCCGCTTGGGCGGAGCACCGACGTGTCCTCACGGCGGCGATAGGCGGAGACCTCTCGCGCCCAGCACTGGTCGCGGCCATGCTGCGGGGCGAGACGGAGTGGGAAGCGGTCGCCTCCTTCTGCGTAGCAGTCATGCTCGCGAAGGAGGAGGCGGGCCGCGTGAGAGAGAGGACAAGGTCCTCCCTCCGCCCCACCCGCGGTGGTGGACGCCCACGGCGTCGGACGTCGCAAGACGATCTCCGGCCACCGTAGGCGCGGGCATGCGGGCGGCGAGTAAAGGGCAACTCGCCGCCCGACCATGGACCATGCCCGGGTCGACGGCGCGTCGTGTTCCACGCGCGCCTCAAAGAGCTGTCAGCAAAATGACGGGGCCCCCTCTCAGAGGGCCAAAGCCTGCCGGGGTTGCGGGACTCATACCATCACCGTGACCCCGGAACATAAAGGGCTACTGAAGAACACCGTGGATTTTAGTCAGTACAAGTCTGACAGTACCTCTCGCCCTGCCCGGGGTGGGAGGTCTCATTTGATGATTTTACCACGTAAAAAAAAAAAAAAAAAAAAAAAAAGGGTACAGGAATGATCGGAATCCTAACTGGCTAACATTAAAAAATGCCAGTTTTGTTATTCAGTCGTCCATAGAAAAAGTACTTTGTAGTAGCAGTTCGTTCCCCTATTAAATATCCTCCTTTCAGGGCAAATCATTTTTATGTTCTAACTAGTCATTTAAATTTCAAATTTTTCCATTACAAATGAGTTATTCCGTAGCAAAACTTTGTTTATAATCCATCTTAAATTCTAGAATAATTTAAATGTTTACACGAGAGAGCTAGGGTACAAAGTTTTTGTAATAAAGTTATTTAGAACGCTAACGTTCTAAGTGTTTTCATTTAAAACGTTTATTTCTCTGTGTATGTCGTTTAATTTGTGTTTATTTGAATAATTAATTGCCTGGTTCACTAACGAGCTCTTTTGTTACTTTGTGTTTATATCATTCGTTTAATGAGAAGCTTTTCATTAATTTGAAAACATCATTTAAACACAGTTTATTTTACGTTTTTTTTTGTAGGTTGGTACCATTTATGAGAAATCTATTGAGCTCCTTGAGTTATGAGTCGAGCTCCACGGTAACTGACAAATGCTTGCACTGACTGGACAGGTCCACTCGTGTGGTTCTTTCCTCAAAAGACCATTTCAGACATTGACCTTCATGGTCCTCGTATAACCTTTTCTACATTTTCCCACGTTTTTTATTGTCCACTTCCAACCGGTGCAATTGTTTCGTTTATGTTCAGCAGTCTGTGGACGTCTTAGTATGATAGAAAATATAAAAAAGACGGTCATATATCTAAAAAAAAATACGTCGACTTGAGAGCCTACAATAATCTGCGGCTATAAAGCTCCATTTAAACAAGACTTCTATTCCAAATAAAACTTTAAGAGTGTGGAGTGGACCCATGTTTACGGCGCCGTTTGCCGTGCGTACGGCAGCGGCGTACCCAATATTCTCTTTGATTTAGTTTTCGCTTCATTTATCGTCTTCTTAACAGCAACAGGAGCAGGATACGTCTTTCGCGGTCCATATCAAGCCAAAACTTGAAATTTTGGCATACGTGCTGAGCGGGTACGTACACGTATACGATGTGTGCGTGGTGCGGCACGCCGCACCGTGGTATGGGTCCACGCCCTAACTCTTAAGCACTAAAATTACGTATAAAGCAAAGAAAAAACATTTATTTGGCGCAAGAGAGCACGATACACGCAACATTTAAAATTAAAATAAACACAAAAAAAGAAAGGACTTACATCTAAAACAAGAGTTAAAAATTAAACAAAGTATTGTTGTGTGACTCACGGCTGCGCCAAAAAGGCCCAGTTCAGCAAAATGTCGTGCAACTAGTGCTCGACGCATGGCACATGACGTATGGCATACTCCACACGAGACAAATATAATCAAGACTGGTACTTGAAGCTCGTAGAGCATGTCGTAGCAAATAATGTCACCCTAGTGTTATTATTTTTACATTTTATTTTCTGCTTAGTAGGACTGGGGAACGTCCCAGGTGGTCTTACTGTGTCTTTCTGAAGTTAAAGTGACGTGACTTTGTGAGTAATGGAATAGTTATCGATTCAAGTTGTTTTCTTTACGGCACGGTATACAAGTAGTATTTCCCTCTAGTCTAGAGAGCCAAAGTCTGCCTGGGTCGCAGGACTTATTTCATTACCGTGACCTCCTTGATTCTGCAACGATTCACCGACGACCGGTTCACCATTGGACGTGTCGTCGACAGGACGATTCACTGGTCGTTTCACCGATAGACTCTTTCAACTTTGGACTTTTCGCCGATACGACGACTTACCTCCCCTACTTATTTATTGCTAATTGTTTACTCCCTCAGTGGTACTAACAACGAAGATAAATTACTAGACTCCTAGTAACAGGCGACCGATGTCTGTCAACACATTAGGCAAAAAAGTCTTATATCCATCTTATTTCGACCACTCCTGTGTGCCGTAGACCTTGAGTTAGCCAATCACAACGCTACTACCCCGTCTCCCTCGCTTACGTAGTACCTCAGCGAGTTGACAGAATAGTTTTTGTTCCTTAGATCGTGCATGCGGAGTCTAGTAATATATCGTCGTACTAACATCATCACATGACCTACAAACGCGGTAACACGACGCGACTATTACAAGGGATCTCACTTCATTTGACACTAACACATTGTGCATGCTTGTATGTCTGATGTCAATTACATTTCAACGTATTACATGTAATACGTGGCTCTATTAATGATGTATTGGGATTAAGACATAATTCTGCGTTAGTCATGACGATCCTATTAAAAGGGGTCGAAGCCACCGGCATAACCGCTTCGAATAGAGCTCACAGCGATCAATTGCTGTGCTTGCCTAGTACTTTTGCTGATTAATAAAGAATAAGACTATTTCACGTAACGTAACACACCAAACACTAGAGTTGGTTAAAAGTAGAGTTTCGCCAAGTACTATTAGTGTTGGGAACAAATGAGAATTTTTGGGGGTACAATCGGGATTTTTTCGAACTGTCACCAACGTTGACAAATGGAAATAGACCCTTTCGAAGTTCGAAGCTACAGAGCCTGAATTGCAATAACAAACAAATACGAAATTTTGTATTTTTCCTCAATTTGATTTTCGTACCTCCGCCATCTGATAAGCCTCATAATATAAATAACATTGATAGCCTCTCATTGCCGTAAGAAAATACGTAATAGCCTCTAAATCGGTTCGCGCCTTGATTGGCCAATAAACACTCTTCGGGCCTCATCAATAAGTTTTAAGTGTGCTCTTAACCGTATCTCGTAATCCAAATAATTTCGTATTTGGGATTAAATCGTAAAACCAGTGCTACACTGGCTTGAAGAGTCGGCCACAGTAGGCGTAAAGCCTTTGTTAAACAGGAAGGCGAGCCGAATGCGATCCGAAGCGTTTTTATTCGTAATGTATGCAATTTTTTGAAACCAGTCACATTAAAAAACAAGGCAGTCTGATAGTCTATGTGACTGGCTTCAAAAAACGCTTCGGCACGCATTCGTTTCGCCTGTCAGTTTGACAAAGGATTCGATAATTTTAATACGAAAAAAAAGTTCCATGTATCCGGATTTATGTGTCTATACTTTAGCTCGTTCTTCATAGATGTTACTTCAAATTGATTGTGAGACATAGATAATTAAGAATCAGGTTTAAGACTAGACAAATTATACTACTTCTATTGCAGGGCTTCTTTAACTTTTTGCAGTCACGGACCACCTTCACAATTTAGATAATTCCACGGACCCCTATCAAAGAATGTTTTGAACAGATCAGAGCATCAGAGTCAAACACAAAACAAACCCTGCCCTAGAAGTTTTGTCTCTGTTCAATTAATTCATGTTTTGTAACTGACGAGGTGTTGTTGGGTTGTCGCGGTGAGTTCTTGTTATTACCTAGACGAGATTATACTATTTCCTAGAGTTAGCTGACCTACTGCGTACCCCTGGTGTACATGCCATGGACCCCCAGGGGGTCCGTGGACCCCACTTTAAGAAACCCTGTTCTACTTACTTATTAGCGGAGTCTTGTGTAGCTATTCCAATTAGGACGGAGCCCGCAAGTGCACTGCTATGTCAGTCACACAAAAAAATATTAAACTAGCGGAGGTCCTTAAATCTCGGAGTATCTTAACATATATATACTATATCTATACATATAATAAAACTGTAGAAAAGTTATTTTTGTACATAAAAAAAAAACTCAAATAATATAGGCAGGGTATTAAAGGACAACCTTAGAACCCATTTCTAGCATCTTTAGAATTTTTGTCTGTTTGTCTGTTTATCTGTTTGTATGTTTATTTGTCGTAAAATGTACGAAATTAATGTAGATAACTTTTATACACAACGATTAAGCGTAACTTGGAGAGGAATTTAGTTTTTGTTTCATTGGAATCGGTTCAGTCTATCAAGAGATATTTGAATTTAAAGTGTTTTAAAGTTACGGATGCACTTTGGTCTCACAATTTGATTTCGTACGTCAGTCGCGCGATCTAACTTCGAATTCGAATAGCAAAACTACAACCCACGGCAGATGGCGTTAAAAGAAAACCTGGAAAAGACGTCTTTATAAATTGAAGTAACATTATGTATTTTGTTTCATCGTAATCGGTTCACATATGTGTGTGTGGTGCGGTGTGGTGTGGTGCGGTGTGGTGTGGTGTGGTGTGGTGAGAGCGGGCATTAGGAAAATAGTCCTACATAAACCTGGAATACAAGTGTCAAATATTTTTGATTAATCTAAGAAAATTCTAAATACACGGTTTATATGAAAAACGTGGCCTGAATTAAGCGCTTGCAACTAAAAAATACATTGTTAAGTTCCGACATCCACGCGAACGAAGTTGCGGGCACAGCTAGTTACTTATAAATTTATAATCTACTAGCGACACGCCCCGGCTCCGCACGGGTGCCTTCTCTACTATATACGCATGTTATATGCAAACCTTCCTCTTGAATCACTCTATTAAAAGAAACCGTATCAAAATCCGTTGCGCAGTTTTATAGATATAAGCATATATACAGGGTGTTTCTTTTAAATGGGCCAAAAGGGAGAAATCCTTATCCATAAGACATACGGGAAAACTTTCTTAGGAACCTTTAGCTCTTTTTTGATGTTGACAATTTTGGCGTTTTTACTTTTTTGATCAAGTGTGAGTTGTCCCCAAAAATGAGTGAAATCGGCCAACTTTTTTTTTAATGTCTATCGACTCTATTTCATGTAAGGATCATTTCATTGTATCGGAAGAAAAAAATCGGGACGGCGGAAGTTGGTCAAATTTAGCAAAATATTTTTTCATACAAATTGTATGAACGAAAAAATTACCAATTTTTTTTATGATGTTTTTTGACTTAGTGTCATGTAAGGATCTTATCATTGTATGGGAAGGAAAATGTCAGGGCAACGGAAGTTAGCCAAAAGTACAGTAATGTTTCTTCTTACAGCATAAAAACGTATTAGTAGTACTCAGTATTTCATAAGATTTGACCCACTTCTGTTGCCCTGACATTTTCCTTCCCGTACAATGATATGATCCTTACATGACACTAAGTCAAAAAACATCATAAAAAAATTGGGAATTTTTTCGTTCATACAATTTGTATGAAAAAATATTTTGCTGAATTTGACCAACTTCCGCCGTCCCGATTTTTTCTTTCGATACAATGAAATGATCCTTACATGAAACAGAGTCGAACGGCATTAAAAAAAATTTTGGTCAATTACATTTATTTCTGCGGACAACTCACACTTGACCAAAAAAATAAAAACGCCAAAATTATCAGTATCAAAAAAGAGCTAAAGGTTCCTAAGAATGTTTTCCCGTATCTCTTATGGATAAGGATTTCTCCCTTTTGGCCTATTTAAAAGAAACACTCTGTATAGGACAGGAAGCGGGAAGCGACTTTGTTTTATAATATACTAGCAGCAGATAGTCTTCCTCTAAAACCCGGTGCAGACGGTTACAAACACAACAAAATAAGAATTATGCGAATCGGTCTAGCCGTTTTCGAGTTATGAGCTTAGCAACACATTTTGCGATCCGAGATATAGATAGATAGTAACTTACTATGAAAGTATTTATTTTTCATTCAACAGATTTCCCCCGTCTTTAGATAAAAATGAATAAAAGAACTTTAAGAATGTTGCAAGTATCTGAGTTCAGAAAATTATAAAGTGTTAGAGAGGTGCTTACGATTAAAGTGCACTAGAAGTTTTCCTTGAAAGTGTTTCAGGAAACCAATAAATGTATAAGAATGTGAGAAGATTCAGTTCTATTTTGCTAAGAATGCTTAATATTTGTTGTTTGTACCTATTCTTTTTTTTACCAAGTTAAAATAAAAACTGTTTAAAAAAAAACGTAACCGCCTTCAAAAACAACCACAAAAAGGGTAAGATAACCTGCAAAATAGCTTTTCTTTTGGAAGTTTTTATCGTGGTGAAATCATCAAATGAGACGTCCCACCCCGGGCAGGGCGGGAGGTACTGTCAGACTTGTACTGACTAAAATCCACGGTGTTCTTCAATAGCCCTTTATGTTCCGGGGTCACGGTGATGGAAATAAGTCCCACGACCTTCTTTTGGAAGTTGGTGTTTTTTTTTTATTTCATTGTCTTTTTATAGACTTGTATAGCTGTCCCTTTCCCGTAGTGGAACTTCTTTCACTTTCGTCTCTTCACTCAATTATACTTTCACCCGTTATCCCGATACACGTTCTACATACTGAAGTTATTATTAATAATAATATTCCACAACTATCACACAACGCCATCTAGTTCCAAGGTAAGCATAGCTTGTGTTATGGGTACTAGACAACTGATAATCATACTTATTTTATTTCTTAATACATACATTAATAAATAGGTAAATTACACCCAGACACAGAACAAATGATCGTGCTCATCACACAAACATTTGTCCTGGGTGGGAATCGAACCCACGACCCCCGGCATAGCAGTCAGCGTTACCAACCTCTAGACTAACAGGCCAGTCTAGTTATCTGCCTATCAGAATTAGAACTAGAACGTAATAATACGTGTCGTCATCAGTAATGCAAGTCGTACAAGCTGTTCGTGCAGACGCCTGCAATGCGCGGCCATGTTGGAATATTGCTCGCGAATTGAATTTCCTTGTAATAGTTGTCCATGCGGTCTGATTCTCGGTTACCGATCTTCATGCGGTATAGCTGTATTATTATTATAGATAGAAGACTAGCACTTGTCCATATAAGAGATTTGTTTATCACTGGCAACTCTAACATAGTTTACATTTTTCTTTCCCAATGTTTAGTTAGAAAATAGATCATAGATTTTTTGAAGTGAAAGTTCTTTAGCGGCGTTGTACACTTTTTTGGTATGTGTAAAAAATGTTAAACTCGCGTCAGGGGGCCGATTCTCGGTTTCAGAGATGGTGTCGAACTCGACAAAAAATTCTAATGACGTCATTTTTTCGACAAATTTTAAAAGTTGAAACGTCAAATTGGTCATTTGTCGAAGGCTAACGTTAGAGTTCAGTAAAATTTGTCAAAAAAATGACGTCATTAAATTTTTTTATCGAGTTCGACACCATCTCTAAAACCGAGAATCGGCCCCCTGGACACGTGACCGTGATTGAAAATTCGTAAGACGAATACGTGACCGGATAGCGAAACAAACGATAGCTTGCATTTTAAGTTCGTGTATATAAAAAGTTTAAAATATGGAAATAAATGCACAATGTTAAAATTCAAGTTTTCACTTCTGCCGGCACTCCCGGAGTGCAACCCGTCGTTTTTTTATTCAGTACTTTTTTTTGGGAAAACAGACAATCGTAAATTGCCATGGGCAGGTCACATAGCTCATAGAACTAATTACTGATGCCGATGAGGAAGAAAAGTTCTCGACAGACGGAGATATATACTTACTTTCGCATTTGTAAAGGATGAATATATATTTGGCGCGAGCAAGAATTAATTTCTTACAGCGAATCGCTCAACAAACTGGCCACTAAGTACAGAGGATGCCAAGAAAATATTTCATCCAAATAGATGGGATTGCGACAAAGATCAACAGAATGCAGACGGTTCTATAGCTATTCAAAATACAAACATCTATTGCCATTTGTCACCACCATAACAACAGAAGTTCTAGCATGACCTTTTCCGTTTTTGTTACATAATGTATGATACTGGAACTTAAGTCTCCGGATAAGTCTGGAATAAAGGTCATTGATCCTAATAACGCATCGTTAGAATTCCATTATACCATCTTTCGAATTTCAAAATAAAATGTAAGGTCACGGTCGCCTCTTACCACGACACGTTTATTTTGATCGTGTTACGACACTTTCTTAACATTTTTTGAATGGTTTTGAAATATTGGAATACATTGGTACACGGGGGTCAACGGATTTTATTCCAAACTTATCTGGCTCAAACTATACACGTTAATTAATTTTATGGAAAAAAATTGTTGCTCATTCCTGCCAGGGTAGGAGGATTCATTTGATGATTTTACAACGATAAAAAAGTGCCCAAAACGTAATCTGTGACATAACTTGTAACTAGACTAAAAGAAATGGGCATCCGGATAGCAAGTAAAGAGCAACTCGTTGTCCGACCATGTACCATGCCCGGGTCGACGGCGCGTCGTGTTCCACGCGCGCCTCAAAGATAGTCAGCAAAAATGACGGGGGCCCCCTCTCTGAGGGCCAAAGCCTGCCGGGGTCCCGGGACTTATTTCCATTACCGTGACCCCGGAACATAACGGGCTATTGAAAGACACCGAGGATTTTAGTCAGTACAAGTCTGACAGTCCCTCACGCCCTGCCCAATGTTCAGGACTTTTGATGATTTTGACATTTTTGATGATTTTACTACGATAAAAAAAAACGACTAAAAGAAATGTCACATCTGCAAAGAAACCTTGCTCTATGGTCTCGAAATTCACTAAGCGTCGACCTTGGGGAAATGCCCCGCATCCCGTTTCCTCGCACAGGAAATGAGCAGAGCTTTGACGGCCAGGCAGCGACCGAAGTATGGAGGCACGACACAGTGCAGTATACAGTTTGTCGAACTTGTATTATTACGAGGAGATGTTATGTCGTGGCTTCGGGAAAATATGTATTTAGGTATTTGGTAGGTATACGGTCAATTTTACTTATACATTTTTTACATTAGAAATTATCTTAACAAAGGTGCGCTTCGGCCATTTCACTCTTTAGGTCGGCCGCATACATCAGTTTTCCTTATCAGGAAACCTGATCCGTTTTTCTTTTGTACGGGAAGTTATACAAATGTTCACTGTGTACGGATAGAAAACGGATCAGTAACCTCAGCACGAGTTTTCAGTATTTGAGACGTAAACTGGAACTTTGACAATTTCAAATTGACAATTTTCAAGGAAAAAATTAGTTCCGTCTTCGCACACCAGAGGCGCTGTTCCATTTATTCATACAAGAAACACTGTAAATACTGGAAAGACGCTGTAAAGTAAAAGAGTGAAAACTCGGGCTAAGGGTAATGATCCGTTTTTCTTTTTACGGGAAGTTATACAAATGTGTGTGACATGCACACCCATTTGTATGAATTCAGTGTGTACGGATAGAAAACGGATCAAGATTCCTGATCAGGAAAACTGATGTATTCAATGCTCTAGCCTTCTTTGTATCACCTTTGCTGTGTTTGTAAAACTATTTCATTATACTCCAGTTTTAGATAAAGCTTTCTAGTTTTTATTAGGTAGTTTTCAGCCTAGAGACAAAGCTAAAATGACTCGCATGTCTGTCTGTAATTACGTTCTCCCATTTGAACTCAACGTACAATCTAAGATTGAAACACTACGTTATAACGACAAACAGAAAAGCAAAGCTAACAGAAATCTCTATTCCTAGACAGGACGTTTCGCTGAAAACTGTTGACAGATATCTCGGTTTTCATAGCACTTCAGTCTTAAACTTTTTTCATAGAAACCTCAGTTTCCCTTAGCACGATTTTCACTCTTTTACTTTACAGCGTCTTTCCAGTATTTACAGAGTCTTTTGTATGAAAAAATGGAACAGCGCCTCTGGTGTGCGAAGAAGGGACAATTTTCAAATTGTCAATTTTCCTTGAAAATCGTCAATTTGAAATTGTCAAAGTTCCAGTTTACTTTACCTATCAAATACTGAAAATTAGTGGTAAGGGTACGGATACCTTGGTTCATAGAAACTCGAAGAATAAATTATTTAATTATTGGTGAACTAATTAGCAGAAAATAGGATACAGGGAGCTTAGGGCACCCCGACACGTCCAATTCGATTGTTATGGCATTCCTGTCAGGTACGCTGCAGACAGTAATAGAAGCCCCGCTCAGCAGGGCTCCATCGTCGAGGTTCAATCAATCAATCTATCAGTCTTTTATCCTGAACTATTAAACTTTTTTTTCCTTAAAGTATGTCTCTTAGTTCAGTGTGCCTTCTGGCATACGCCTCCTCTAACATCTTCCATTGTTTTCTATCTCTGGCTACTATTCTCCAGTTGGGACCAGCCGTTAATTTTAACTCATCTTCCCATCTCTTCCCTTGCCTTCCTCTATTCCTTTTACCATCTCTAAGGTACCAGTCAGTAACGATTTTTGTCCATTTATCTTTAGTACTTCGCAGTATATATCGTCGAGGTTAGTATTGTTAAATGGAAAACTACACCATTACTGAATCCACCATTTATTCAATAAAATATAATAATCATATTGGAACTTGAATTTGCCGGTCATGTCAAATCACACCGCGCTGACATACGTCCCCCTGACTTGTCTCTGCTTGCTCCACTAAGGATGTACCACGATGCGTAGGGTTGGGATTCCAGTTACCGTTTCTCGTTTAACAGTATACATACACATACTTAAATAACTCGAAGCCAAGTGTTACTCACAACTAAGAGTACTCGGAAACATATACACTATACAGCTCGTAAATAACCGAAGGTTTCACGTTTGGATTGTTTTCTATTAAATGTTCAACAACTTATAACTATTCGTTTTATTGTTGAACAGTTTTGGTCGCTCTGTCTTAGTTTTGAATAATGGACGACACCAAGTGAAATACAAGTTGTTATGTGTTCAGATTGGGACTGGAGTTTATTAGGTATTTGTTTATTGATAAAATAGGGACTCACCCTAGCTTCACACACATGAAATTTCAAAATAAAATATATCCTGTGTTACTTGCTGACAATGCCTAGATGACAGCAGGTCAATCTACGAATCTGTAAAATTTTACCAATCGAACATTAAGTGCACGTAACCAGAAAGTTAGTAACGTCCCAAATAGCTGTCAAATATTTTTACGAGTTTTCATTAATTTGGCAGTGTTACTGTGTGGAAATAAAAAATCAGGCTCTATAGTGCACTAGAATATGTGTACTGTATTGGAACATAAACAAAGACAATGTTGTCAATGTAAAGTGTCATTTGAGTTTGACGTTTTCTGTTAGTTCTCTCTGGTAATTGCCTTGTAACAAGAAACATGTATCCGTGCTCTCTTAACATTAAATCTACTTTAATCACACTGTTCTCTTATTGAATCGCCCCAAAACCATCAGGTTATGGGCCCAGGATGTTTGCCGCAAACTGCAACGTAATTATTTCTAAATAATTACGCACGAAAAGTTAGTTTTTTTTTTCTCATGGCGACCACACCGTTAGTCACTACCATGACTTCGATGGGACTGCAGATTGAGAAGCTACGAGGCATCGAAGATTACAATCAATGGAAGTTTATGTTGAAAAACGTACTTATGCATGAAGACCTATACGACTGCATACAAACTGAAAAAGGGAACGAAGACCCTAAGAAAAATCAAAAGGCGTTGGCAAAAATTTGCTTATCGGTCGGTCCGTCTGCGTTGCCACATATTCGTAACGCGAAGACGGCGTATGAAGCATGGAATAGCTTGCAACACGCTTACGAGGATAAAGGTTTGTGCAGGAGGCTTGGATTGCTAAGAACGCTGTTTGGTGTGAGGCTGAGTGAGGCGGAGAGCATGCAGAGCTACCTAAATAAAATAACTGAACTTGGGCAACAGCTTACAGATATTGGGAATGCGTTTGATGATGAGTTCTTAGCTGTAATCATGTTGAGCGGTTTGACCCCGGACTTTGACCCCCTTATCATGGCTTTGGAGAATGCTAATACAAAGTTGACAAGCGATATGGTTAAGTCTAAGCTTTTACTAGAGCAGCAGCGACGTGATGGCAAGCGTGAGGATCATCCAGAACTGAATGCGTTGGCAGCAAAGAAACCTCTAAAGTGTTTTCGCTGCAAGAAGAATGGTCATATAAAGAAAGATTGCCCAAAGAAAGTTGAAAGTAAACCGAAAAGGACTCCCAAGGAAGAAAAGTCATTGTTAACTGCGTTATCTGTGAAGCTGCAGAGTGATGTCTGGTATGTGGATAGCGGGGCAACCAACCACATGACCAACAACAAGGAGAAGATGCAGAACTTTCAGTGTACTAAATCGCTTGAAGTTAACGTGGCAAATGGTGAAAAAGTCAGAACTGAAGGACTTGGTAGTGTGCAAGTGCAGTTAAAAAAGGGCTTAAAGACAATAAGTAATGTGTACTATATTCCAAAACTTTCTGCAAATTTATTATCAGTTAGTGAGTTGAATAGGAAAGGTTTTAGTGTAATGTTTAATAAACAAGGATGCAAAATCTTAGATGGCAATGAGATCATAGCTACAGGTACATGCTATAATGGTGTTTATCAACTAGACACAGTCCATAATGAGAGTTGTAGGGTAAAATCTGAGAGTGCCATGAACTTAGTCTGTGAACAAGTTAAAACTGAGGAGGTGCCAGTGCTCGGTGAAGACATGTCTGCTTTGGTGTCTGCCGGGGCTCCTGTTACCCAGGAGGTTTGGCATAAGAGGTTAGGTCACCTTAACTCGAGGAGCATGAATGCTATGAAGAATCGATTGGTCACAGCAGTCCTTAAGGAGCTGTGGGATTAGACATGAAACTACGGTCCCACACTGCAGTCAACAGAATGGTGTAGCGGAGAGGGCTAACCGGACGATTATGGATAAAACCCGTTGTATGCTGCAAGATGCTGGACTGGGGAAGCAGTATTGGGCTGAAGCAGCTAACACAGCGGTTTACCTAAAGAACCGTTCTCCCACCAAGGCTGTCATGGGTACAACACCTGAAGAAAAGTGGACATCTAAAAAGGTGAATGTATCACACTTACGTATTTTTGGATGTATAGCATATGCAGTTGATGAAAATGCCAGAAAACTGGATTCCAGAAAAAGGAGATTTATTTTTGTAGGATACTGTGAAGAAAGCAAGGGCTACAGGCTCATAGATCCATCTTATCCTAGGAAGATCCATAAGGCGAGGCATGTCAATTTTATAGAAAATATGTTTCTAAGTAATAAAACTGTGTCATATGATGAAAATAAAAATACTGATGTAAAAGTAATTGATATATCTAAGTTATTGAGTGAAGACAGTTCTGTACAACCAACTACAAAACAATTATCACCAAAAGTAGTATCTGAGCCAACTCAGACTGACCAGTGCAAACAGTCTCCACAAGTAAATACCTCCATTGATGGTATTTTACCTTCTGATGCCACAAGAAATGCTCGCAGACAGACAATGTTCAGTTTGGATGAGAATGAGGATTCAGAGAGTACAGATAATTCTTTGTCCGATGAAACTTACATTCCAGGGAGGTCGAGCATTGACTCTGAGGACAGTGAGCAGTTTCAAGATGCTCCTGAAGCAGAGTATGCCGGGCTGACAGAGATAATGTTAGAGGAGCTGCCGACTACACTGGAGGAGGCATTAAGTGGCAGTGAGGCTAAACACTGGAGTGAAGCTATCGCAGATGAGTATGACTCTTTCATAAAAAATAAATGCTGGACTCTAACTGACTTACCTGTGGGGAACAAGCCAGTAAAATGCAAGTGGGTTTTTAACAAAAAGAGAGGAATCGATGGAGAGTTATTCAAGTATAAAGCTCGCTTAGTGGCTAAAGGATACACCCAGAGGTATGGAGTGGATTATAAAGAAACATTTGCTCCAGTTGTTAGATATTCAACTATTAGAATACTCCTGGCTTTGGCTGCTCAGTATGACATGATGATTGAGCATCTTGATGTCAAGACTGCATTTCTCAATGGTGACCTGGAAGAGTCTGTCTACATGGAACTAAAGGAATATTCTGCGTGATTGTGGTAAATAATTAAAGATATTTAATTATAATATCAGACTTTTATTTCACTATTTGACAATACAAGAAAACGGAACATGACGAAGTACTTATAAAGTGGCGCCACATGCGCTTAAAAAGTAAACTAACTTGGTTGCGTTCCATTAGACACTAACATCCTCCCTTGGGACGCAACCCCATTTTTGTAACACAATACAAATGTTTCTCGGCTGTAGTGCCCTTAGTTAAAGTATCTGCAATCATTTCCTCACCCTTTACATAACAAAACTTTATATCTAAATTATTAACATGGTCCTTAAGGAAATGATAACGAATGTCAATATGTCGTGACCTGGGCAAGTAACAATCATTATTAGACAATTTAATTGCACTCTGGTTGTCACTGAAGATGACGAGCGGATTGCTCTGCTCTTGCCCGAGTTCAGCATGCAGTTGTTGGAGCCACAGCGCCTCCTGCGTCGCCGAAGACATCGCCATGTATTCCGCCTCGGCAGTTGACAGGGCCACAGTCTGCTGCTTCTGTGATCGCCAAGAAATAGCACCACCCTGTAACAAAAAAATGTAACCCGTGCACGACTTTCTGTCGCGCACATCGCTTGCCCAATCGGCATCACAATAACCAGTGATTTCTTCATTACCATCTTTGGTATAAATCAATTTCATATCTTTGGTACCCTGCAGATATCTGAAGATTCGTTTGACTGCAGTCCAGTGTGCAGCTGTAGGATTCTTATTAAATCTGCTCAGTATGTTCACTGCAAATGAAATATCAGGTCGTGTACCTTGAGCCACATATAGTAAGCAGCCAATAGCTTGTTGGTATGGACAGTCATTGAACTTGTCCTCCTCATTTTTGTCACCAAGTTTCATACCAACTTCAAATGGTGTTTTCACTGGTTTACAGTCTGACATTCTAAATCTTGCTAATATTTCATTTATATATTTTTCTTGATCTAGTAATACTCTGTCCCCATCTCTAGTAATACGTAGACCAACACATTGATATGCGGGACCAATATCTTTCATTTCTAAGTGCTGTTTTAATTTCTCCTTGAAAACATTTTTTGTGCTTTCTTCAGAGGTAAACAGAATTAAATCGTCTACCCAGATGGCTATAAAAGTATTTTTCTTTTTATTATAGTAGACACACGGATCTGTTTTTGATTGTGTCATTCCCAAGTTATGCAAGACTGAATTTAATTTCAAGTTCCAGAGTCTGCTGGCTTGCTTGAGTCCATAAATCGATTTGTGTAGCTTGCATACCTGAGATCCTTGCTTATACTCTTCTGGCTGCTGCATGTAAATCTCTCTATCAATCTCTCCTTGTAGAAAAGCAGATACAGCATCCATCTGATCTATTACTAGCCCATATCTAGCTGCTAGAGCAAATAAATAGCGGATACTTGTATACCTGACCACTGGTGAGTATATCTCTTCATAGTCTGTGCCCCATCTTTGTGCATAACCCTTTATCACAAGCCTTGCCTTATATCTCATAACATTTCCAGTTTGGTCTGTTTTCGTTTTAAACACCCACCTATATGGAAGAGCCTTTTTACCTGGGGGCAGATCTGTCAACGTCCATGTTTTACTTTTCATCAGATAAGAATATTCTTCATCCATGGCCCTCTTCCATTCTGTCGCTTGTGGAGAAGCGAGTGCTTCCTCAACAGTTTGCGGGTCAGTTAGACCAGTAAATAAACAGAATAAGCTCATCTTGTCTTCTCCTGTCTTATTCTTTAATCGGGTTGACCTTAATGTTATTTTGCTATTGAAATCTTGTCTAATAGCACGTGGAGGATAGTAGGTTTCATCAAGTTCCCCGGTGTCAGTGTCATACTCACTTGAGTCATCACTATTACCTTGTATATCGGAGTCTTTACTGGACATTACAGGTGCAGAAGTGGACAATTTCTCCATGTTCATTTTATCTTTCTGACTGCCTGAGTTTGTTTTTTCTTGTAAACCGGAACTGGTAGTAGCTGTTTCACTGTCTTTTACTGGAATATGAGTTTCACAATCAACTGACACACTGACATCCTGAACATAGTTTTCAATGAAGGTGACATCTCTACTCTTGACAACTTTGTGTGACTTGGGGTCCATAAAGCGATGTCCTTTCGTGTTATCACAGTAGCCCACAAATATCATTTTTACTGATTTTCTGTCCCACTTTTGGCGTTTTTCTTTTGGTACAAAAACCATAGCTTCAGAGCCAAATATTTTCATATGAGATAATACAGGTTTCTTACCTTTCCACATTTCATAAGGTGTTTTACCTTGTAGTGACTTTGTCGGGGAACGATTTACGATGTATGCAGCCGTTGCCAGAGCTTCAGCCCAGTATCTCTTCTCTAGGTTAGCATAGAACAGCATGCACCGTGCTCGTTCTACTAAAGTCCTGTTGAATCTTTCTGCCATGCCGTTTTGCTGGGGAGTATACGGAGTAGAGGTCTGATGAATTATACCATGATTAGATAAGTACTTTTCAAAGTTAATGTTGCAGTATTCACTGCCATTATCAGTACGAAGCTTGGCTATCTTATGATTAAATTCATTCTCTACTTTCAACTTAAAATCTTTAAATGTCTCTAAAATATTCAACTTATCTTTTAGAAAATATACAAAGACCATTCGTGTGAAGTCGTCAACGTAAGTAACAAAATATTTCATACCACCAAATGAAGTATTCTCCATAGGGCCACACAAGTCGGAATGTATCAATTCTAGTGGCCTTGTTGCTCTAGAACCTACATTTTTGAATGGTGTCCGTGCTTGCCTGCCTTCCATACAGTGAGTGCATGTGACATTACTTTGATCCTGAGTCAGAGTCACACCGTCGGTACAACTGGGTAGCTTCTTAACATCTGGGATGTTCAAATGGCCCATACGCAGGTGCCACAGGTAAGTATTACTACTATTCTGAGAACTGGAGGCTAAATATACATCTTCTTTACTAGTATTTATGGTATATAATTTGTTGCTCAATGTTGCAGTGCATACCACCTCACCTTTTCCATTTTGAACTTCACAACCCTTGTTATTGAAAGTGACCTTATGTCCCTTGCTTACAATAGTGCTCACTGAAAGCAGATTGGCAGCTAGCCCTGGAACATATAAAACATTGTTAATTTGTATCACATTATCTTGACTTGTGTGTATATCCACACAACCAACTCCCTTCACGGCTAATGGCTGTCTGTTGGCTACAGTAACACTTTTAACAGATGGCTCGGTGACATTGTACATCCAATCCTCCCTACATGTCATGTGGGTGGATGCACCTGAGTCAAGAAACCACTTGTTATCACTGATGTTCTCATTGACCGTCGCTGAAAAGGCTGCTACAAAACTGGAGCTTTCTCCTTTCTTTGCTGATTGTTTCTTGTGCTGTTTACAATTTTTGGCAAAATGGCCATGCTTATTACAGTTGTAACACCTTGGTCCCTTTGATTTCTCCGACTGCGCATTGTTTCCAGTTTTCTTACTATTTGTGTACAATGCAGTTGACTTTGATGGGTTAATCTCTTGTATGAGTTTAGTTTTCACTGAGTCAGCACTTATTTGGATACCGGAACTCTCTAATCCCATAATCATTGGTTTGTATTCGTCCGGTAAGCCCGCCAACATTAAAGTACCGAGCCACTCATCATTGACATCAAACCCAATATTGCGCAGTTTGTGAGCAGTGTTCATAATCTTACTAACATAATCTTCAACGCTATTGCTTGATTCCAGTGTAGTATTTATCAAATCTTTCAGTAGACCAACCCTTCTTGTTAAGCCATTGTCATCAAAAGCCTTTTGTAAATTCTCCCATACTTGTTTTGCAGTCTTGCATTCCTGAACATGTTCGTAATTCTGTGGGTCCAACAACAATATTAGCTTCGACTTCGCCTTTATATCTTTAGCTGCATCCACGGGTTTGTCATCGGCGTGTTCGATGCAGCACCATAGATCCTCGTGTTCCAAATATGTTTTCATACTGAACTTCCACGTCGCGAAGTTTTCTCTTCCGATCAGTTTCTCTAAATTAAACATATTTGAACCCATCTTACTGGTTTTCTTCAACAGAATATGCAATTACAACTGATCGGAAATTTTCTTAACCTCAAATTTAAATTGCACCAACAATTTTTACGGATTGAAGTTAATTCACTTTTCTGATATTTTCAACTGTACCACTTCTGAACCACGCTCTGCTACCATAAAGGAATATTCTGCGTGATTGTGGTAAATAATTAAAGATATTTAATTATAATATCAGACTTTTATTTCACTATTTGACAATACAAGAAAACGGAACATGACGAAGTACTTATAAAGTGGCGCCACATGCGCTTAAAAAGTAAACTAACTTGGTTGCGTTCCATTAGACACTAACAGGAACAACCTGTAGGTTATGTAGTAAAAGGATGTGAGAAGAAAGTTTATAAGTTGCATAAAGCAATTTATGGATTAAAACAGTCGGCGAAACAATGGTATAAGAAGATTAATGATGTTTTAACCACAAAATTGAAATTTAACAGGTTATCTTCAGAACCATGTGTTTATGTATATAATCATGATGGTGAAATCATGATTATTGCCCTGTATGTTGATGATATAATGTTATTTACATTAAAAACATCACAAAGAAATGTTATTAAGAAAAGACTGATGGAAGAATTTGATATGAAAGATTTAGGTACAGCTCATCATGTTTTAGGTATGAAAATAGAAAAAAACAGCTGATGGAAACTTTACCTTGGATCAGTCAAGTTACATAAAGAAAATATTAGATAAATTCAACATGTCAGATTGCAAACCAATGAAAACCCCAATGGAAGTTGGAATAAAGTTACAGAAGGAAAACAGTTCAAAGTGTAACTTTGATTATAGAAGCCTTATTGGTTACTTAATGTATTTATCTGTGTGTTCCAGTCCAGATATCTGTCACAGTATCAGTTACCTTAGCCAGTTTAATAACTGTTATGGTGAAAGTCACTGCAAAGCAGCAAAAAGGGTGCTAAGGTATTTGAAAGGAACAATAGATTATTGTCTTGTTTTTCAGAAAGGTGAAATAGATATAGTGGGTTTCACTGATGCAGACTGGGCGGCCAATCAGGTGGATCGTCGATCTTATACTGGCTATATATTTTGTATAGGAAAGTCTATAGTTTCATGGGAAAGCCGTAAGCAGCGTACAGTGGCACTTTCGAGTACAGAAGCTGAGTACATGGCAATTTCAGATTCGTGTAAAGAGGCTATGTTTCTGAAAACATTTATTTCTGAATGTACTGGCATTGTTAGTAAAGTTTTGTTGTTAAATGATAATCAGTCAGCTCATAAGCTTTGCAGTAATCCTGTATTTCATGCAAGGTCAAAGCATATTGATATAAGACATCACTTCGTAAAAGATTTGGTAACAAAGAAACAGATTGTTTTGGAATATCTTTGTACTGATGAAATGTTGGCTGATGTTTTGACTAAACCGTTAACTGCTGAAAAACATCTAAAGTTTGTGTCTCAAATATTAAGATGTTGACTTTGTGCATTAACCATACCCATGTTATTTTGTGTGCATTTGATATTGTATTAGTTTAAGGCCTAGTATTGGAACATAAACAAAGACAATGTTGTCAATGTAAAGTGTCATTTGAGTTTGACGTTTTCTGTTAGTTCTCTCTGGTAATTGCCTTGTAACAAGAAACATGTATCCGTGCTCTCTTAACATTAAATCTACTTTAATCACACTGTTCTCTTATTGAATCGCCCCAAAACCATCATACTGCACTAAAAATATGATACAGAAATGCAATTAAAACACTGAATTTGATGTTGTAACCGTTTCAGGTGTCTAAAATACATTTGGAAAGTTTTCAAATGCTTTTTCTACGTCTAAAACTATGTATTCGGTGTCACGATATTAATTATTGCATTCCCTAATAATTTTTTTAGTGCACTACATAGCGATTTATTTCTTATTTTCATATAGTTTTTAAAAAATAATTAAAACTTGTAAATATTTGATAACTATTTGCGACGTTGCCAGCTTTCAGAATACGCGCTCTTAACCTTTCACTATGGTGATAAGGTTGAAAATTGATTAAAGTTTGACAGATTGAGTTAGGTTAATGTGCTGAAGTCTGTACCTTTCTATTGGTGAAAGAATCTTGAATATGAAGATTTGTTAAAACGAGTATTTTATTTTTAAAATTCAAGTAAATATTTCCTTGACGTCACTTCGCAAACTTGTGTAACGACCTTAGCACATCTGTCAGAGTTTGGTCAACGGAACCGCATCTGCAATTTGTCCGTACCGGTGTAACCGAACTTTAACGGCACTAAAATGAACAACAACTACTATCATTACTTCGACAAACAAGTCTGCGACATGACATTAGGTACTCGCACTATGCACTTGTAGTTTGCGACAAGTCATTTGTTCGACAAGGTGTAGAATCGACAAGCCATTATGATCAGATTGGTGACTAAGTTGTGATCTGACTTCAATAAGTATGCTCAATATTGTGCATTGAGCGATTGCGTATCGCTTTGGGGAATAAAGAGTGGCGACAATGAACGGGAAGACCAAGCAAGCTAAGCACTAGGTGAGCCGACAATGCGGGCGGCGAGTAAAGGGCAACTCGCTGTCCGATCATGGACCATGTTCGGGTCGACGACGCGTTGTGTTCCGCGCGCGCCTCAAAGAGCGTCAGCATATCGACGGGGCCCCCTCTCAGAGGGCCAAAGCCTGCTGAGGTCGCAGGACTTATCCCATCACCGTACCCCGGAACATAAAGGGCTACTGAAGGCTCAAAACCTAGCCTCGTGTAGCCCGGGCAATACTGACTAAAAATTCACCTTGATTCTTTGAAGTTCTAGGGCCGCTGTTTTGTTGAACACTTGTCTAAAAAAATATTATGACATTGAAATAAGGTCCGTTTTGCAGTCACATTTTTTTTAGACTTGAACATCTGTTGAACACTTTCAACAGATGATCAAGTTTTTATAGTAAGGCTGAAAATATTTTAAAGAAGACTTTGAAAACTGTTGTTTTTCTCGTTCTTTCTTTTAAATATTTTCACTTCAGTTCAGAGCAAAGTTTAACACGTTCCCATAGAGGTCCTAATTAAGTTTCCAGAGAACTGTTTAACTTGTATTAAATACCTATGTACCGTGTTACATAACACAAGTTCGAGTCATAAGTAAGTTTTAAGTACCGTCAAAGTAGTTCGCTTTGAGTTGATGTAACTTAGCCGGAGTAAATACTTGGGATTTGACTTAGAGACTCGGGTAAATAGTATCTGCTAATTAATAGTTGATGCTGGCTGTTAACTTGGTGTGTATTCGTATGTTGAAAATTCATGATTTCTTTGTTCGATTTCAAACTTTAAACGCTTTTCTGTAAAGTCCTTTTACTGTTAGCCTCGATCTAGCAGAGAGGCAAAGAAGGTATAAGAAGGAGCGAACTCATCCATATTTATGCTATATTTTGTTCTTAATACTTCCCAGTATCGGTCGCGGGACCTATTTCCATCACCGTGACCCCGGAAAATAAAGGGTTATTGAAGGACACCGTGGATTTTAGTCAGTAAAAGTCTGACAGTACGGAATGAGAGGACTCGCTGATATTACCACGATAAAAAAATACTTCCCAGTATCGAAGTGGAGGTGGGAAGGACCCTTGGCAAGAGGTGGTAGATGGAGTAGAGCCCTCATTGAATGATAATCGAGATGAAGTGGACGAAGATTACGGCTAAGGATAGTTTAACCTTGAATTTGGACTCTATAGGCGTACGCCATAATTTATATGTTTATAAATATACCTTCCTGTCTACTTTATATGCACTACATATAAAAATTAGAATGTTTTGACACTGGCCAAGAATAAAGCTTTTTTAAGTCTTTCAATATCATACTTGGATTACCTACTAAAGCCTACATTACCTAAACTTCTAGAAGTTTCTAAATTAGGGCAACATTTGCCCAACTGTGGGGTAAAGCATCATTTTACAGCAATATCGACAAATATAGGGACGAAATTTTAACCAAAAACATCGACATCGGCTAAAACCTACCAGGAATTCATCATTAGCCGACACCAATTTCCAAAGCACTGCCCCACAAATCTAATGAACCGTTAACATTAGTACCAGGCTCACATAAACATACAGTGATATACTGAACACATCGCAGCTTCCTGACAGCCTGTCGAAACGCGTGACACGGTCCACGGCACAAGAACACACGCGCACCTGATGTGTTCACGTCACTCGCGATAGATGTCACTGTCCGCGTGCTGTACGAATGTGTACCGAACTAGGATTTGATTAGTTCTATTGACAGATGGGTTTTCGTTCAGTAACAGTTTGTTTTTGGAATTTTGTTGATTGTTTTTTTTTTGGTACCTAAAGGTGGATTCCGAGGAATGATGGACTTTTTATTAAAATCTTTCATTTAAAATAAAACAATGCTGTATGCTTCTAAAAAAGTAAAAAAATTGAGAAACATAGAGCATTCGTTTTGTTATAAACTTTGAACGTCTTGTGCTTACAAGAAAAATAAACATCTGTTGAACTGTTGTCTATAACACTGTAACTGCAAAACAACTCTTAGATCAACGTGAAAAGATTTCGTTTTGATGTTGACAGCTTTCTTAACCCTAGATTACGAACCTTCGTCGTTTAGACGACGCGGTTTTGTTTAAATCGCGTTAACGTTTGCGCGCGCGATCGAACTTTTTCCACACTTTATGTAATCTTTGTGGGCTCATTGCCCTTGCGACTGACGGTGTTGCTTTGAGTCCTAGAGGCCCGTGAGCACCGTTCCAGCAACCATGGCTCGTCGCATCGACGAAGGTTAGTAATAACGTAACTTTTTGTGTTACTTAGTGGAGTACTTTCGCGTTATTTTTTTGATTAGTTGGTTTATTTTGTTTATATTCAATGTTATTTATATTCGTCATTTATGATATAGTTCGTCAGTTATTATAACAAGATGCCAGCGATATCTGAGAGCGAAAAGAAGACCACCTAGAGATTGATCATGCTTATGAAACAGATGTTGAAGATGAAGTTTCTACTTTGACCCGGCAGCACTTTTCAGGCCAAGTAATGCGGCGAATTCCGGCCACCTAAGGCGTGGGCATGCGGACGGTGAGTAACGGGCGACCCGCTGTCAGATCATGCACGATTCCCTGAGTCGACGGCGCGTCGTGTACCACGCGCGTCTGAAAGAGCTGTCAGCAATATGACGGGGCATCCTGCCCCCTTTTGACGGCCAAAGAATGCCAGGGTCGCGGGACTATCTAGTAACCGTGACCCCGGAACGTAAAAGGCTATTATTGAAGGATACTTGGGATTTTAGTCAGTACAAGCCTGACAGCCCCATCTGTCCTGCCCTGGGTGGGAGGCGTCATTTGATTATTTTACCTAGTAAAAAAAAACAAGGTCAAGTAATGCGTCTAATGTACCTACCTTCAATAAAAATAGGAAAATATATGCCTTGGGTACCTTTCCCAAACGAAGACTGACTAAAAATAGTCGCACCGAGTGCAATAAATCTATGAGCGGGGAACACAAACTTGACGTATGTCACAAATACATTAGTTGATGGATTTTTAGCATTTTTTTTATTTCATTGGAGTATTTCATTCTTTATTTTTAATATTTAAAGATAATTTTAACAATTTACTTTTTGTTATACTAACAAACCAACTTTGAATATGTCACTATGTTCAATTTTGCATAAAACGTATGATCACATTCATAAGGCTGATTGGTTAATAAATATGCGGTTTTTGTTTATGTAAACATAGTAAATTATAAGAAAAACATAATTTATTAATAATAAAAATAAAACATTACCAAGTTTGATTTAAATAAAACCCATTATCCCCTTTATTAAATACCGTAGTCGAAACGACGAAGGTTCGTAATAAGCGTCGAAAAATAAGGTTACTAATCTAGGGTTAAGCAAGCTTCAATCGTTTTTTTTTCAATTGCTGGAGTAACACTAGAAGAAGAGCAAATTGACTCTATCGACCTATCGACCAACTTTTTTGTTCTAATGACACTTTTCACTTAACAGCATTCAATAACCAAAAGCAGTTTACAGCAAAACAAACTAAATTCTCACACGGTTCGTGTTAATAAAGACCATGTTCGGTTGGCTTGGACTGAACGCCCAGGGGACAGGCAAACATGCCACTGTAGTGCGGCTAAATGAAAGGATTCGATGGTATATACCTATTCTATGTTGTTACTTTGTTAGATACATAGTATACAATAGTCTATATTTAGTAAGGTGAAATGTTGTTTAGCAACAACACATGTATATGGTACTGTAAAAGGCCGAAGTACGGTAAATCTTAAGATTTCCCAGTAAAACCTAAGATTTACTAGTTGGTAAATGTCCGAAAAGGTTTGCGATTCGAACTTTTACCGACATTAAAGGCACGGTATATCTTAAAAATAATCATGACGTGGTTCAGGTAGACGGAGCCCCGCTGCGCGTGCGCATGGCTTCGGGGGCGCGGGGCTCCGAGTTGTTGGTACCTTTGAAAGTAGACGTCTGTGGCACCCCGAAGTTTGGTTTGGTTAGGTTTCTTTAAATCTTGCACACAGAAATAGGAGCCCCGCGCGACGGGGCTCAGTCTACCTGAACCACGTCCATTTAGTTGAAATAAATAATTAAGAATTACTCATTGTTTTATTCCTAAAACCAACATGTACCAACCTTCATTGGTAAATCTTATCATTGCCAATAATTTCTGATTTTGCATGAATAACCATGTTTTTTTTGCGGATTTCCTAAGGTCTTAGAATAAAAATTGTTCACTAACATGGGCTGAGTTACCCCACGAGAGGTTTTGTGCTTTTGGTGTTATACGTTGTATGATTTAAAAAAACATCCAACCTTTAGCCCACGCCAGCGGCACTTCAAACCAATTTAGTGCCAACCATGCCAAAATCCCGTACCTACCTACAATTTACCCTTTCAAAGATTACAAAGCCAAATAATACCAGACAAGTATCTCAAAGCCTACAAATCAAGTCATTTCATCTAGCTAGTAAATTAGCCATCATTTTAACCCTGGGTCCAGTTGGACCAGATCCAAAGTGCGGCTGTTAATTGATTAGGGGATTAGATTAGTCCAATTGTATCGGTCAATGGAGCAGAGTTTCCGAAACGAGGTAGATTTATTCGGGTCACGGTTAATTTGGCGTTAACTGGTAAGGGGTGAAAAGGTATTTGTTGACACTTTTGAGAGAATGTAATTATTCTTGTTTTTTGGGTTAAAACCCATTCAATAATTTATTCTGAGTGCTCTACTATTAGCCTCTTCTTTTCTTCTTCTTTCAATAGACTACATAACATTTTATTTCACCTCCAGGCTATTCTTTCTTATACGATGTCCGTAAATATTCATCGAACTCCTGTCGTTTGTGGTTTTATCGAAATAAAACCGAAGTTTTTGCTATTTTATTTGAGTCTTTTTTATCTTTAAGATAATTATCTACAGACTATACGTTTAGAGATAATTTTAAACTAGTTTAAGTATAAGTATTAGTCAACGTATTAGTAGTAATTTTTATCCGTGGTGCAAGGCAACTGGGCTTCGCACGGGTTACTCAGGGTAGTAATCTGTGCTTATGGTGAATGTAGCTGCCGGGGTCACGGAACTGATTTCATCACCGTGACTGCGGAACATAAAGGGCTATTGACGGACACCGTGGATTTTAGTCAGTACAAGTCTGACAGTCCCTCCCACCCTGCCTGGGGTGAGAGGACTCAATTGATGATTTTAACACGTAAAAAAAAAGGTGAATGTAGCTTGTTTATTGAAATTAGCACAATAGTTTTTGAATGTATTCATTACTAACACACACACAAAATACAAATAATTCCTCTTTAAAACATTAGTGTAGATGTAGATTTCAACGCCTTTCCAATCGACGGAAACGAATCTCTGTAACTCCATAAACTGAAAGTCTGACAAACAGAAAGTTTCACCCTAAAATAACTGAACTCAAAGGCATCATTATTCAAATAAAAGTTTGGGACTGAGTCAATTGTGTATCAAGGAGAACCGAGTTAGTTTTGGATTCTGTACGAAAATGCCTTGATTGAAAGTATTGAGAAGATTCGGGTATTTTCTCTGGGTTCGCAAACTTCCCGGATGGTTCTAATTTCATTTTTTTTCCTTATGTTGGTAGTGTACAACGACGATATATTACTAGACTCCGCATGCACGATCTAAGGAACAAAAATTATTCTGTCAACTCGCTGAGGTACTACGTAAGCGAGGGGGACGGGGTACTGCGTTGTGATTGGCTAACTCAAGGTTTGTTCTGTCTCAAGGTATGTTTACGGCTCACAGGAGTGGTCGAAATGAGACGGATATAAGACTTTTTTGCCTAATGTGTTGACAGACATCGGTCGCCTTTTATTAGGAGTCTAGTAATATATCGTTGTTGGTAGTGAATGAGATGTTAGTGATCAATGATAATTATTATAAGTAAAAAGGTGTAGATACGTTATACGCGCTCAAATGTGGTCAATTGACAAACCTTGACTATATTTTTCTCTTTTTCACTTGCGATGCCGTCCTACTTTAGCGACTAATCGTGATGTAGTCTGCTATTGCAATATTTTGTTATTCATGTGTGAGTTAGTTTGCCGTTTTTGAAGATAGAATGTTGTGTAGGTAACGTATCTATTCATTTATAATGCCACTGTTAGTAACGTAATTTTAACAGATTAAAGGAAAATCCATTTAAATTGAAAATGAAATCAAAAAGACCACAATCAACATTGCTTACCATCAAGCGAGTAGGCAAACACTGACGATCTTTTAGGCACCTAAAAACACACTAATGTTTTTTTTAGTTACTTAAGTATTAAAAAAAATTAAACAATTTACAATTAAGGTTTATCAAAATCTGAATGGTACTCAAATCGTGAAGATGTGAAGTGTGTTGAGTGTCCTAAATACATCACAATCACTAAACTTTTTGAACAGATATTAAATCAAAACCATCTCGTACGTATGAAAAAATAAATACAGTTGAATCCGTTTATTATGACATCGAGGGGAAATAATAAACACGTCATTCTAAGCGGACGTCATACTAAGCATTTTGTACAAAATAAACAACCTCCTGCTTTGTCAGTATGTATTTATTTTAATAGAGAGACAATAAAGAACTAAGTCAATAATTGAATTACCCACTGAGACTCAAAATAACCATAGCGCCGAACATCATCGGGTATCACGACGTGACGTTTCCGAACACTTGTCGAAGGTGTTATAATCACGTCGGTAACTACATAAACTGGACACAATTTATTATAAATGGGTCATAATAAGCGGCATGTCTATAAATGCGAAGTCATTATATCCGACTTTATGTAAAGAGTTTTGTATGAAAACCAAACTTCCCTGTGTAATACGTCATAATAAGCGGTTGGTCATTATAAGCGGAGTCATAATAAACGGATTCTACTGTAAATCGTATCATACGGTATGTTAAAGTTCATTACTAAAATCAACAGCAGCATCAAACTTAACAGCATCTAATTAAATTAAATACAACCCATAAAGCAACATAAAAACCACTTGTTCCTCTCATTAAACTAGCCCCTTATTCATTTGTTTGGTTAATCCCACAATCCCTGCATCCCTAACGAAAAGAATCACAATTACACACAACATTAGCTATAGTTTGTAATTTGTGATTCAAATCTGTCGGGGTGAAACTACGAGGGCGAATGTGCGGGGGTGAAACTACGGGGGCGAATGTGCGGGGTGACAATGCAAGGGGCGACAGATGTGTTCGTTACTTCGTGTAAATCTGGGCCGGGTTTATTAATAGGGGGTCGTGGTTCCGTATCCTCTTGCGTGCGGTTTCTTGTGGGGTTGTAATGTTAAGTAGTTATTTAGCAATGTTGCTACTCAGATCTTTATCTAAAATTCACGGTATCCTTCTATAGCCTTTCACTTTCCGGGGTCACGGTAATTCGTTAGTCCCGCGACCAACGAATGACAGCGTTTCAAAAATTAAATAAATAAATAAATTATTTAATTTAACTCACAGCCGTGTCAAAAATTACGTATTTCCACAAATATGCGAATGATTTTGCCTAAATTCAGCAACGGATAATTTTACTCGCACTCTTTCTGATTATAATCTTTGTCACCATCGTAATAAAACTTAAGTTAAATTGCATACATGACGAAAACCAGTTGATTTATGACCTTTCGGAATGGACCGTCCAACAGCACATTCCACTCGGTCCCACGTTGCAACGTCGGGAAAAATGTCGCCCCCACTCTGATTAACGATTAGTTTTGCCCGTGTGGTGAGCATAACATCTCGCCTCAATCCCTGTGGGGTTAGGCAGAAGTGTGTAGTAAATTATTGAGTTTATCTGGGTTCCGTACCTCAAGAGAAAAGAAATGGAACCAAAATAGGATCTCTTTGTTTTTGTCCGTCACTCTGTTTGCGTTCTTGGACTTTTTAAGCTATTGCATAGCTTTTATCGCGGGCTCTGAGCGCGTCGTGGCGCGGCGTTGCGACCGTATCAAGAAATTCTCAAAACCTAACGAAAATACCTAACACCACGCATCGTCTAACGTCGTTTCAGTTCGGGAGACTTCGGCAATCATATAAACATATTTTTTTATTCTAAACGGCCAGCTACAAAACCTACTTTTAAATTCTCACAAGTACTTTATTACAGTGTAGTGCTCCACAAACATTTTAAATAAATGATATTCTCGTTAAATATACGCGGTAGGCGATTAAAAAAAAACTATAAAAAATGCAATAGCTTCACCGCGGCAAGCGTCTCCTTCTGTTAGAGTTCCAATTTTTTTTTAGCGTGGTAAAATCATCAAATGAGTCGTCCCACCCCGGGCAGGGCAGGGCGGGAGATTATCAGACTTGTACTGACTAAAGTCCACGGTGTCTTTCAATAGCCCTTTATGTTCCGGGGTCACGGTGACGGAATAAGTCCATACCTTTGCGACAATCTTACTCTAAATCAAGATATGTTCTAACTAGCGGGTAATGTGCAGGAATTAGTGAGTGTGTCGTAATATTAATGAACGGGCTCATTTGTTCACAAGCGACCACAATTAACTCTGTTTGTTGTGGTATTCAGCTCACTAAAGCCACATTTCGCTAAATTTACTTGCGCTTTATAAGGGCAGTTGCGTATAGTAGCGTTTCATGTTAGGTCATGTTTTGTATATCAAAACTAAACATAATTTGTTGATCTAAAAGCTCTTTATCGTTTCTTGTTTTATTCTATTTTTAAGTCAAAATTATTCTATAACTATTTTCGGCGCCCACACAAAACTGCGATGCGACGTCGCATTGCAGAACCATGCGATGCGAATTTCTGCGATGCGATTTCGTGCGGCAAACCGTTTGGTAGGGTAACCTTCAAGCATTTTGAACGGATTTTTTAGGAAGCGTACCTAAGATGTTACTAAATGAAAATAGATTGAAGTAAATTACATTACAAATTAAAATTCAAAACATATTATAATAATAATATGTTTAATATACTACAAAAAGTTTAAAAGTTGAATTCATGTCCAAAAAAAGAGAAACTGCTAAACGACCCTCATATCAAACGTCAAATGCCATTTTGCAGTTGAGTTTTTGAAGTTAGTTTCCAACCTCACATTGCACACACACACAGACTAAACACGTCACAATTATCTATATATTCGTTTGTATTTTATAATAGATGCTTATTACAAAATATGTATTACAGATCAAAATGAATTCAAGATGCAACAATACTTATAGAGGGCCATAGCCTTGCCGGGGTTGCGGGACATACGTACCCGCGACTCCGGTACACAAAAGGCTACCGAAAGACACCGTGGATTTTAGTCAGTCAAGTCTGACAATCCCTACCGCCCTGCCCGGGCCGGGAGGACTCATTTGGTGATTTTATAACGCAAAAAAAAAAGATGCAACAATACTCATAAACGTACATGTACGAAAACAAAATTCCAATCCCAACTATTGATTCTATCTTAAGCACTATACCGACTAGCTAGAGACTTACAGACTAACCTAGCTGTTACTCTTTCATTAAAACCCCGTCCAATGTGCAAGGAACCTAAGCAAGAATCTCTGAAGCCTGTTATCGGCGTTCACACTTCACGTCGCTCTCTCACAACTTAGCTCGCCTTACATTGTGGTTCTGTTATTATATTGCAACTAGAAATACAACTCCTTTGTAAGAATTATTGAAGACTAGCTGTTGCCCGCGGTTTCACCCGCTACAACTCCAAAAACTATCCTATGTGTTAATCCAGGTTAAAGCTATTTGTGTACCAAAAATAAATAAAATCCGTTCAGTAGTTTTTGCGTGAAAGAGTAATAAACATCCATCCACACATTGTTTACGAATTTTCATTTGATATACAGGTTGAAATCGAAATCATGGGAAATATTTTAATGTAAGGCTCTACTAACGATAGTGATTGCATTATGGCTAATAAATCGCAAATCAAAAATATTATTGATGAAATTATGGAACACCTTTAAAGTTAATAATACCCGAGTTTAAAATTTTGCTCATTAGTAAAATTTCATCCTGTATTTTTTGTTGTATAATATTGCATTATCATGTCAATTCAGGTGTAAATCAGAAACGGGAATCCACCCAAAACATCAGTGATTCTCATGTTTATAAGTATCTTGATGATCAATTTCACTACTATACACGTTATGGATAGCAGCAGACACCATCTCAGAGAGAGGAGGCATCTGTCTCAGTAGTCACAGTTACAAAAAACATGTACAAAAGCGGACTTCATGCCTTGGGCATTGAGACAAAGACAAAGTAGGTGCAATATCTTACTACTGTAATGAATATATGTACATAAATTACTACATATAAAAAATACATATATACATAAGTACGCAGGCGTTACTGCGTATAAAAATATAAAAATACATAAGTACAATGCATACAAACATACAATACACATACCTACACAGTGTAGAGAAATGAAGGAAATTAACAACTAGTTAATTTAGAGATGAATCTGCCAGCTTCTCAGTACTCACGAGCTTTCAACGTGAAGTGAACCGACTAGGTACCGTCCAAATATTATAATCTGTTTGTAATATTAAGTTTCAAGTAGCAACAGATTTCAGTTTACCAAACAAAAATCGAATCAAATTCCGGTATTTCATGACGAATAAACTTGGTTTTTCGATAAGCCTGTCATGATTCCATATGTCTACGGTTATGGAAGTTACAAATGTTGACCCAAAGTCCTTCATTCAGCAATCTATATCTTAAATTATGACCGGCCTACTTCAGTCTCAAATAAAAAAATATATTTTACTGAACATCATAACACTTTTCATGACTTTTATGTTGTCATCAAATCTTTATAGCTGTGGTATGCGTTTATGAACCTTTCAAGTGATAAAAAACCGTAGGCTGTTCTCCCAAGTCGTATTTATTAATGATGAAATGCATTATTGGAACGATTTTTAATTCTACTGGACATTTTGCTTGTTAAATTTATTACTGGGTGGTTTGAAAGTGTCTGGGCAGTTTGAAGGAAAATTAGGAGAGTGTAATTGGAGAAAATTAACTGAAATAGGTCAGGATCGTAAAGAATTTTTTTTTTTTTTTGGACGTTTAAATATCACTTGAATGTAATTTATTTGGAGATAAATGGAATACGGACATGTTACCACTACATAATTGTCCGGAGCACTGTAAGATGATAAATATGAAAAAGAGATTATATTTTAAGCTGCCTACATACCGAAGCCGGCGCCCGCCGTCACATACCGGCGGGCAAGGCCGCCGGTATGTGATCATAATCAGGCTGCCTTGCCCGCCGGCTTGGCCAGGCCGACTAGACAGCACTATCTTGCCTAACTAACGAGCTGATGAAGATCATGGTAACTTTATTTTTGGATAATAAAGTAAGTAAACTAAGAACCGAAGCCTCAAACAGAAATATTCCAATGATTTTGTATAATTTTCCCTTATTACCTGGAGGCATGGCGGTGCCAAGACGAGCCAAGCGAAACGCAAGGGCACTACCTACCTTTTCTCGAAGTGTTTCGTCGTTTTTTTCTGTCTTCTTCAAAATTCAGTCACACAATACTGAGTGTAAACCCCTTCGTACACAAGGCGACGCAAAGTCTAATGCCTTACGACTTTGGTATCCAGGCGACTATCGAAATTCAAATCCATAAAGGTTCGTACACTGGTACGCGTCAGTGGATGCGTACGGGCTTTAGTGTCTTCCAAATCTGTCGATTTCTAGCGGTATTCCATCATGATTATCCAACTTTAAGTCTCCCAGGAACTATTTAACTTCATAAACACAGAAAAGTAGAAACCAGGGATGAACAATAGACAAATAAAACAAACAATCATTCGAAACCCATGAAACCTCGCATAAGTTATGAGAGTACTAAAACCGAAGCTTACTAAGACGGTTTGTGCGCTCGAGTGATTTAGATTCATTCACAACGTTAAGTCGCAGATTTAGCACCGATTTTTGGCTCAGCGTTACTCCTGTTATACGAGATTTCTGATATTAATATAAAATGTGTGGCTTCCAAGTTTGTGGCGGACTATAAATGTTTGTTTAAGTCTTATGGCATGACCATGCTACACAATCTCGAGAGAAACGCTTTGACATTGAGACAAGAAACAAAAAAGTTGTACAGGATAAGTCCTGCACAACTGTTTTCGTGGTATGCCACCAGTCGTTGAAAGCTTGACGCTCTATCGTCGGCACCGCCTTTATATCACTACTGTTGCCTGCAAAATTTTCCTATTTGCAATTATAAAGAACAGTCGGGAAAATTTTCCCATTCGTCACTGACTCAAGGCACTGGTGACGACTCGTTTGTAGAACTCTCTCGAAACTAAAGCTACGTGTTGCTGGAGAAAGTCGCATCGCTGGAGGCCTTGAACGGGACTTCATAGAATGTTGCTTTCTTGTAGTTTGGGCAGGAATCCAACTCATCTGTGTAGCTACATGGTAGAATGGGGCTGTTAATGAAGATAACATCGCGCCGTATTTAAGAGGAGCATAGTCTTACAGTGATGTTACATTGAAAAAATGAAATGCAATGCTTAATTTACTTATTACAAGGCTTGCAAGGCTCATGAAGGTATGATTTGAGGCTTATGCTGTAGTTATGGAAAAGTCCCAAACAAAAGGATTGGAATATTCTTAATTTTTGAAACATAGGTGCAACTCTTCGCCCTATACAAAGGAATACTACAATACCACTAAGTATATTATCTAATTTTACAACCTAGCACAAATGTATTTCTTATCGGCAAACCTCATGAACTGCTTTAGAAACTGTTTGCCTGCAAGAAAATCTTGTGTAAAGTTGTTTGTATTTAAGTCCAGTAGGTGAAGATTTGTATTCTCTGTCAGTTAAACTTTTTATACTTATTGAGTAGATTAAATCACTATATTTTAATCTCTACATAAAAATAACGATTGAAGCTTAACGTAACACCAATAATAGAAAGAAAAATTGCAAAGGACTCTTCCAACCCAATTTTATGTTCATAAAAATTCTTACACGTAAACTTTTATGTGATGGCACTCATCCGGGTTTTTCGTTGACGCGACATACTGACATGGTTCTGTGTTTATGCTCTTAATAAAAAATATTTTAGTGACCTGCCCTCAATTTGTTTTATTTTTATTGACACTGGAGAGATGAAGGAACTTCTGGTATTTATTGTCGTTGAGAGAGTTCCGCAGGGGACAGTACTTGGTCCAATTTTATTATTGGTCTCTTTTGGTATTTTTTTTATCATTATCAATTATAATCTTACTTATATTGGAACAACCAGTGTGTTCTACCCGTAATTACTTACGGAGCCAAAACGTGGACACTTACCATCGGCCTGGTCCACAAATTTAAGGTTGCTTGCGTGCAATGGAGAGAGCAATGATCGGGGTTTCTCTGGTGGATAGAATTCGTAATGAAGACATTCGCCAGAGAATCATTATTGTGTAACGTTAATTTTAATGTAAATTCCTTTGTTTTGTTAAATAAACTACTTTTGTTAATTTGTATTAGAATTCCCTTGAAATCCCAACTTTTGTATGTAAATACACTACTTTTGTAACACTTCTGATCGTTATTTTATTCAATGAATCAGCATGCTGAAGTGGAAGTGGGCCAGGCACGTCTGTAGACGGGTAGACGGCAGATGGAGCAAACATGTGCTAGAGGGAAGACCCCGAATGGACAAACGTAGTGTAGGACGCTGAGATATTTGGCTCAGAGTCTGGAATAACATATAAAAAACCATTTACAACGGTAGATATTATGTTACGTAAGTAGGTAGTGTTTTTTCAATCATCTCATTCTTCAAATAATATGAATTACACACAATTATAGAATTATTTTATGTCACCGTCATCACCGTTTTAAGAGTAATGCAAGGAATAATGATGATTAAATTATTTTTTTCGAAATCAAGTGTGAAAAGAAAGCATGTTGTATTTAACCTAAATTAATTAAGAAACTGCCAGGGGAGCAATATGACAAAAGTGTCTGTAAAAAAATGGTTGAATTACAAAATATAAAACGTTTCTTAAAGTCCGACAGTTTGAGAAGTGTAAATAACAAAACGAAGTTATTTTCCTGAATTGTGCAAATTTATTTTACGACGAAACCATTTTATATGAGAAGATTACTTTTAATAAACCAATAAATAATTCTTAAGGTTTTGGAAACAAACCAAAGTATGAACACAAGACTCTGTGATATCTTTATAGCTAAAATCTGCAATTAAGTAAAATGGATTTTATGACGTTTAAAACATTAATTACAGGTAGTAAAATTATTATAACACCTTTTGAGTACCGATTGAGGAGTAGATAATTTAGATACGCTTTTTATTAGGTAATAATTATTATAAAATACAATCTTAGAAAAGGATTTTTTTTTTAAATTGGCAAAACGCTTTTTATACACGACTATACATTAAGCTAACAAAACCAGTATAAGCTGACCGTACGTTGAATGGGAAAGATCATACAAAGCGAGAGCAAGACAAACTGGTTATGTATAGCTTGATGTGTAGCCGTGTGTACGTTCCCAGAGGGATGTCCAGTTGTCCACTGTGTAATTTTGTCTTTGCATGTTTTAGGCGTGCCTTTTTTATCGTGCTAATATAATCAAATATGTCCTTCCAGCTCCTACTCAGCTTGCAGCGAGAGGTACTGTCACTCGTACTGACTAAATCCACAGTATTCTTTCAATATCCCTTCATGTTCCTGGGTCACGGTTACTTGTTTAAACAGACCCGCGACCCCGGAGTAGGGTTGCCATCTCTAAAATAGAGAAAACCAGGACAAGACGCCTGAAAGCCCCGGTTTTTAGAGTACAGAATCCGGACAGGTTTTAACTGATCCCCCGGGGATCTACTCAGGGATAACTCTTTTAAACATAGTCAGTGTTATGATAAACAGTTGAAAATGTCAGAAATCACCTTTTTTATAATTTAGACCCGGACTACAACTGAAACCAACCCACGGACGCTCTCCGCACGGCCTCTAATCTAGGACAAATCCGGGAAAACCCGGACGGATGGCAAACCTACCCCGGAGAGTCCTGCAACCTCTGATAGTCACCCAACTCTCTAAATAGTTTGCCTTTCGTACTGTTTTGTTACGTCGCATGTAGGTAAGTAGTCTTGTTACGACTGCCGCCATTGCACTGCCGTAAGTGTCGCTCGTAAAGTGTACGTAATTTCGTTTTACGTGCAGTTTTGTGTTTTATGTGATTGATTGCAGTAGTAGAAAGTGCCTCCACGTTGCAATGTTTGCTACTTCCGTAATAAAACTTACGCCCTTCTCATTTGGGTTGGCGAAAAATATATAATGCTGAATAATATTGTTCTGAATAAACTACCTAGCGTTTCCCTACGGGGCCGTTGCCTTTCAGATATTTTCCTATGTCGAATACTTTAAATAAGGCGAATGAAAGCGACAAAATAACGTTACGTTATTATGTATGATGACTTTATGAACTTTTGAATGATTGAAGTTATTTTGAGTATCTAAAAAAACATTTGGGCCGTTTAGAGCACAGAAGCGTTGTGTACGGGCTATGTTTGGGTTGCAAACCACAGACAGTTGCAGACCAATGTTCCTAAAGCACAGAATTTTAACACTTCCGTCACTCTACGTATTGGAAATGGCCATTTTTGTAAAAAAGAAACCCTCAGTTGTTTCCTCTCTTTTCAAATAATTCGGATAGAAATAGACGTGAGAAGTATAGACTTTGGGTGCAGACACACTCGTCCAAAACAGCACTCCTTAAAAAAAGCGTTGTATGCATGGCACCCTTAATTTACAATAATGTTCCGAATTCTATTAAAGTATTGAATCTCAATTTATTTAAGAAAAATCTAAAAAACCTACTGGGTGATAAATGTTATTATAGCATAATTGATTTTTTAAATGATAAATTTTAAATGTTTTCCATTATTATTATTATTTTCTTCTTTTGTTTATCATAATTTTGATATATTTTAATTGACATTTGCATTATTATTCTCATTTAAAAATATAATTCCAAATATTTGTACGCCGAGTGAGGCAAAACATGTTGGCCCTGTAAAAACTATTTTACCATCTAAATGTGCATCTATGTATCATGTTACACATGTTTAACAAATAAATTGATCTTTATCTTTATCTCTTTTATCTTTAGAATCAGTAAGAAAAAGTAAATTGTCTTCATGACTTGCCGAAGTCTCCCGAACTGAAACGACGTTAGACTATGTGTAGTCATGTATAAATAATAGGCCCGAGATAAAAGCTATGCAACAGCTTAAAAAAATATATATACCTCAGCTGAAGAAAACGAACTACATATTATATAAAAAGATTAAAATTATTACACTTGTATTAAGTTCAAAACAACAAAACGAAAACAAGTTCATAACCGTAACATCTATCGACTAAAAGTCGTACCACTAATTCAATTTGTCGCTCCGTATTACCAACACAACGCCGTGGAACAATTTATAACAATAATGAGAGACAGCCAACTAATAATGATTAATTATGTCACTTCTCGTTTCTATTGTTTCGTGTGAACGAGGTTTTATTGTCGATATATTGTTCTTTGTTGTTTTATTTATATTATTTTGGGCGTGAAATTAATTTGTAGCATGCTGGCATGATGATCTAATTTTGTTGTACTAGATCGACCTTTGACTAGCGTTCGATCGATGGGTAGGTCTCTTTTGGATTTGCTATGTCTACCCATATTGGTAGATTCAATCGAAATACAGACCATTGACAACCAGTGCATCTACTTAGTATCAATATACTTCAGGCAAGGTAAATCATTGAGCAGCTCCGCAAGGCACTTTCCCGATTTTCCGGGCGAGGAAATTGACTCGGCTGCCCGCTCTGTGTGGACGCACCTATTGCTTCTCGGCCGAGGCACTGAACAATATACACGGTATATTGTTCAGTGCAACAAAAGCCGATATTGGATGGCTGGGGCGCTCACCGCTCGACCGCGGAGGTGCACTCGCTTGCCTCGGCCGAGACACGTTCAGTCGTTCACACTAATCGAGCTGCTTCGCCCAGCAATGCCTCGCGAGGATGCTCGTTCTGTGTGGTCGCACCTATTGAGAAAATTCACCCTGTTCTTTCGTTTTAAAACGAATCAAGTTATAACACAGTTTTATACACCCTACAATGTCTACACCTTTATGAATTATAAGTATTTTTTTGGGGTGGGGAAACCATCAAATGAATCCTTGCGTTCATGATGAGCTTAAGGGACTGGTAGACTCTAAACGGCCCGTTTCTTCAGTTGCCCCTTGCGTACCAGGGTTCTGCTCCAATTTTAAGATAATCCCGCGACTCCGCTTTTTTTTGCGTGGTACAATCATCAAATGAGTCTGGGAGAACTCATTCCCACCCCGGGCAGGGCGGCAGGGACTGTTAGACTCGTAATGACTAAAATCCACGGTGTCCTTCGATAGCCCTTTGTGTACCGGAGTCGCGGTATACGTGTGTCCCGCAACCCCGGCAGGCCCGTGACTCTGCTAGGCGTTTGGCCCTATGGGTTCCTCGTCAGTTTGCTGACAGCTCCTTGAGACGCATGGTATACGACGACCTACATACATGGTATACGTTTTCTTCGTATTAAAATGCCATAGCTGATTCTAAACCATAACTTAAAAAGCAACAAAATAGTTTACACTAAAAATGGTTACATTTGCGAAACTAGTAGTCGCGTCCCGAGTTCGTCCCGTTTGTTCCGGTTCCAAACAAAAACAGCAAAGCGGATGTTGACGGAATTATTGTGTTGGAAACTGCAAAACTACACGTCTAAAAATTCAAAATAAAATGGTAGGTATGGTAACACGTGGGAGAGATTTAGTATACTTTTATTTATGCATATATTATTAATGCAATTATGAACACCTTTAAAAATGCAGTATGTCACATTGCAAAGGCTTATTATTGAAAATAAACACTAAAAGTAATAAAAAAATCATAAATCCCAAAAGTCCTAAAGTATCTTAATTTTAAAGTGCAGTACACCGCGCGCGCGGAACGAAAAGTAATCAAACATCAAGTTATATTAAGGCGGAGGCTCAGTCGTAGCCCGCGAAATTTAAATTTTCATGTATTTTTTGCAATTTGCTTAACAGTGTCAAGTTATAACTTGATGAAAATATGATTCGCGACAATAAAAAGCATAACTTTACATATCAGAATGATCAAAACATTCGCTCCAGTCCCGCTCACAAAGATTAGCTCAATTTTGATCAAATATTTGTGAGAGTGAATGGAACGACTGTTTTGATTATTCTTGTATATAAAACTAAACTTGATAATGTCGCGAATCATATTTTGATCAAGTTATATCTTGACACTGTTAAGCAAATTGCAAAAAATACATGAAAATTTAAATTTCGCGGGCTACTACTGTCGCTCCACCTTAAGCGAAGATACTTGCATTTATAATGTTTTTGAGTTCCGTAATACTATTCGTATCGTTAGTTATGCCTGAGTTTAAAATATTGCTCATTAATAAAAGGAGATCGGGCGGGGGTGGCCCAAGTGGCGGCGGATGATGACGTTTATTTTATTTGAAAGTTAATTAACTAAGCTTACTTTTTTTGTATGGGTGCAGAAAAATCTATCCTGGGAGAAAAAAGTTATAGTGTATAAAAGAAATACGCTTTTATAGACCTATTTGCAAATATTTATTCAATTAAATCTAGTTATTTGTTATGCTTGCTATTATCTAACATCCATGATGACTCAGGCGTGTGGTGTCTACTACGCCAACGTTAGAAATATGTAATAACTCCATTGTTAAATGGATTCTGGGTCAAGTGGTGTCTAAAGACGAACCTAAGTTCTGTTTTTGAGGAATGATTTAAAAGTGTTTATACAACATTATAATATATGTCATCGTAATTGCATAAACTAAAAACTTAACTTAACTATGGCATAGTGTGTCAAAATAAAAAAAAAAAAAAAGCCTGAAATCATATTTTATTTTCAGCGAAAATATTAGCAATAAGACTAATCACAGTAAGCATTTATTAGTGCTGCTGCTATTTTAATGTTTGGCATTAAGTGTTTTAACGATTTCACATAATCTTGTCTCAAAAGTTTGTAGTCGCGTTTGAAACGTCCAATTACAGCTTCGGCAACCCAACTGTAAATAGTGACTTTTCTCTTATGTTGTTTGAAAGTTCATTAGCCTGCTAGGCTTGTTTTTTTGTAGAAGTACAAAAAATCCATCCCGGGAAAATCAAGTTACCGCGCGTATATTCATATACTTCAACAGTTAACGCAACATACATGACAGATCGTGCACGCCGGTGTCGCGGCGGTAAGATCCCTCTTTGAGGAGTGGCTGGAAAGGCGTCACGGCGTCCTGACCTACTGCATGACGCAGGTCTTCCCCGGAAACGGAAGTTTCGAGGGGTACCTGTGTCGTATAAGAAGGGAAGACACGCCCGAGTTTCACCACTTCGAGGATCACCCAGACGACAAAGTGGAGCATACGGTGCAGGACTCCTGCTTGGGCAGAGCACCACCGTATTTTCACGACGGCGATAGGCAGGAGCTCTCGCGCCCGGCATTGGTCGAGGCCATAACACGGAGCGTTACGGATCGGGAAGCGGTCGCCTTCTTCTGCAAAGCAGCCATGTTAGCGAAGGAGGAGGCAGGACGCGTATTGGAGAGGATAACGTCCACCTTACACCCCAGCCGCAGTGGTACACGCCCACGGCGACAGACGAGTAAATGGCGAGTAACAGGCGTCTCACTGTCCGATCATGGACCATGCCCGAGTCGACGGCGCGTTGTGTTTCACGCGCTCCTCAAAGAGTGCCGGGGTCGCGGGACTACACGATACTACGCGGGATCACGGTAATTCGTAATTACCGTGATCCCGGAACGGAAATATAATATTGAAGGACAGCGTGGATTTTGGTCAGTACGAGTCTGAAAGTCCCACCTGATCTGCCCTGGATAGGAGGACTCATTTGATGATTTTACTACGATGAAAAAGAAAACGTACATGTTCTGTCAGATTCGACAGCTGACTATCTCTCTCCGCTCGCTGCTGTTTGGTGTAATACTATTGTGTTTTAACTTCGTTATCTATTCTACCGGCTCTGTTTGATGTATTTGATTTCTTCCTGAAGACCTTGGCGTGTTTACTTGAACTGTCCGATTTTTCTCGATACCCTGGCTTGTTAAATGGACTGATTCTTCTTACTTGTTTTGGATTTGTTACTTTTGCAACATGATACGACCAAGTGCTGGTGTGATGTGCCTACTTTGCAATCGTTCTGTGCTAAGAAGAGAAAGACATACCGTGACTCAAGCTCGTGCTATTATAATGTTGGTTAAACACTTTTAAATCATTCCTCAAAAACAGAACTTAGGTTCGTCTTTAGACGTTACTTGACCCAGAATCCATTTAAAAATGGAGTAATTACATATTTCTAACGTTGGCGTAGTAGATACCACACGCCTGAGTCATCATGGATATTAGATAATAGAAAGCATAACAAATAACTAGATTTAATTGAATAAATATTTGCAAATAGGTCTATAAAAGCGTATTTCTTTTATACACTATAACTTTTTTCTCCCAGGATAGAATTTTCTGCCCCATACAAAAAAGTAAGCTTAGTTAACTTACTTTCAAATAAAATAAACGTCATGCTCCGCCGCCACTTGGGCCAGAGCCCATACAAGAATGTCCGATCTCCTTTCAACCTGTATAAAAGTGACGAAACTTAGTAAACAAATTATTATGTTTTTAAAAGATAATTTATGTAAACTTCAGTTGAAAACAAAGAGCTAAAGTTTGGTATCTAAGTTCCTCAAACCGTTTCTATGATTTTTCAGCAGTACTCTGAAGGAGAGAGCAGTGGTGGCCCAGTGGTATCGGTCCCGACTTACGAGTTGTATGTCGTGGGTTCGAACCCCGCCAGGCGCATCACTTTGTGTAAATCATTTCATCACTACTGCTCTCAAAACGGTAAAGGAAAACATCGTGAAGAAACCGGCATGTCCTAGAACCAAAATTTCGAAGATATGTGACATCTTCCAATCCGCACTGGGCCCGCGTGGTGTATAATGGCCCACTCCCTCTCTCAGAGAGGAGGCCTGTGTCCCAGCAGTGGGAACATTATAGGCTGATGATGATGACTCTGAAGAAAATGTATAATTGAAATCAAAATAAAGTTGACATTCGCTCAAGTGAAAAATATTATCTAATGGAACCGTGGACCTGAATAGACTTTGGGCTAGGACCTGCTCTGAAAGGAACATTCGTGATCAGTGGAGCTTATAATCAGTTTACGCTCGATTTAGGTTATATGTGGGTACCGGGATTTAGACGAGTCCATGATACCTACATGATTACTGATAGAAGTTTGAAGATTTATTATAATTTTTTATACTATGTATTATACATTTTTTAACCAACTTCAAAAAAAGGAGGACGTTTCTCAATTCGGTTTGTATTTTTTTTTATGTACACCGATTACTTCGAGGTTTCTATTCTGATTATTGTGATAATTTTTTTGTTTGATGCAGTATACAACTTGCCATTTGGCCCTATAATAAATTTCATCCAATTTGGTTTATTACTTTAATTTTGTGAACATTTTTTTCCGCTACCTACGTCGATGATATATTGGTGATCTTTATTTTTTTGTGTTTTTTACGCGATTATTCCGCCAAATTGTGGACCGATTTTCAAAATTCTTTTTTTGTTGTATAATCACATTTATCGGACTAGAAACCTCGGAGTAATCGGTGTACAAACCTACATAAAAAAATACCGACCGAATTGAAAACCTCTTCCTTTTTTTAAAGTCGGTTAAAAAGAAAAATGTAACAGACGGACAATTTTGAGTTTTACAGTCAAAAAACCCGAACCAGACTACCCTATTTACCACTTTATTCCCAAAAACTGCTGACACACAAACCTACACATTCAAACGGGAACAAAATCTCCGACGAAACAAAACGTAACTCCACCTCTATCTAGCCAATAAATTGTTTCCAGTACCCGTTTGTTACTCCATATCTTAAGTAAACGGCTTGTTTAGGTACAAATTGAAAAATAAAGGGGGCACTATCTCCGCAGATTTGAAATTGCCAAACACTTCGGTCTGTTTTGCTCGTCTTTGGTGGTTTTGCTTGTAATCTCTCGTTTTCGGATTTGTTTTAGCCACTACTATATGCTTTTGATGTTTATTTAGGAACTGGCATACCTGTTTTTTTTTTTAAAAAATGAGTCCTCCCACCCCGGGCAGGGCGGGAGGGACTGTCAGACTTGTACTGACTAAAATCCACGGTGTCCTTCAATAGCCCTTTATGTTTCGAAGGCACGGTAATGAAATAATTCCTGCGACCCCGGTAGGCTTTGGCCCTCTAAAGCCCGCCCCATCATTATGCTGACGCACATTGAGGCGCGCGTGGAACACAACGCGCCGTCGACCCGGGGAAGGTCCACGGTCGGACAGCGAGTTGCCCTTTACTCGCCGCCCTTATGCCCGCGCCTACGGTGGCCGGAGCTTGTCCGGCGACATAGGTCGCCGTGGGCGTCTACCACTGCGGCTGGGGCTAAGGGAGGACACTTTCCTCTCTCTCACGCGTTCCGCCTTCGCGATTATGACTGCTTCGCAGAAGGAGGACCGCTTCCCACTCCGTATCGCCCCGCAGCATAGCCGCGACCAGTGCCGGGCGCGAGAGGTCTCCACCTTTCGCCTGCGTTAGGACACGGCGGTGCTCCGCCCAAGCAGGGCAGTCCTGCACCGTATGCTCCACCGTGTTCTCCGGGCGGCCCTCGCATTGGTGACACCCGGGCGATTCCTCCTTCTTTATCAGACAGGGACTCGGCTAAGGGGTGATTACTGACCAGTGACCTTCCTTTGCTGACGGCAAGTAATGGAAAGCTCGCCGTCAAGGACTAGGCTAGGGTCGTGTTCTCTGTGTGCCTCACGGCGCTGATGGGGTTTTTTAAGGGATAACCCCTTTTTTTTTTCTTTTTACGTGGTAAAATCAACCAATGAGGCCTCCCACCCCGGGCAGGGCGGGAGGGACTGTCAGACTTGTACTGACTAAAATCCACGGTGTCCTTCAGTAGCCTTGTTTGTGTGCCGGAGTCGCGGTGTACGTATGTCCCGCGACCCCGGCAAGGCTATGGCCCCCTGCAGGGATAACCCCAGATACTAACTAACACTAACTTATTATTACTACTAAGTATGGAATCCTTCGTTACGTTCCGGACAACGTTTACTAGTGTTTGTTATCAAGAATGATGTGTAATTTCAAATAAATACCTACGAGTAAATTGGGTGTTGAAGTGTAAATAACAGGCGTCCAGAAATAACTTTTAAATCTAGATTATATTTACATATAGTAAGGGTCTGGATTATAAATAAAAGTTGGTAACACTAAAAGCTTTTACAACAGTATTTGATAATAGTATTATGTTCAGAGCACTTTTGTGTTAGAATAACAATTTGTAAATTGTTTTGTTGAGTTGAATAAATAATATCTAAGTTTATATTTTTTCCAAGAAATCTTGACTCGTGGTCGCGGTACTCATTTCATTACCGTGACCCCGGAATGTAAAGGGCAATTGAAGGACACCGTGGATATTAGTTAATACGAGCATAGAGTACGAGTCCGTCCCGGGGGGCCCATCCTTATGCTGACGTTCTTTGAGGCGCGCGTGGACCCGGGGCATGCACCATGGTAGAACAGCGAGTTGCCCTTTACTCGCCGCCTATCTCAAAAACTAAACCGATTTTAATAAAACTTGCAGTATTTCCTAAATTGAACAATACCTAGTACAACAAAAAAATAATTACTTAAATCGGACTTGTTGTTCCAGAGATATGCGAACACAAACATAAAAACATACATACATACAATTTTGAAATTTTGCACATTTGTTCAGACGCCGATATAGACTAACTACTTTGTTTAGTGCTAATTTTCGTAAGGACTTCCCCCTTGTTACCAGGTCTACGCTTTTCACACAAATATCCAAGTAATTAATTAAAAAATTGTAACAAACATATTTTTTTTAAAGAGTAACCATGGAGTTTCTTGCCGGTTCTTCTCCATGGAATCGACCAACAAGAAACAATCAACGAATAGCTACGACGAGCTATTCAACCACGACAAGCTATACAACGAGCTATTCTGCTCTTCACATTTTTAATTTATATGTTTGTTTGTTTGGCGCCGCCTCAAAATTTATTTTTTGCTTTTCAGTTCGATGTTTGATTTTTTTTTTGAAAAGGACTTATGACTTTAACATATAAGAACTGCCCAGTTTCAGTCAGTCGGTAAAAAACAATAGAGGACAATGCCAGTGTCTTCAATCAGGCAAAAATCGAGACTTCGTGGCTTATTCTATTCGTCACAACTAATTCAAGTAAATGCAACGAAGCACTACGTTTTTATAAACTTTCAACGGAAAAAGTTCGAACAAAAACCAAGTTGAATTCGTAAACTAAGCCAATAGTTCATTCATCTGGGTTCTCGGTACTGATGACGCGGACGTTTCAGTATTTCTATTTTGTAGAAGGGAACTCCAATCAGCGTTTATGCCAACTACGGCGCGCATTTTAACGAGAAGTATGTTTGTCATGGTTTTTAGTTTTGTAAGATTCGACAGATCAAAATAACCGTGATTCTCAAGTTTAGTAACTTCTAAACCACATGTTGCAGGCTGATTTTTTGAGAACATAATTGATTTACTTTAGTGAATCCATTTTTTATTCACGATGCGACGGAGCAGGTATATGCGTTTAGGGTGAGAGATGGTCGCGGGACTTTACCATCAGTGTGACCTCGGAACAACATAAAGGGCAATTGAAGGACACTATTGATGATGATGAAGTCTGAAAGTCCCTCCCGCCCTGCCCGGGGTGGTAGGACTCATTTGATGATTTTACCACGACAAATTTACAATAGCCCTTTATTTTCCGGGGTCGCGGTTATGGTATAAGTCCCGCGACCAATGCAAAATAATATTGCAATAATATTAAAACGAATAGTCCGATTTCAATGCGGTTTTCAGCAATGGGTTCGTAGTTATACATTTCGTCGCTGGCGATTCTGGGTTTTTATTCCATCAGTTATAAATTATCAAATAATAAAGCTAGTAAGTTTTTACTTGCTTCTGTCGTCATGAGTACTCTTGATTCTTTGTTGGATGCGTATCTACATATCTTCTATCTATATCTTCTTCTTCTTCTATCTATCTTCTATAATATAAAAATGGATCGCAAAATGTGTTGCCAAGCTCATAACTCGAAAACGGCTGGACCGATTCGGATAATTCTTTTATTGTTGTGTTTGTAACCATCGGGACCGGGTTTTAGAGGACTTCCACCCGTGCGAAGCCGGAACTAGTATCTTTATAAAAACACATTAATTCAACAAAAGAAAAAATACGTAAACATTAATTTTCAAAACCCTTAACTAACAGCCTAATTCAATTTGCAATTTACTGATTCTGTCGACATGCCATTCAGCAAAGGTGCGAATTGCAAAGCAGGCTTTGTGGTGACAAAGCAACAGAATCAGCACAATATCAGAGGGACCGCAGCGTCTAAGGCATGTACTGGTTGACCGCTATTCAGCACTGTGGCCTAGCGGTTAGGCCCTGTTGGCCTCGGCCCCCACAAAGCATGGGCGGTAGGCCCACCATCCCACCGTAATGTCGCCCGCAACTCCGGTGAGCACTGCGGTTCACCAACCCTTCAGTATTATAGTCCCTACTCACACCATTGGCTTGGCAGTGATAAGGATAGATCGAATTAATAGTGAGTCCGTAAACATAATTATGTTAGACGTAACTCTCGTCAAAAAATTAACTGCAAGAATGTCGTGTACGTACTTGGAATCAATAACCAAGTAGGTATACTCCAAATTTTTTTTTCGAGCACTTTTTTTGGACCAGATTAATGAATTTGATTGCTGTTTGAGTACTGTGGACACTACACACGGGTGAACACCCGTGTGTAGTGTCCACAGCTGATTCCAACTTTCCCATCACAATTTTGCAGACTTTGCACTGGCAATTCATCGATATATGTACTTACAAATAATTTATTTTACTGGCCATAATAATAAGCCAAAAGAAAAATGCTCGAAAAAAAATGTATTAAAAAACCTTTTTTTGGAATGTACTTGGTGATTGATACCGAGTACGCACCCGAAATTCTTACAGTTATTTTTTTAATACCCTATATAGTTTTCAGCGGTTTCACCCGCTATAGCTCGAAAATTATCCCACAAATACATAAATACACATAAATAAGTACACAAGTAAGTATTATCAAAACCATTATTTCATTTATTATGATACTAGCTGTGCCCGCAACTTCGTTCGCGTGGATGTCGGAATTTAACAATGTATTTTTTAGTTGCAAGCGCTTAATTCACCGCGCCACACCACACCACACCGCACCACGCCACACTACACCACACCACACCACACCAGACCGTACCATTCCATTCCATTCCATTCTGTTCTACTCTATGATTCCTTTAAATCAGGGTTTTTCAACCTGTCGGTCGCGAACCCCTGGGGGGTCGCAAAGCCTTTTCAGGGGGGTCGCGAAGCTTCTATAGAAGAGTTGTAAAAACTACTGCATTAAAAAAAACAATTAAGTTTAAAAGGATAAATATTAAGTTGCTCCCTCACCGCGAGCATTCACCCGTAACGTAACGTTACAAATTCGAGTATGTCATCGGTGAGGAAGAACAATCGAGCATGACAATGTGCCCCTTTTTAATACTAAATGTAGGTACGCGAATGCTCGTTAGTAAGGGAGCGCCTTCAGAATAAATGCTAACAAAAGGCCAATTATTGTCATTTGTGTATTTTTATTTATCCGAATTCTAATTATGAAAATGAGTAACTGTGTTGAATTGAATATTTATTTGTCACAAAATAAAATACATGTAAAAATATCCAACGGGTAGCAACGGGTCGCGAAAAATTTCTTCATACCAAAGGGGTCATGCCATGAAAAAGGTTGAAAAACCCTGCTTTAAATATTGCTTTAATTAATTTATACTTTTTATATTATGTGAACCGATTAAAATGAAACAAAATACATAATGTTACTTCAATTTAAACACGTCTATTCCAGGTTTTCTTTTAACGCCATCTGCCGTGCTTTATAGTTTTGCTATTTGAATTCGAAGTTAGATCGCGCGACTGACGTACGAAATCAAATTTTGATTCCAAAGTGCACCCGTATTTTTACTTCTAAAACACTTTAAATTCAAATATCTTTTGATAAACTGAACCGATTCCAATGAAACAAAAACTAAATTCCTCTCCAAGTTACGCTTAATCGTTGTGTATAAAAGTTATCTACATTAATGTCGTACATTTTACGTGATACCTGGACAAATAAACATACAAACAGATAAACAGACAAACAGACAAAAATTCTAAAAATGCTAGAAATGGGTTCTATTAGTTGTCCTTTAATACCCTGGCTACGTTTTTTGAGTTTTTTTTTAATGTACAAAAATAACTTTTCTACAGTTTTATTATATGTATAGATATAGATATAGATAGATAGATAGATAGACGTAAAAAGAACCACATATAGGGCACAATTTTAACAGACTGAAACCTAGCCTCAAAGGGACGTGTAAAAAATTGGAAGTACTGAAAATATTACTCGCGCACGTTTTCGTATTTTTTTTGTTCTAAAAATATTTTGTGTGGCTCAAACGCTATCTACATTTTCACAGCTATCCGTGATATGTGGCTCCTAAAACGGCGACGTTCAAAATAATGGCGGGAGGATTTAAAATGCAATTTCGCGCATGCGGTGTAATAATTCTGGGCTGAATTATGAAAGTTGCGGCTTAGTAAAAGTTAGTGTTTTAGCTCAAACTAGGGTAAACCCATTTTCCCTTGGTTATGGCTTAGAAAAGCTGCTTACTTAGCTTTTATAACTTGCTAAGCAACAAGATTATATACGAACTTTTCTGGAATCCTAGCACGAATTTTGATAGTTCTGCTGGTTGAACTAATGTAAGTTTGGTGCTGCTCCACAAATGATGAGGCACTTAGTGCCCTACTGCTAGCCCTGCTTACTGTCAGTTGCAGAAGTTGTCACGTGTGAAGTCACGATAAGAAGAAGAAGCATACATTATAATAATAATATTCCACAACTATCACACAACGCCATCTAGCCCCAAGCTAAGCAGAGCTTGTGTTATGGGTACTAGACAACTGATCAACATACTTTCTTATATATTTCTAAATACATACATATTGTAGATAAATTACCCCCAGACACAGAACAAATTATCATGCTCATCACACAAACATTTTTCCTGGGTGGGAATTGAACCCACGTTCCCCGGGATAGCAGTCAGGGTCACTAACCACTAGACCAACAGGCCAGTGACTTCTACGTATTTGACTGTACTTGAAGTATGTACGACGTAAATTGAATATAGAAAAGCGTCTCTAGAATCGGAATATGTATTTCATTCCCTTGATTTTGAATGTTTTACACGTTGCAAAAAGAAGGGATTCAAAGATTCAGCTTCAAAACGAGTGGCTCATCATCATCATCATCCTATAATGTGGGTCTGCTGGGACACAGGCCTCCTCTCTGAGAGGGATTGGGCCACAATCCACCACGTGGGCCCAGTGCGAATTGGTAGATGTCACATATCTTCGAATTTTTGGTTATAGTACATGCCGGTTTCCTCACGATGTTTTCCTTCACCGTTTTGAGAGCAGTGGCGATGAAATAAATTACACAAAGTTATGCGCCTGGCGGGGTTCGAACCCACGACCTACAACTCGTAAGTCGGGACCGATACCACTGGACCACCATTAATTTACTGACTTCCAAAACGAGTGGCTGCGATGGCCTTTTTGTTAAAACGTCTGGAGTACTTATCCAGAAGACGCGGGTTCGACTCCCGAATTTTTCTTTCCTCAAAAATCTTTACGAAAACGCGACACAGGCTTTATCTATCTATCTTCTATAATATAAAAATGTATCGCACATATTTTGGTAAGCTCATAACTCGAAAACGGCTCGACCGTTTCGGATAATTATTTTTTTGGTGTGCGAAGCCGGGACAAATATCATTTCATCATTAATTCATTTCATTGGATTCTCGCTGAACTCGTAGCCATATACAAAGTGGCGGATAGCCAAATCAGAACTCAGACAAATAACATTAATAGGAACATATTTCCCGATAAGCGCACACACAAAATTGTTTGTGTTTATGCAATGCAGTGAACAATAAACCTTAACCAGTATTAATTTACTGACTTCCAAAAATAGGAGGTTCTCTGTTCGTGTTTCGTGTTTGTAATAGGTATGTTTTCTTAGTTTCGTTTTCAAGTTATTACTAGCACTCCTACCGTGACATCGTCGGCGTGGTTTTCAAACTTTGCCTTTGTCAATTTTTACTCCCGTATCGTGTAGTAACTGTTTTTCGAAACTTTTTTTTTTTTGCGTGGTAAAATCTTCAAATGACTCCTCCCACCCCGGGCAAGGTGGGAGGGACTGTCAGACTTGTACTGACTAAAATCCACGGTGTCCTTCAATAGCCCTTTATGTTCCGGGGTCACGGTGATGGAAATAAGTCCAGCGACCTGTTTTTCGATACTTAATAATAATTTAAAGGGACTACACAGAGGGAAAAACTAGCCCAGAAGTGGCATAGTCATATTTCTCATTGCAGCTTTGTTCGCTTTAAAAAAGGCCTCATAAGGTCATTCACTTGTTTTGAGCATTCTTGCGAATGTTACAATATAGAAAAACAATCGTTCGTTAAAATGCTCGCAAAAATGCCCTCCTTTTAGTGAGCATTCTAATGAACGTTGTGGCGAGCTTTTTGCCGAGTCGACTGTCAATTCAGACATGTTCACGAAGAGAAAATTTTCGGTGACCATCGACGAGAGAGCGTTTGCTAGAAAGATCGAGAAAATGTTCGATATTTTGCTCTATGCTCGGTTCTGACCGTTGTTAATTTCGGTAAAATTAAAGACGGTGAATGCTCGATATTCTGTAGAAGTAAATGCTCAAGTCTATCGGTAAACTGCCGGCGAACTGCCAGTGTTATTATTAAATAATCCCTGTGGACATAAAGTAACTTTAACACGTACATTCCAAACAACAGGCAATTTGTATTAAACGTAACAATTCGTATGCTATACCATACATAATAATAATAAATCACATTTTTCAATTTAACATACATACGTTGCCAAACAAAAGTCCGTACTGCTTTTTCACCGTATTTTTCAAACTTACATTTCATTTTAAGCTCCATTCAAAATACCACTACGTTTTCAATAAAATAAAGTTGAAATTTTATAAGTGGCTGTTGGGTATTAAATAACACTCTTGACGGTAGTTGCACAACGTCATGCGATTCGATTTTTGCTAAGTATACTTTCTAGTATTATATTTTAATACGCTACGAGTGTTGCTGCTTTCATTTATTTCTCTACTAGCTTCTGCCCGCGACTTCGTACGCGTATCCTGTTGCTTATGCCAGCGACAACGGGATCGTCAAAATCTAAGATCTGAAAAGTCTATTACCCAACTCCAAGAGCCCGGCAAAAAAAAATGGCTTTTGGCCAGTAGAGTACAATAATATTCATCGTCATCGAAAATCGGTCCTAAACTGTTACCGCCTTTACTGCGTGGAAGAAATCCCAGCTTATGTTATTTTATAATTTGTATAATTATAAAATACTCACTATACTAATTTCACTGTAGGTATGTGAAATTAGTGATAGCTTTGATTTCCATATCAGGTGTTCCATTTTACCACGCAAAAAAAAAGACGTCATTCCTATATGTTATAGTGTAGCTGGGCTCTTGGAGTTCCACATTAGGTGTTCCAGATCTTCAATTTTTATACGTCAACAGAGAGTGCTCATCAGGCTGAACAACTTTGCTAAGACGTCATTCCTGTACATGTTATAGTGTAGCTGTGCTCTTGGAGTTCCACATTAGGTGTTCCAGATCCTCAATTTTTATACGTCAACAGAGAGTGCTCATCAGGCTGAACAACTTTGCTTAGACGTCATTCCTGTACATGTAATAGCGTAGCTGGGCTCTTGGAGTTCCACATCAGGTGTTCCAGATCTTCAATTTTATTCTCTCAGCAGAAAATGCTCATCACGTGGAACACTTTTTGCTATCGCACCATTTTTGTATCTCTTATAGTTTAGCTGGTCTGTTGCGGTTCTGCGCCAGGTGTTCAAGTTTCCAGAATAATTTATAGCCTATGTTTTGACCAGATTTAATACCTATACAACAAAAAAAGAATTATTCAAATCCGTCCAGTACTTTTTGAGTTTATCCCGGACATACATACAGACAAACAGACAAACAGATAAACAGACAAACAGACAAAAATTCTAAAAACTATATTTTTGGCTTCGGTATCGAATGTAGATCACATCCCAAGTATTCTTTAAAAAAAATATTCAATGTACAGTTTTGACTTTCCTACTATTTTATTATATGTATAGATAGTTCGTGAAAAAGGGGGAGTTATGTTTGAAAAAGGTTTAATTCCATGTGTTATAAATGTAGAAACATTAAGGGCGCGTAACCATAAAGTTGGCAACGTCGCAAATACCTGTCAAATATTTACAAGTTTTAATTAACTTGGCAATGTTGCTGTATGGAAATAAGAAATATGGCTCTGTAGTGCACTGGAAAAGTCATATAGGAATGCAATTAAAACACTGAATTTAATGTTGTAACCGAATCGTACCTAATTCAGATAGATATATTGTGTCCCAAAAGTGTCTGAATGAAAGGTAATGGAACAGAAAACATACCCCAGAGGATGCCATGCCAATTTGTATTGCCACTTACAAACTGAGTGCTTTATTCGAAATTCTAATTTGAATTCCCTATGGAATAGTTAAAATGTCAAAACGAAGGTAGACACTGATTTATTTTAGTACTAGGCTACCTTAACAGTAAGATACCTAGTCGTCTTTTATTGGCTGGTTAAATCATTAAGGCGCAAACGTAGACACTTTGTTGCCGACACGGCACACCGTGGACCCGTAGTTCATGAGCATGTGTTAAATGGAAACAACTGGACACACACAAAAAAATATTACGTATGTGCAGGGAGTGGGTGATTTCATACTGGTTCTAAAGAAAGCTATTTTTTTTTTACAACGTCACACAACGTCATCTAGTCCCAAGACCCAAGCTAAGCAGAGCTTGTGTTATGGCTACTAGACAACTGATAAACATACTTATAATATTTCTAAATACAATATATTATTAGTACATTATGATACAAGTGCGGTAAGTTGAAAATTACAGCCGAGGCGATATTGCTCGCACGAGCCCGCAGGGCGAGTGCTATAAGAAAGCAGAGGCTGTAATTATCAAACCGCACGTATGTCATACGACATTTTATAACACATTTGTGAGGAAATAAATAAAACTCAGACTTTAATAAACGTATAAATTCATTATTACTTGACATCTATATTAATAATTTCGTGCGTGTTTCTACGGTAGACTCGATCGAAAGCTAACCTGAATAATAAAACATTAAAAAATAGAGATTTCGAGTCGACAACATATATGCGCAAAATTCGGGTTGAGGAGTATTTTGTAAAATTGTAATGGTTTTCTTACAAGACAGATCGCAGCCGCCATTTTTGACATCGGTTACCAAGTTGAGAAGTTCGCGCATCAACGTCTTTTGTTTATGGCAAAGGCACAAAAACAGCCAGTATTACTAATAAAGTAAATTATTACTTTTGTATTTTTGTTACGAATAAATGGTTGTAATTAACTGACAAAATTAATTAAATTAAAGAATTAAATATTTTTTTATTATATTTTATCTCTCAAAGTTAATTATATTCATAAAATGTTGACCACTTTTCTGACATAAAAACTCTTTGCTAAGATTTAAAAAAGTACCGTTCGTTTTAGACGGAACATCTTGATGCGTTTTACATTACCGCACTAGTGCGTAATGAGGTACATTACAATACTGATAATGGTGCAGTAAAAGACCTTTTCATCCCCCCAGCTCGGAAAGGGTACTTTTGCTCTTCGATATCTGAGCGTAAAAGCCGTTTTTATCCTCAAGTGAGTAAAAGCCGTTTTTAACCTCTAGTGAATAAAGTAAATTTGAATTTAGAACATCGTATGAACAAAAGAGTAGCAGCAGTAATGGCGGCCGGTGACCGCAACAGCTGATCGCTTGCTGTGGTGCCCACTTGACGTTCGAAGGTTGTCGTACAACATCAAATTTCAAAAATAGAATTTGTTTCCTCACCTTAGGTGTGAAAAGCAGAGTACGCTCCTCCGGTGTAAGGCTGCGTTACCTTGGGCTAACTTGAATCCCTCGCTACACTAAGGATTTTTAAATTTAGGTATTCCCTCGCTTCTTTCGGGAATTAACACTTGAACCTCCTCGCTGCGCTACGGACGGAGGTTCACCCCCAGAATCCTTAGTATCGCTTCGGAATTCAATACCCCTCCTTGGGCGGAATCTACTATTATTTTGTTAAAATCTCAGACTCGGAACATTCTGGACTCAGTACTTTTTTTTTACCTTTTTTTATTTGCTTTGTGCGGTTTTCCTTTCACGTCTTCTTGTTATGTTATGACAAACCAAGATAAAAATAAGTAACTTTGAAAACTACTACCTAAGTATTATTTGTTTTAATTTAAAAATAATTCTGTTCTACTATAATGTATTAATTAATACCTAAACTGAAATAAAAGCCTATCTTGTGTTTGAACAATGTACATCTGTTTTTGCATTTAGTCATTTCCTCGCTGAGGTGGGATGAAAAGTTACGTGTTGCACTCGAGTGCAAAGATTTTTCACCTTGTGCTCTTTTGATTCCCTCGCTATCACTCATGATTCTAATTTTTGAATCACTCGTTGCACTCGTGATTCAAATTTAGAATCATTCGCTTGCTCGGTCATCAAACATGAGCACGCGGTTAAAAATCAACTTTGCACTCTTGTATAACAAATAACTATTTACGAGCAAATGTGTTATAAAGATAAATTACACCCAGACACAGAACAAATGATCGTGCTCATCACACAAACATTTGTCCTGGGTGGAAATCGAACCAACCACCTCTAGCATAGCAGTCAGGATGATCACTAACCACTAAACCAACAGACCTGTCGGTAAATATTAATCGGTAGCTTGTATCTGACACAAGACGCAAAAGTCTCCAATGTTTACGCTCTGTCTATGTGCCCCTTCGAACACTAAGCGACCCATGTCCCGATTACTTACGAATTTGGTAATCAGGTGACTATCACAATCTAAATTCATAGAGGTTCGTAAGTTCGTGAGTTATCGGGACTTGGGTCGCCTAGTGAACGAAGGTGCTTAGACTGCTCTCTACCCAAGTTACATGGTCGCGGCACCCGATAAGTACATGAAAACACTGAAAAAATATATATTTGTAAATTCTCTAAGAAACACTTTAATACTATTTATCTTAACAAATCTATTGAAATGTTACTAAAATTCAACGAATACTTGCTAAGAACAAGAGAAAGTTTTCAAAGAGTGGTCACAATTTCATTTAAACATTAAAATAATTAAATAAGTATAAAAACTTCTAAAGTTTTGAACGCAAAACGTTAAAGTTTTAATTCGAGAATTTGTTTAAAATGTGAAAACTGCAGACCATCACATAGGTGAGGTATTACAGAAGGTTCGCTCCATATCTTAAAATAAAAAATAATAATATTCCACAACTATCTTCTTTTTCATAAATCAATTGCTGTTCGTTAGTCTCGCTTAAACTCGAGAACGACTGGACCGATTTGGCTGATTTTGGTTTTGAATTATTTTGGGAAGTCCAGGGAAGGTTTAAAAGGTTATTCTGAGACGGTACGAAGTTTGCCGGTCAACTAGTCTTCTATTATATGAAAATCAATTGATGTTCGTTAGTCTCGCTAAAACTCGAGAACGGCTGGACGGATTCGGCTGATTTAGGTTTTGAATTATTTTGGGAAGTCCAGGGAAGGTTTAAATGGTAAATTTATTCAGAGGCGGTACGAAGTTTGTCGAGTAAGCTAGTTACAAATAAAAACGGCTGTCGAAATCATCGGTTTGCGGGTCTCGTGTTAAACTGGAGTACGATAGTAATTCGAAATTTTGGTCAAATCGTAGTCAACGGTGCGGCACCATCTTCTACCTCTCTCTCTTGAAGACTTAAGCAACCCGCTTCCTAAAAAGTTTTTCAGACTTGTAAGCTGCTTTACTTACTTCGCACCAAGATACGTCTTTCTACACGTCCCTACTACATTTTGTTCCAAGTATCTCGGTTGTTCTTAATATTGCGCTCGGTCTATTTATTTAAGCAAGATGTTCTGTACGCAATCGGGACACCTCCACTGCAGCCTCTGACTCAGTCGAGACTACTCCACTGCAGCCTCTGACTCAGTCGGGACACCTCCACTGCTGCCTCTGTACGCAATCGGGACACCTCCACTGCAGAGTCTGTACTGAGTCGGGACTAATCTACTGCAGCCTCTGTACTCAGTCGGGAGTATTCCACTGCAGCCTCTGTACTCAGTCGAGACTAAACCACTGCAGCCTCTGCACTCAGTCGGGACTACTCCACTACAGCCTCTGTACGCAGTCGGGACTAATACAGTGTAGCCTCTGACTCAGTCGGGACTACTCCACTGCAGTCTCTGTACTCAGTCAGGACTACTCCACTGCAGCCTCTGGATTCAGTCGGGACTAATACAGTGCAGCATCTGTACTCAGTCGAGACTAATCGGGACTAAGAACTCCACTGCAGCCACTGTAAATTCAGCCTCTGTAAATTCAGCCACTGACGACTAGCTTTATTAGCCAAGGGTCACACATGACCCCCGGGTACATCACGGTGACCCTGGAACATAAAAGGCTACTGAAGGACACCGTGGATTTTAGTCAGTACAAGTCTGACAGTACCTCTTGCCCTGCCCGGCGTGGGAGGTCTCATTTGATGATTTTACCACGTAAAAAAAAAAAGGGTCACACATGACAATGTGAGTGACAGCACTGGGCCGTGGAGTTTGTGAAGGATTTCCAAGTCCGTGTCTGTGTGCGTGCGTTTTCGCAACTTACATAATAATATGGATTCGAACTACTGCTCGTGTCTATTCAATGACACTTTTGAGGTTCTTGCAACGATCCTTGTAGACATGGCAATGTAGTTGTTTAATTTGCAATTTTGTTTGAAACAAAAGGATTTTCTTTTTAAGTGGTTCCATCGTGAACTTCGATTAAGAGTACATACAGGGGTAGTGAAAGGACAACTGCTGTATCTCCACGACTATGTAATAAGTCTTCGAGCTCTATAAAATGTTCGGCATCATTGTCGAGTGTAGCCATTGTCCCTTAATTTAATTAAAACGTTCGTTTACGCTCAGCCACTATAAAGCTGCTTCTATTTTGACAGTGAATAACTAGACAGAAAACAAGAAATTTTCTCAAAATTATGTTTTTTTTTAAGATAAATTTTATTTATACACCTGAAACGGTTACAACATCAAATTCAATGTTTTAATTGTATTTCTATATCTATTTTCTAGCGCACACAGAGCGATATTTCTTATTTTCATACGGTTGCAAAATTAAATAAAATTTGTTAATATTTGACAGCCATTTGCGACGTTGCCAGCTTTCAGAATACGCGCTCTTAAACAACATCATCATATGCCTTGCTTTTTCCCAACTATATTGGGGTCAACTTCCAGTCGACTAAGATGCAGCTGAATTATCATTTTTTATGGAGCGTCTGCCTATGGGGCCTCTACATCCCAATAACTAGGTAATACGATACGACATTGTAAGGCTGGTTGTCAGACTTATGTCCTTTTGACTAACAGTAACGACTGTCAAAGATGTACAAAATGATAGCCGGAACGACTTTAGGTGCTTTCCGAGGCACGGAGGAAACTTGCTATGAGAGATTGTCACCCGCCCAGAGAACAGGCAAGCGCGGCTTAACCTGACCTTTTGACTAGCCTGCTGGTCTAGTGGTTAGTGACCCTGACTACTAAGCCGGAGGTCGTGGGTTCGATTCCCACCCAGGATAAATGTTTGTGTGATGAGAATGATCATTTTGTTCTGTGTTTGGGTGGCTAATTATTATTATTAACCCGGAAGATTGGCCTGTGTGGCTGTAATTATTTAGCCAGGAGTTAACTAAACAGCAGTTAAACATAAATAGAAAATAAAAACTTTCAAACAAGCATGTTCTTCAAACTATTGAGCCGTATGTATTGCATGTCTGAGCTAATTTTGTGCAGTTCAAAAGGCATGTAATTGCCGTAGCGTTGCATGATAATGGGCCTATACGAAGTAAAGTTGTTAGCGTCTTGACGTATTGTGATCTCACTCCGCTTACTTCAGCTATTTTAATTAACATTCAACATTTTCTATTAAAAACTGGGAAGGTGAAGCTTGGGGGGGATTTATTTTGAGTGAGCGAGGCTTGGAGGTTATAAAATGTTCTTTGGTTAGTACTGTACCCCTAGCACGAGTTTTTACTATTTTACTTTACAGAGTTTTTCCAGTATTTACAGCGTTTCTTGTATGAAAATACGGAACAGCGCCTCTGGTGTGCGAAGGAGGAACCAATTTTTTCCTTGAAAATTGTCAATTTGAAGTCATCAAAGTTCCAGTTTACTTTACGTCTCAAATACTGAAAACTCGTGCTGACGGTACTGTTTGAGGAACTAGACAAGTGTCATTCTTTTAGTGTCATTAATACTGAAAGAATGACACTTAAAGGTTTTTTTTTTAACTTTGTAAAATCATCGAATGAGTAAGGACTCTTTGATCTTATCATCGTCATTAACCCGGGGCCCCATCATGGGCCCCCTTAGACTAGACCGGCCCTTTGAGGGCTATTGAAGAACACCGTGGATTTTAGTCAGCACAAGTCTGACAGTCCCTCCTGTCCTAGCCTGGGTGGCCTACCACCCAGGGTAGGGCAGGAGGGACAGTAGGATCTTCAATAGCCCTTTACGATCAGGAGCCTCGGTGACCTGATAGTCCCGCGAGCCCGGCTTTGGCCCTCAAAGGGGGCTGGTCACGTCTAAGGGGGCCCATGACGGGGCTCCCCGGGTTAATGATGATGATAAGATCAAAATTGTATTCGATTGACATGAGTTACCAAACATATTGATTCTGTGTCTAATATTTTGAGGAACGAAAAATCTAACTGCGAGCAGGGTTCGAACTTGCGTCTTCGGGATAGGTACTTCAGACGCCTTACGCCGACCTTTAAGTAAGGTGGTGTACCATGGAAGGCCACTCTAACTAATAAACAGTTACTATTCATTTATAATGAATCTAACAAATATTTAAGTAATACTTTGTTTTATTATGTAACAAAGAAACCACTTCTTTTTATAGTAGATTTAATAGTTAAATAAGTGATTTATTAAATGACCTTCTAAGGAGCTCTTGTTCCTAGCAAGGCCATTTGGAAAAGATCAATGAAACTTAAGATCAATCAATTATTTATGTAGATTAAATCTGCAATTCAAAAAAGTGGTGTATGAATATTTTGTAACGTAATAAAAGAAAGTATTACTGAAATATTTCTTAGTTTTATTTATCGAGTAAATAAACGAATAATAACTGTTTGTTACAGTGGCCTTCCATGGCAAACCCATGTTACTTTTACAAAACGGGATATTTTATAGACGGAATATTATTGTGTAATTTGACTGGCTTGTTGGTCTAGAGTTAGTGGTTAGTGACCCTGACTGCCATGTCGGGGGTCGTGGGTTCGATTCCCACCCAGGACAAATGTTTGTGTGATGAGCATGATCATTTGTTTTGCGTCTGGGTGTAATTACCTATAATATGTATGTATTTAGAAATATATAAGTATGTTTATCAGTTGTCTAGGACCCATAACACAAACTCTGCTTAGCTTGGGACTAGATGGCGTTGCGATGAATATTATTATTGTACATAATAATTGCATACTTTGTAGCCCGTAGTTAGTACAATAGCTTGGCAGCCGTGATTTCGGGTACATCCCTAAAAATCCCGGGAGAGATGTCGACTTTAACTCGACTTCGCAATTAATTTGTGTGGACCGGAGTGTTATTATAACTTTAAATTGTTCTCAAATTAGATTTTCGGCTAACGTTGTCGCTAACGTTACTTAAAATGAGAAAACAGGGCGTCGTTTGTATGAAACAGTTTCAGCTTTTTAAAATGTATTTTTTAACTATGTTTTGCCTCTTTCTCAAACTCGAAAGTTTGTCATTATCATTGTTTCTCAGTACCTGGGACTGGAGAGTAGAAGTGAACCAGTTATAGGGGTTTTTACGAGATGGTATGTCGTGGGATCAAACCTAACCCAAATGTTCTACTTTGTGCAATTAATTTGGTAAAATGGCGAAGAAAAACATGCATCGTGAAGCAACATGTCCTAAAACCAAAAATTCGTAGACATCTGACATCTACCGAATTGCACTGGGCCCGCGTTGTGGATTATAGCCCACTCCCTCTAATAGAGAGGACGCCTGTGTCTCAGCTGTGGGACATATAAGCTGATTATGAAGCTGGGATTGGTGTTAGGTTTGAATTATACTGGAATTAAGAGCACGTAATCTGAAATCCGTCGCAAATAGCTGTCAAATATTTACAAGTTTTGATTAATTTTGCAATATTACTGTATGAAAATAAAAAAATATCGCTGTGTAGTGCAATAAAAATTGATTAGGGTATGCAATAATTAATATCGTAACGCCGAATACATAGTTCTAGTCGTAGAAAAAGCATTTGGAAACTTTCCTACTGCCTTTTATACACCTGAATTGGTAACAACATCAAAATCAGTGTTTTAATTGCATTCCTATATTAATTTTCTAATGCACTACAGAGCCTCATTTCTTATTTCCATTTATATTTGAAAGCTATTAGGGACGTTGCCAACTTTCTGGTTACGCGCCCTTAAAATAACTTTCAATACTTTGCAATACAATATGCAAATTGAGGCAAAAAAAAATATAAGTCCATTAATTTATTAGATCAACAAGAATTACTAGGTCCGTATTTTTACGCTTACGTAGTTTTTCACTTTAAAAAAATATATAATTCGAAATACGACACTTCTAGTTTCATGGTTTGATTTCACTGACACGTTCATATTGTCAAGTTTTATCTTCAACACAAATCATTGATTCAACTAATAAAAGTAACCATTATTTTTCAGAACTTACTTGACGAACTAAGCAGTTTTGAAATTTTATAAATATGTAATTTGTCAATTCTAGTATTCTGCAATAAGCTTGACAGACGACATATTACACCAAGGCAGGAAAAACTGTACTGTAAAATGTTTAAGGACAAAAAACCCCACGGTATTCCATCTCCTATCTGAGTGCAAAGACGAAGGGTTCGCTCGCATAGAAATTATTATCCCCCTCAGATCTCCCGTTGTTCTTTTCGGTAGCTGCATGTTTATCAGCCAACATGTAGGAATGGGGGGCGACGGGTGTCTGAGATAAAAGGACCCCGTACCTTAAATGTTTTTCACCCTTTATCATCATTTTGGCTTTGTTTGTCTTTGTTAGTGGCTTTCAGACTTCGTTGGTGCAATTAGTTTTGTAACTGTAGAATTACCATTAGTTCAACCGTGGACCTACTATTTTGTTCTACCTGATATCTTAGAACTAGTGGGAAAAAAACTTCCCATTAGTTCTATCGTAGAACTGTTCAGTAGAACTAGTGGGAACAAACCATTTTATCTGTATTTTTGTTTGTTTGGTTTTGGGAACCTCACAGGAGTGGTCGAAATAAGACTTTTTGCCTAATGTGTTGACACAGTCATCGGTCGCCTGTTATTAGGCGTCTAGTAATAATATATCGTCGTTGACGCGAATTCACCCGGTGATAGCGCCTTCATATTTCTACATAACCTAGAAGGTTAAGTTATTACATTTCACGAGTTAATCAACCGAAAAAGCCAAATCCCAACCTATTAACACAGAGATGAACCGCTCATAATTCTCTCGAAGTAATAATATGAAGGCGAGTTAGTAAACACGCTTGTAGTTCATTAGTTAGGCGAGCTTATTAATGCCTCTATTGAAAGCTGCTCGGGTAATTATATGCTACTATGTTTCGTTGCACATTCTTGTATGTTATATTAAGGATCCGAGGGTACATACATACAGGCTTTGAAAACCGTGAACATTATTTCATACAAGATTATATATTTAAAATAATATTCCACAACTATCACATAACGCCATCCAGTCCCAAGTTAAGCAGAGCTTGTGTTATGGGTACTAGACAACTGATAAACATACTTATATATTTCTAAATACATAAATATTATAGATATGTAAATTACACCCAGACACAGAACCAATGATCACGCTCATCACACAAACATTTGTCCTGGGTGGGAATCCAACCCACGACCCCCAGCATAGCAGTAAGGGTCAGTAACCACTAGTGGTTACTGACCCTTACTAAATTTATTATATACAGGGTGAATTTTTCAACTGGGCGTGGATGGCTACTTTCGAAACTATGAGGAATATCGAAAAACGTTGAAAGGAGTCTCGAGGCCGATTTTGACGAAAACTAAAACGGCATCATTGGATTTTAGAAAAATCTAAAATCCTGGTCAGGAATCGATCCCGCTGATTTTGGAAAAAAAATCACATCCTGTATTATTATACCGTTCGATAGTGTTGCTAATAAGGATCAAATTCTGGGAAGTAATCATATACGACAAACTTAAGGAAAACGTATAATTACAAAAAAAAACTGATTAATCTTCAAGGCAAATACCTACTGTACTTGAAACATAAGTTACCGTTTCTTCTTTAAATTAATGCTATTTTTAGTTCAACTCAATAATGTCGTATTGCTAAGTACAGTGGGATTGTTGAAACGTCAAATCCAGTGAGATATTGAAAACAATGAAATTTTATATTTCGAATAAATTATGGCTCAGTAGATGTAAAGTAACATGGAAAAATAGCAATTTCATAAAAATCTGCCATTTCCTTAAGTTTGCCGTATATGATTACTTCCCAGAATTTGATCCTTATTAGCAACACTATCGAACGGTGTAATAATACAGGGTGTGATTTTTTTTCCAAAATCAGCGGGTTCGATTCCTGGCCAGGATTTAAGATTTTTCTAAAATCCAATGATGCAGTTTTAGTTTTCGTCAAAATCGGCCTCGAGACTCCTTTCAACGTTTTTCTATATTCCTCATAGTTTCGAAAGTAGCCATCCACGCCCAGTTGAAAAATTCACCCTGTATATTTACTATATTTATTATAATACATTGTAAACAAATATATAGTATTTATTTGTTTACAATGAATTTGTACAATCAATCTAGTTTTAAAGCACAAATGAAAGCTAACCTAATCTGAGCATGTATTCACAGATGAGAGGAAATCCAGGTGCTTAAGGGCGCATAACCAGAAAGTTGACAGCGTCGCTAATAGCTGTCAAATATTTACAAGTTTTAATTAATTGGGCAATGTTACTGTATGGAAGTCAGAAATAAGACTCTGTAGTGAAGAATGTAATTAAAACACTGAATTTGATGTTGTAACCGTTTCAGGTGTATAAAAGGCATTTGGAAAGTTTCCAAATGTTTTTTCTACGTCTAAAACTATGTATTCGTCTTTACGATACTCGTATTAATTATTGCATTCCCTAATAAATTTTTAGTGCACTGCAGAGCGATAAATCTTATTCTTATACAGTAAATTTGCAAAAATAATTAAAAATTGTAAATATTTGACAGCTATTTGCGAGGTTGCCAGCTTCCAAAAAACGCGCTCTTAAAGCCAATGCAAAAGAAATGCCCTACACAAAAAAGAAGAAGAGAGAGAAGAGGCGTCTTAGAGAAAACGGGGAACACACATAATTAAACTTGAAATAAAACCTTAAATCAATAAGTAAGAAAATTAGCTTAGTTAGTTGTTTTTTGAAACAACTTTAAATCGTTATATCTCCTAAACTATTATTTAAAATGAAAAACGATAAAACGTCACCCCACTTGACATAGTTCATCGGCTTTGTTTTTTTCATTTTGACAATATGGCGTCTGGTTGTCGCTGTGGTGAATTTTGACTACTGTCATGTCGTTAGTGACACTCGCAAGGTTAAGACGAATCGATTGACGTTAGAACTATCAAAATCGGCCTATGCGTTTGGCCTCTAAAACGCCACATAGTAACAAACATACATACATAGACTGATAAACAAATTACCCTCCATTACATCGCGCAGTCAGGTAAAAAAGATTCCGCTGAGCGCTGATTGCCTTTTTTCATCATCATAATCATCAGCCTATATAACGTTCCCACTGCTAGGACACAGGCCTCCTCTCTTGTGAGAGGGAGTGGGCCATAATCCACCACGCGGGCCCAGTGCGGGTTGGCCTTCTTTCTGGGTCTACCTTTTTTGAAGTTGGCCAAAAAAGTTAGCCAAACAATGAAGCAGTGTGTTCATATTAGAGGCTCGGGAACTAATACTAATCCGAGCATGTTCACGGATGCAGCCCTAATTACCGTGTAATGAGGCACCTTCGCTTTAGCGACAGAATATTGTACTTACAAGAAACACTAAGAATGCCTATGATGACACTATTAATATTATAACGGAATAATTTAGTGGAGTTTTGGATGAGACGGAGTTTTGTTTGCTAAGAATAAGTCTTTGCGGGACTAAGGAATACCGTGACCCCGGAACGGAAAGGGCTATTGAAGGACACCGTGAATTTTAGTGAGTACAAATCAAACAGTAGGGTGGGGGGACTCATTTGATGATTTTACCACGCTAAAAAATAAGGAATAAGGTTTGGTTTAAAGGGTGTGATACTGGTGGTACTTTTCAGCAATAGACCATGATCAAAAAATTACATGTTGAACTCCCGAAACTGCCGCGGTGAAGCTATTGTATATTTTATTTTTATTTTAACGATAATATAATTAATTTAAAATGTTTGTGGTGAAATACTGTTATAAAGAACTTTTATGTTGTAGGAGAATTTTAAAAGTAGGTAGGAGAATTCTAAACGGCCAGCTACAAAAGGAGATTCTACAATGGTTAAATCTCCTTTTATAACTGGCCGTTTAGAATCAGTAAAAAAAAGTAAATTGTCGTAATGACGGATATTTTTATGATTGCCGAAGTCTCCTGAACTGAAACGACGATAGGCGATGCGTGGTGTCAGGTATTTTCGTTAGGTTTTGCGATAATTTCTTGATTCGGTCCCCGCGCCGCGCCGTACTCAGAGCCCGCGATAAAAGCTTAAAAATATTCTTAAATAGTTTTTCCGCATGCAACTTTCATGCCTTGTTTTATCTACATTTATTCTACCATCTAATAAACTGCAGTAACAAACATACAACCTTCTACAATTTTAAAGCTATAAGTTGTAAAATCAGAATAATAATCATATACTCTGAAAATATTCCCCCGCCGCACCGTTTAGTGAAAAATGAACGCTCATTACAAGTAATTAAGTTGTTACGGGGTACAGTATGCTGTTTATTTTCATGTACAGGATGCTCCTAACGTTTATTGCCATTTATGGTCGGCTACATTTACATTTTTACGCTCATTTCATGTTTAATTGTATGATAATTGGCTTTGGCCGCGCATATGTTGCTAGATTTAGGAAAGTTTTTGTTATTAGAATAGTTTTTGAGATTTATATCAGCCAAATTGAACTGCAGGACAAAATTTAAGTGACGTCAAGCTTGTGATCGCTCGGTCGTTTGATTCCTTCGATCTTCATCAGGTCATTGGTTAATTTGTATTTTTAAGCTATTGAATAGCTTTTATTGCGGGCTTTGAGCGCGGCGCGATGTGGCGACCGAATCAAGAATTTTCCCAAAAACCTAACGAAAAAACCTGACACCACGCGTCGTCTAACGTCGTTTCAGTTCTCAGTGTCTTCACGGATATTCTATGATTGCCGAAGTTTCCTCTTCGGCAATCATAAAATATCCGTCAAGACAATTTACTTTTTCTTACTGATTCTAAAAGGCCAGCAACAAAAGGAGTTTTCACAATAAAACCTACAAAAAAGAAGCAGGAGATATTTAAAAGTATAATAAGAGTAAGTATATTTATAAGTTTTGTAAGTTATTATAGTCTGTTAAAAGACATAGGTACAGTTTACCCCAGTTTTGCCCTCTCGTGGGATGATTTTGGAGTAACACATAGATGTAGCCACTAGCAACAATTAATTTTAGGAGGTTGAACATGACCTAAACCATTCTTAATAGGAAAAGTAATACATAAATAAAAAATAGTACTCGACGAAAACAAGATTTAAAGAAGAAGGCGAAATGCTAGCCTAATTTACATAATTTCTTAGCTGCTCATTCTTCGGGCATGCGGACAACGAGTAAAGGGCAACTCGCTGTCCGACCATGGACCATGCCCGGGTCGACGGCGCGTTGTGTTCCACGCGCGCCTCAAAAAGCGTTAGCAAAATGACGGGGCCCCCTCTCAGAGGGCCAAAACCTGCCGGGTGGATTCCCGCCCTGCCCGGAGTGGGAGGACTCATTTGATGATTAAAACACGATAAAAAAAATGCTCATTCTGTTTGGGGACATTAAGAATGATGTCAAAAACTCGTGAACACAAAGGATACTTTAGTTTTAATGAGGGTCTAAGGAGCTCTTTCACAACAGGTATTTTAACTTAAGACGTATAACGTAATGCATCTCTCGTCCTCTTGTTAACTTAGCCAACTAAGCTAATTAAAGTTAAGTTACGCTAAAAGTGGATTTAGTACAATAGCTTTACAAACCGAGGACTGTACGCGACAAGAAACTATTGTATTTGGAGGATAATTTAAACACATTTTTGGAAGTCTTGTACCTGAAGTTTCGTACAAAGAGGTTCTTGTTTGTTAAAGGTGCGTCCACACAGATAGAGCGGCCTCGCGAGGCATTTGCCGCGCGAAGCAGCTCGGTAAGTGTGGACCTGACTTGGCCGAGGCTTGAGCGCGCGCTGCCGCGGGCGAGCATCCGAGCGCCGGAGCCATCAGTGTCGGCTTTTGTTTTGCTGAAAGAAGGCGCCGCTGAGTCATTTGCCACGAAATATGGACGCTCGCGTATATTGTTTCGTGCTTCGGTCGAGAAACATTTAGACGCGTACACACTCTGTGTAGGAGACGCATCTAATAAGTTATTGAGTACTCCAATTTTTAGAAGATTTAAAAATACTACAAACTAGGTAGGTACTGAACCAAATTGAAAGTTTTTATGGGACCAAACGACCAGCATGCAGCATCGAGCATAAAAATAATTAAGAATAAATAGTGGTTGAACCAACGGAACCCCGTTTCTATGTTTGGGACACGATAAAACGCATTACAAAATTGATAATAATCGGAAGCCCTATCATGTTTTGTGTGACGTAAACTAAACCAGAACATTGATGTTAATTTGATGAAAGAAACCTGAAAAAACTAGTTGACGTGTAGACATACATTTTCCATACGCACTTCAAGTTGGCTGTAAGTACTTAAAATACAGAAATCTTGTGATAAGACTTCCATGATCAGCCACTAGCTTCGACTAAATTACATATAATAGCTAACCGGCTTAACCTTAAAAATAGGCACCCCATGTACCTATTTTTAAGGTTAAGCCGCGCTTTCCAAAGTCAGTTTGTGGATGACTGAAGCCTTATCACATTCACAGCGTATTTGAAGTAATTACAACGTTTATTGTAAAGAAAATGTGCGTCTATTGGTTAAAACCCTAAGGTATTAGGTTAACTCATAATATTTTATCGGATGGCATAACACACAAAAATGGGTGGTTGCATTGCTTGATTAAATTTATTTCCATTTCTGAAAAGGGATTGTACAAAACTTTGTTTACTTATTCACCAATTAACATTATTCGCTCACGGTACGCTTTTGTTGCAGTCCTATATAAATTTTCTAGTGCACAACAGAGCCATATTTCATATTTCCATAGAGTAAAATTGCCAAATTAATTAAAACTTGTAAATATTTGACTCTATATGATGTAGTTAACATGTTAAAAGGGCCTCTTTCCGTCTTATTTAACCGAAACACATTCCTTCAAGTTCCACTTTCTGAGTTTTATTTTCTATCCCAAGCGCACATTTACCTAATTTCATGAGGGATGCTATAATGATGGCTCATATAAATGCAAATGCAAGGTAAGTTGAGGTAAGATCTTAACCTTTGTTAAAACTTGTCAAATTACTGCTAAACTTCCTGAGGAACCCGAAACTTGGGCGTTTCGACGCTAGTTAAGGCGCCCATGATAGGACTGCTTTATAGTAATGCCTCTTTGTATAAAATGTTATGTCTCGTGTTTGGATGTAATTGGTTTATTAAAAGTTTTTGGTGAAATCAAAAAAAAATCAAAATCAAAATATTTTATTTTACATGCCTCAATGGGCACTTATAAAACGTCAAGAAAAAAAAAAATTGGCACGGTTCGGGTTGGTCGTTTCCATGGAGAAGAACCGGCAAGAAACTCCATGGTTACTCTTTTAAAATAATAATTTCTTTTACAATGTTTTTCTTACAGTTGTATTTAGACATGAGAGAACATCGTAAGCACGATAAGAAGAGGGACCTTCTTACCAAAACTAAACAAAAAAAAAAAAAAGATATAAAAATAAAATAAAGAGTATATATAATAGTATATACGTAATAGACTAGACGATAATGGGCATTTAGGAATTTACACAACCAACAATGTTCTCGCATTCACAATTCAGCACTAAACGGAAGCTATATAAAAAAAAAAAAAGCTGTAATAGCCAATGGTACCTACATATTAATTAAAAATAACTTTTGAGTTCGGTAGGTAATGACTGTAAAATAAAAACATTGTACAATAAAATAAAAATCTAAAATGGTAAAAAGAGACAAATAACACAAAACAATAGAAAAAAAAAATGTACAAGTAAAAAAAATAAAAAAATAAAAGGTAGTACCGTGATTCAGAGCAGTTAATAGACAATATCCCTAATCTATACATATAATAAAACTGTAGAAAAGTTATTTTTGTACATTAAAAAAAAACTCAAAAAATTTAGCCAGGGTATTAAAGGACAACCAATAGAACCCATTTCTAGCATTTTTAGAATTTTTGTCTGTTTGTCTGTTTGTCTGTTTGTCTGTTTGTATGTTTATTTGTCCAGGTATCACGTAAAATGTACGAAATTTATGTAGATAACTTTTATACACAACGATTAAGCGTAACTTGGAGAGGAATTTAGTTTTTGTTTCATTGGAATCGGTTCAGTCTATCAAAAGTTATTCGAATATAAAGTGTTTCAGAAGTAAAATTACGGTCAGTTCACACCAAGACGCGTAGTTCATAGCGCGATCTAGCTTCGATTCTGCTACATATTCAAATAAAAATTCATCTAATGATTATGATAGGATGGGATAGGATAGGATAGGATGGGATAGAATAGGATAGGATGGGATAGGATGGGATAGGATGGGATAGGATGGGATAGGATGGGATAGAATGGGATAGGATGGGATAGGACGCGACAGGACGGGACAGGACGGACAGGACGGGATAGGACGGGATAGGATGGGACAGGACGGGACAGGACGGGACAGAACGGGACAGGACAGGATAGGACGGGACAGGACGGGACAGAATGGGAGAGGACGGGACAGGGCGGGACAGGACGGGACAGGACGGACAGGACGGGACAGCTCGGGACAGGACGGGACTGGACGGGACAGGACGGGACAGTACGGGACAGGACGAGACAGGACGGAACAGGACGGGATAAGATGGGATAAGATGGGATAAGATGGGATAAGATGGGATAAGATGGGATAAGATGGGATAAGATGGGATAAGATGGGATAAGATGGGATAAGATGGGATAAGATGGGATAAGATGGGATAAGATGGGATAAGATGGGATAAGATGGGATAAGATGGGATAAGATGGGATAAGATGGGATAAGATGGGATAAGATGGGATAAGATGGGATAAGATGGGATACGATGGGATACGGTGGGATTTTGGAGGGAGACCTTTTTACCCGACGCTTCGCACAAAAAAATACATTGGTAATTTCCGACATCCACGCGAACGAAGTCGCGGGCACAGCTAGTTTCTAATAAAACTGTTGAGGAACCAGGGAAGCCGCATGAGCAGAAGGAACTATTGCCAAATATCTTTGTCTTCAACGTAGTCCTTAATTTTATAATATGCTTTTTTAATAAGGACACGTTTAATGTGGGCTTTAAACTTTCCGTCAGTAAGTTCTATGACTGACTTGGGCAATTTATTATAAAAACGTATGCTGTTTATAACGAACGACTTACTTGTCTTTGCTAGCCTGAATCTGGGTATCACAATTTCGTGTTTACTCCGTGTATTAATATTATGGAAATCGCTTCTAATCTTAAAATTTCCTAGGTTTTTTCGTACGTATAAAATACTCTCTAATATGTAAAGTGACGGCAGTGTCAATATTTCGATTTCTTTAAATTTTTCTCTAAGTGACTCACGGGGACCCATTTTATATATCGCACGGATTGCCCTCTTTTGTAGTATAAAAACTGAATCTAAAGTATAAAAACTGAATCTAAATGAAAGAAGAAAAAACTGAAATTCTAGTCTTGTCCTTTGTTTTACATTTTTGTATTACATAACTTTGTTTAAATTCACAATATATAGCGAAACCATTGTAGTTTCTACCACCAAAGCAGTAGCCTTACAGTAAACTTAATTTGTATATTAAAAGGTTGAGCACCTTAAAGTTTTCAAATGAGCAGCGGCATTTATTCGCATATCGTGATCTGCTGCCGAGCGGCCGCTCGACGTGCTCACAGTGATCACCCATCTCAAACGAACACAGAAAAAATGTTGAGGGCGATGTGCCCCCAGACATTTATTCTCTTCGACCTCCGACCGACTACAAATATATTGATTTTGAAAATAGGGACTTTCGAGCGACTGTGAGGTAGCGGTACGGACACTACGAGCCAGTCGAATGCTTTCATCTTCAGTGTTTTCGATGGATCGAGAAAATAGCGATTCGATTTCGATTGACAACCAGCCATGCTTCACGCCTTGTAGCAGTTTTTAGTGAGCGAGTTACGGATGACCCACGCCGCACTACACCGGGCCGGGACCGGACCGTGCGCTGTCCGGGTCCCAGTCAAATATTGTGGTGTACTTTTTATATGAAGTGATTCATGCTTGCGGCCCGCACAGGACACGTCCGGTGCACGGACGTTCCACGGTGTAGCGTGAATCATCCTATAATCTCATATTTTTCGAGTTTTCAGAGCGCGTATTCCGAAAGTTGCCAACGTCGCAAATAGTTGTCAAATATTAACAAGTTTTAATTAATTTGATAATGTTAGGTACTGTATGGAAATAAGAATTAATAAGACTACTACAAGCCATGCACATGAGAATTGATAAGGAAATGCAATAATTTGTATTGAATAACACCGAATACATTTTTATAGACGTAAAAAAACACTTGGAAGCTTACCAAATGCCTTTTATACACCTGAAAATGTTACAACATCAAATTCAGTGTTTCAATTGCATACCTATATCAATTTTCTAGTGCATTAGAGAGCCTTGTTTCTTATTTACATATCAGAAACATTAGCAAAATAATTAAAACATGTAAATATATGACAGCTATTTTTGACGTCGCGAATTTCCTGGTTATGCGCACTTAAGAAACGTGTGTAAAAGAAGTCCTTTTTCTAAATGTTGTACACAATCACCCTAGTTTCGTTACTGCAACCATCATCTTAGCTAGCGATGGAATACATCATTATGACGACATGTTCCCTCTAAACCAAATATTGTAATAAGGTACACCTACGTACTTTTTGAGTTAATAATGTCAAATAGCGAAGAAGGAAACAAAGTTTTGTACAATCCCTTTCCAAACTGGAATAAATTTAAGCAAGCAATGTAACCACTAACCACCCACTTTTGTGTATTTAACAACAAATAAAATATTATGAGCATCTTAAAGTTTTCAAATGAGCAGCGGCATTTATTCGCATATCGTGATCTGCTGCCGAGCGGCCGCTCGACGTGCTCACGGTGATCACCCATCTCAAACGAACACAGAAAAAATGTTGAGGGCGATGTGCCCCCAGACATTTATCCTCTTCGACCTCCGACCGACTTCAAATATATTGATTTCGGAAATAGGGTCTTTCGAGCGACTGTGAGGTAGCAGTACGGACACTACGAGCCAGTCGAATGCTACCATCTTCAGTGTTTTCGATGGATCGAGAAAATAGCGATTCGATTTCGATTGACAACCAGCCATGCTTCACGCCTTGTAGCAGTTTTTAGAGAGCGAGTTACGGATGACCCACGCCGCACTACACCGGGCCGGGACCGGACCGTGCGCTGTCCGGGTCCCGGTCGAATATTGTGGTGTACTTTTTGTATGAAGTGATTCATGCTTGCGGCCCGGACAGGACACGTCTGGTGCACGGACGTTCCACGGTGTAGTGTGAATCATCCTATAGTCTCATATTTTTCGAGTTTTAAGAGCGCGTGTTCCGAAAGTTGCCAACGTCGCAAATAGTTGTCAAATATTAACAAGTTTTAATTAATTTGATAATGTTAGGTACTGTATGGAAATAAGAATTAATAAGACTACTACAAGCCATGCACATGAGAATTGATAAGGAAATGCAATAATTTGTATTGAATAACTCCGAATACATTTTTATAGACGTAAAAAAACACTTGGAAGCTTACCAAATGCCTTTTATACACCTGAAAATGTTACAACATCAAATTCAGTGTTTCAATTGCATACCTATATCAATTTTCTAGTGCATTAGAGAGCCTTGTTTCTTATTTACATATCAGAAACATTGGCAAAATAATTAAAACATGTAAATATATGACAGCTTTTTTGACGTCGCGAATTTCCTGGTTATGCGCACTTAAGAAACGTGTGTAAAAGAAGTCCTTTTTCTAAATGTTGTACACAATCACCCTAGTTTCGTTACTGCAACCATCATCTTAGCTGGCGATGGTTTACATCATTGTAACCACTAACCACCCACTTTTGTGTATTTAACAACAAATAAAATATTATGAGCACCTTAAAGTTTTCAAATGAGCAGCGGCATTTATTCGCATATCGTGATCTGCTGCCGAGCGGCCGCTCGACGTGCTCACGGTGATCACCCATCTCAAACGAACACAGAAAAAATGTTGAGGGCGATGTGCCCCCAGACTTTTATCCTCTTCGACCTCCGACCGACTTCAAATATATTGATTTTGGAAAAAGGGACTTTCGAGCGACTGTGGGGTAGCTGTACGGACACTACGAGCCAGTCGAATGCTACCATCTTCAGTGTTTTCGATGGATCGAGAAAATAGCGATTCGATTTCGATTGACAACCAGCCATGCTTCACGCCTTGTAGCAGTTTTTAGAGAGCGAGTTACGGATGACCCACGCCGCACTACACCGGGCCGGGACCGGACCGTGCGCTGTCCGGGTCCCGGTCGAATATTGTGGTGTACTTTTTGTATGAAGTGATTCATGCTTGCGGCCCGGACAGGACACGTCCGGTGCACGGACGTTCCACGGTGTAGTGTGAATCATCCTATAATCTCATATTTTTCGAGTTTTAAGAGCGCGTGTTCCGAAAGTTGCCAACGTCGCAAATAGTTGTCAAATATTAACAAGTTTTAATTAATTTGATAATGTTAGGTACTGTATGGAAATAAGAATTAATAAGACTACTACAAGCCATGCACATGAGAATTGATAAGGAAATGCAATAATTTGTATTGAATAACACCGAATACATTTTTATAGACGTAAAAAAACACTTGGAAGCTTACCAAATGCCTTTTATACACCTGAAAATGTTACAACATCAAATTCAGTGTTTCAATTGCATACCTATATCAATTTTCTAGTGCATTAGAGAGCCTTGTTTCTTATTTACATATCAGAAACATTGGCAAAATAATTAAAACATGTAAATATATGACAGCTATTTTTGACGTCGCTAATTTCCTGGTTATGCGCACTTAAGAAACGTGTGTAAAAGAAGTCCTTTTTCTAAATGTTGTACACAATCACCCTAGTTTCGTTACTGCAACCATCATCTTAGCTGGCGATGGTTTACATCATTGTAACCACTAACCACCCACTTTTGTGTATTTAACAAAAAATAAAATATTACGAGCACCTTAAAGTTTTCAAATGAGCAGCGGCATTTATTCGCATATCGTGATCTGCTGCCGAGCGGCCGCTCGACGTGCTCACGGTGATCACCCATCTCAAACGAACACAGAAAAAATGTTGAGGGCGATGTGCCCCCAGACATTTATCCTCTTCGACCTCCGACCGACTTCAAATATATTGATTTTGGAAATAGGGACTTTCGAGCGACTGTGGGGTAGCAGTACGGACACTACGAGCCAGTCGAATGCTACCATCTTCAGTGTTTTCGATGGATCGAGAAAATAGCGATTCGATTTCGATTGACAACCAGCCATGCTTCACGCCTTGTAGCAGTTTTTAGAGAGCGATTTACGGATGACCCACGCCGCACTACACCGGGCCGGGACCGGACCGTGCGCTGTCCGGGTCCCGGTCGAATATTGTGGTGTACTTTTTGTATGAAGTGATTCATGCTTGCGGCCCGGACCGGACACGTCCGGTGCACGGACGTTCCACGGTGTAGTGTGAATCATCCTATAGTCTCATATTTTTCGAGTTTTAAGAGCGCGTGTTCCGAAAGTTGCCAACGTCGCAAATAGTTGTCAAATATTAACAAGTTTTAATTAATTTGATAATGTTAGGTACTGTATGGAAATAAGAATTAATAAGACTACTACAAGCCATGCACATGAGAATTGATAAGGAAATGCAATAATTTGTATTGAATAACACCGAATACATTTTTATAGACGTAAAAAAACACTTGGAAGCTTACCAAATGCCTTTTATACACCTGAAAATGTTACAACATCAAATTCAGTGTTTCAATTGCATACCTATATCAATTTTCTAGTGCATTAGAGAGCCTTGTTTCTTATTTACATATCAGAAACATTAGCAAAATAATTAAAACATGTAAATATATGACAGCTATTTTTGACGTCGCGAATTTCCTGGTTATGCGCACTTAAGAAACGTGTGTAAAAGAAGTCCTTTTTCTAAATGTTGTACACAATCACCCTAGTTTCGTTACTGCAACCATCATCTTAGCTAGCGATGGAATACATCATTATGACGACATGTTCCCTCTAAACCAAATATTGTAATAAGGTACACCTACGTACTTTTTGAGTTAATAATGTCAAATAGCGAAGAAGGAAACAAAGTTTTGTACAATCCCTTTCCAAACTGGAATAAATTTAAGCAAGCAATGTAACCACTAACCACCCACTTTTGTGTATTTAACAACAAATAAAATATTATGAGCATCTTAAAGTTTTCAAATGAGCAGCGGCATTTATTCGCATATCGTGATCTGCTGCCGAGCGGCCGCTCGACGTGCTCACGGTGATCACCCATCTCAAACGAACACAGAAAAAATGTTGAGGGCGATGTGCCCCCAGACATTTATCCTCTTCGACCTCCGACCGACTTCAAATATATTGATTTCGGAAATAGGGTCTTTCGAGCGACTGTGAGGTAGCAGTACGGACACTACGAGCCAGTCGAATGCTACCATCTTCAGTGTTTTCGATGGATCGAGAAAATAGCGATTCGATTTCGATTGACAACCAGCCATGCTTCACGCCTTGTAGCAGTTTTTAGAGAGCGAGTTACGGATGACCCACGCCGCACTACACCGGGCCGGGACCGGACCGTGCGCTGTCCGGGTCCCGGTCGAATATTGTGGTGTACTTTTTGTATGAAGTGATTCATGCTTGCGGCCCGGACAGGACACGTCTGGTGCACGGACGTTCCACGGTGTAGTGTGAATCATCCTATAGTCTCATATTTTTCGAGTTTTAAGAGCGCGTGTTCCGAAAGTTGCCAACGTCGCAAATAGTTGTCAAATATTAACAAGTTTTAATTAATTTGATAATGTTAGGTACTGTATGGAAATAAGAATTAATAAGACTACTACAAGCCATGCACATGAGAATTGATAAGGAAATGCAATAATTTGTATTGAATAACTCCGAATACATTTTTATAGACGTAAAAAAACACTTGGAAGCTTACCAAATGCCTTTTATACACCTGAAAATGTTACAACATCAAATTCAGTGTTTCAATTGCATACCTATATCAATTTTCTAGTGCATTAGAGAGCCTTGTTTCTTATTTACATATCAGAAACATTGGCAAAATAATTAAAACATGTAAATATATGACAGCTTTTTTGACGTCGCGAATTTCCTGGTTATGCGCACTTAAGAAACGTGTGTAAAAGAAGTCCTTTTTCTAAATGTTGTACACAATCACCCTAGTTTCGTTACTGCAACCATCATCTTAGCTGGCGATGGTTTACATCATTGTAACCACTAACCACCCACTTTTGTGTATTTAACAACAAATAAAATATTATGAGCACCTTAAAGTTTTCAAATGAGCAGCGGCATTTATTCGCATATCGTGATCTGCTGCCGAGCGGCCGCTCGACGTGCTCACGGTGATCACCCATCTCAAACGAACACAGAAAAAATGTTGAGGGCGATGTGCCCCCAGACTTTTATCCTCTTCGACCTCCGACCGACTTCAAATATATTGATTTTGGAAAAAGGGACTTTCGAGCGACTGTGGGGTAGCTGTACGGACACTACGAGCCAGTCGAATGCTACCATCTTCAGTGTTTTCGATGGATCGAGAAAATAGCGATTCGATTTCGATTGACAACCAGCCATGCTTCACGCCTTGTAGCAGTTTTTAGAGAGCGAGTTACGGATGACCCACGCCGCACTACACCGGGCCGGGACCGGACCGTGCGCTGTCCGGGTCCCGGTCGAATATTGTGGTGTACTTTTTGTATGAAGTGATTCATGCTTGCGGCCCGGACAGGACACGTCCGGTGCACGGACGTTCCACGGTGTAGTGTGAATCATCCTATAATCTCATATTTTTCGAGTTTTAAGAGCGCGTGTTCCGAAAGTTGCCAACGTCGCAAATAGTTGTCAAATATTAACAAGTTTTAATTAATTTGATAATGTTAGGTACTGTATGGAAATAAGAATTAATAAGACTACTACAAGCCATGCACATGAGAATTGATAAGGAAATGCAATAATTTGTATTGAATAACACCGAATACATTTTTATAGACGTAAAAAAACACTTGGAAGCTTACCAAATGCCTTTTATACACCTGAAAATGTTACAACATCAAATTCAGTGTTTCAATTGCATACCTATATCAATTTTCTAGTGCATTAGAGAGCCTTGTTTCTTATTTACATATCAGAAACATTGGCAAAATAATTAAAACATGTAAATATATGACAGCTATTTTTGACGTCGCTAATTTCCTGGTTATGCGCACTTAAGAAACGTGTGTAAAAGAAGTCCTTTTTCTAAATGTTGTACACAATCACCCTAGTTTCGTTACTGCAACCATCATCTTAGCTGGCGATGGTTTACATCATTGTAACCACTAACCACCCACTTTTGTGTATTTAACAAAAAATAAAATATTACGAGCACCTTAAAGTTTTCAAATGAGCAGCGGCATTTATTCGCATATCGTGATCTGCTGCCGAGCGGCCGCTCGACGTGCTCACGGTGATCACCCATCTCAAACGAACACAGAAAAAATGTTGAGGGCGATGTGCCCCCAGACATTTATCCTCTTCGACCTCCGACCGACTTCAAATATATTGATTTTGGAAATAGGGACTTTCGAGCGACTGTGGGGTAGCAGTACGGACACTACGAGCCAGTCGAATGCTACCATCTTCAGTGTTTTCGATGGATCGAGAAAATAGCGATTCGATTTCGATTGACAACCAGCCATGCTTCACGCCTTGTAGCAGTTTTTAGAGAGCGATTTACGGATGACCCACGCCGCACTACACCGGGCCGGGACCGGACCGTGCGCTGTCCGGGTCCCGGTCGAATATTGTGGTGTACTTTTTGTATGAAGTGATTCATGCTTGCGGCCCGGACCGGACACGTCCGGTGCACGGACGTTCCACGGTGTAGTGTGAATCATCCTATAGTCTCATATTTTTCGAGTTTTAAGAGCGCGTGTTCCGAAAGTTGCCAACGTCGCAAATAGTTGTCAAATATTAACAAGTTTTAATTAATTTGATAATGTTAGGTACTGTATGGAAATAAGAATTAATAAGACTACTACAAGCCATGCACATGAGAATTGATAAGGAAATGCAATAATTTGTATTGAATAACACCGAATACATTTTTATAGACGTAAAAAAACACTTGGAAGCTTACCAAATGCCTTTTATACACCTGAAAATGTTACAACATCAAATTCAGTGTTTCAATTGCATACCTATATCAATTTTCTAGTGCATTAGAGAGCCTTGTTTCTTATTTACATATCAGAAACATTAGCAAAATAATTAAAACATGTAAATATATGACAGCTATTTTTGACGTCGCGAATTTCCTGGTTATGCGCACTTAAGAAACGTGTGTAAAAGAAGTTCTTTTTCTAAATGTTGTACACAATCACCCTAGTTTCGTTACTGCAACCATCATCTTAGCTAGCGATGGAATACATCATTATGACGACATGTTCCCTCTAAACCAAATATTGTAATTAGGTACACCTACGTACTTTTTGAGTTAATAATGTCAAATAGCGAAGAAGGAAACAAAGTTTTGTACAATCCCTTTCCAAACTGGAATAAATTTAAGCAAGCAATGTAACCACTAACCACCCACTTTTGTGTATTTAACAACAAATAAAATATTATGAGCATCTTAAAGTTTTCAAATGAGCAGCGGCATTTATTCGCATATCGTGATCTGCTGCCGAGCGGCCGCTCGACGTGCTCACGGTGATCACCCATCTCAAACGAACACAGAAAAAATGTTGAGGGCGATGTGCCCCCAGACATTTATCCTCTTCGCCCTCCGACCGACTTCAAATATATTGATTTTGGAAATAGGGACTTTCGAGCGACTGTGGGGTAGCAGTACGGACACTACGAGCCAGTCGAATGCTACCCTCTTTAGTGTTTTCGATGGATCGAGAAAATAGCGATTCGATTTCGATTGACAACCAGCCATGCTTCACGCCTTGTAGCAGTTTTAAGAGCGCGTATTCTGAAAGATGCCAACGTCGCAAATAGTTGTCAAATATTAACAAGTTTTAATTAATTTGATAATGTTAGGTAGTGTATGGAAATAAGAATTAATAAGACTACTACAAGCCATGCACATGAGAATTGATAAGGAAATGCAATAATTTGTATTGAATAACACCGAATACATTTTTATAGACGTAAAAAAACACTTGGAAGCTTACCAAATGCCTTTTATACACCTGAAAATGTTACAACATCAAATTCAGTGTTTCAATTGCATACCTATATCAATTTTCTAGTGCATTAGAGAGCCTTGTTTCTTATCTACATATCAGAAACATTGGCAAAATAATTAAAACATGTAAATATATGACAGCTATTTTTGACGTCGCTAATTTCCTGGTTATGCGCACTTAAGAAACGTGTGTAAAAGAAGTCCTTTTTCTAAATGTTGTACACAATCACCCTAGTTTCGTTACTGCAACCATTATCTTAGCTAGCGATGGAATACATCATTATGACGACATGTTCCCTCTAAACCAAATATTGTAATTAGGTACACCTACGTACTTTTTGAGTTAATAATGTCAAATAGCGAAGAAGGAAACAAAGTTTTGTACAATCCCTTTCCAAACTGGAATAAATTTAAGCAAGCAATGTAACCACTAACCACCCACTTTTGTGTATTTAACAACAAATAAAATATTATGAGCATCTTAAAGTTTTCAAATGAGCAGCGGCATTTATTCGCATATCGTGATCTGCTGCCGAGCGGCCGCTCGACGTGCTCACGGTGATCACCCATCTCAAACGAACACAGAAAAAATGTTGAGGGCGATGTGCCCCCAGACATTTATCCTCTTCGACCTCCGACCGACTTCAAATATATTGATTTTGAAAATAGGGACTTTCGAGCGACTGTGAGGTAGCGGTACGGACACTACGAGCCAGTCGAATGCTTTCATCTTCAGTGTTTTCGATGGATCGAGAAAATAGCGATTCGATTTCGATTGACAACCAGCCATGCTTCACGCCTTGTAGCAGTTTTTAGAGAGCGAGTTACGGATGACCCACGCCGCACTACACCGGGCCGGGACCGGACCGTGCGCTGTCCGGGTCCCGGTCGAATATTGTGGTGTACTTTTTGTATGAAGTGATTCATGCTTGCGGCCCGGACAGGACACGTCTGGTGCACGGACGTTCCACGGTGTAGTGTGAATCATCCTATAATCTCATATTTTTCGAGTTTTAAGAGCGCGTGTTCCGAAAGTTGCCAACGTCGCAAATAGTTGTCAAATATTAACAAGTTTTAATTAATTTGATAATGTTAGGTACTGTATGGAAATAAGAATTAATAAGACTACTACAAGCCATGCACATGAGAATTGATAAGGAAATGCAATAATTTGTATTGAATAACACCGAATACATTTTTATAGACGTAAAAAAACACTTGGAAGCTTACCAAATGCCTTTTATACACCTGAAAATGTTACAACATCAAATTCAGTGTTTCAATTGCATACCTATATCAATTTTCTAGTGCATTATAGAGCCTTGTTTCTTATCTACACGTCAGTAATATTGGCAAATTAATTAAAACATGTAAATATATGACAGCTATTTGCGACGTTGCTAATTTCCTGGTTATGCGCCCTTTTTTTTTTTTTTTTTTTGTATCGTTGTAAAATCATCAAATGAGACTTCTAACCCCAGGCAGGGCGGGAGGTACTGTCAGACTTGTACTGACTAAAATCCTCGGTGTCCTTCAGTAGCCCTTTATGTTCCGGGGTCACGGTAATAGAAATGAGTCCCGCGACCCCGGCAGGCTTTGGCCCTCTGAGAGGGGGCCCCGTCATTTTGCTGACAGCTCTTTGAGGCGCGCGTGGAACACGACGCGCCGTCGACCCGGGCATGGTCCATGGTCGGACAGCGAGTTGCTCTTTACTCGCTGTCCGCATGCCCGCGCTTACGGTGGCCGGAGATCGTCTTGCGACGTACGGCGCCGTGGGCGTACACCACTGCGGTTGGGGCGGAGGGAGGACGCTGTCCTCTCTCTCTCGCGGCCCGCCGCCTCCTTCACGAGCATTACTGCCTCGCAGAAGGCGGCGACCGCTTCCCACTCTGTCTCGCTCCGCAGCATGGCCGAAACCAATGGCGGGCGCGAGAGGTCTCCGCCTATCGCCGCCGTGAGGACACGTCGGTGCTCTGCCCAAGCTGGGCAGTCTTGCACCGTATGCTCTACTGTGTCCTCCGGGCGAACTGTGTCCTCCGGGCGAGGTTACGCGCCCTTAAGAAACTTGTGTAAAAGAAGTTCTTTTTCTAAATAGCGTTTTGAAAGTTTTCTATTCTTCAAAACAAATAAAGATACTTACAATAAAACATTTTTTTATAAACGAACATAAATGAAATATATTTATTAAATACAATATTAAATTTCCCACCAAAACATACTTGTTAATACAAGCTTTTTCAAAAAAAAATGTAACCGCCTAAATATTCAACCCAAATTCTTGTCAAATAGGTACATCATTTCTGACATGTGCACACAGAATTTTGTAATCCGTAGCACCGGTAATAACATCGCTCATGTACACAATTAGCTAATAAAATTTTCTATCTCAAAAACTACTAAACCGATTTTGATGAAGCAGTATTCCTTAAGTTGAACGATACCTAGTATAACAAAAAAAGAATGACTTAAATCGGACGTGTAGTTCCGGTGTTATGCGAACACAAACTAAATCAGTCGATTCCTACTCCTTTCTGTTAAGGAGTTGTACCTTCCATCATCAGCTCAGCTACATAAGATGATGATTACCATACACAAATACTTAAATTACTTCATAAAATTTGCGAATAACGACGTGTGGGCCTATACAATTTGAGAGTTGCCCTCGATTTCTACAGGATTCAATCATCAGATCATAAATTGGTGAATATGGGACCACTCCGGAAGTATCTTCTTTCGAACAAAAAACGAATTTTGAAAATCGGTCCACAATCGCCGGAGAAATCAGGTAACAAACACAAAAAAAACACCATCGAATTGATAACCTTCTTCTTTTTTGATGTCGATTAAAAAGGGTTGAAATCCAATCAATGAAACTGTTGTCATGTTTCATTGATTTTATTTCAACTATTATAAACCATACTAGCTGACCGGGCAAACTTCGTACCGCCTCAAAAAAACCTTTTAAACCTTCCCTGGACTTCCATAAATAAATCAAAACCAAAATCAGCCAAATCGGTCCAACCATTCTCGAGTTTTACCGAGACTAACGAACAGCAATTGATTTTAATATAATAGAGAAGATGGAGATTATAAGTGCAATCAAAATTCTCTCACTTCAAACAATATTGTCAGACCACCACCACCAGATAGAGTTCGTATGCGGCCTGATACAAAAATAAGAAGAGTTTTCATCACAACACTAGTTCAAGTCCGCGCAAATATTAGTAAACGTGGCTCTAGTGCCTTATAAAATTTTGATTATAACATTTAGGCCGGTCGCATACATCAGTTTTCCTGATCAGGGATCCTGATCCGTTTTCCGAAAGTACGGGAAGTTATACAAATGTGTGTGACAGGCACACACATTTGTATGAATTCACTGTGTACGGATAGAAAACGGATGAGGAATCCTGATCAGGAAAACTGATGTAGGTATGAGGCCGGCCTTTTTTTTACGTGGTAAAATCATCAAATGAGTCATCCCACCTCGGGCAGGGCGGGAACTCGGAACGAACGGGGACTGTCAGACTTGTAGTCACTAAAATCCACGGTGTCCTTTAATTGCCCTTTATGTTCCGGGGACACGGTGATGGAATGAGCCCTGCGACCCCGGCAGGCTTTGGCCCACTGAGATAGGGCTCCGTCATTATGCTGACGCTCTTTGAGGGGCGCGTGGAACACGACGCGCGGTCGACCCGGGCATGGTCCATGGTCGGACAGCGAGTGGCCCTTTACTTTTTTGTCGGCTTTATGGCGCATTTTCTTAATTTACCAGAGAATCAGAGATTTACCATAACAAAATCGAAAAGTGTAAATAGATACGACCATCGCTATTTTGCCTTCCAACAAAATATGACCGAATTTGGTGCTGGCTTGGAACTTCCTAGGTATCATAATTCTTTAGTACAGAGCCAAATACACGTAAATTTCATTGCCTCAACTCAAATTGTATTTTTTTTTCTTTTTTTTTATCCTGACTACATGACTGCCAATGAGAAATGCCAATGGAAAGAGAGACCAAGACAATCTGGTTTTGTACAGCTTGATGTGTAGCCGTGTGTACGTAATTCGTTTTAGAAATACTACGGCAACTATCGTCAACAGCCAAAGGACAAACAATCATGCTTTTTTTTACTTGGTAAAATCATCAAAAGATGGAGGACTCCCACCCCGGGCAGGGCAGGAGGGACTGTCAAACTTGTACTGACTAAAATCCACGTTGCCCTTCAATAGCCCTTTATGTTACGGGGTCACGGTGATGGAATGAGTCCCGCGACCCCGGCAGGCTTGGGCCCACCGAGAGGGCCGGTTCCGTCATTATGCTGACGCTCTTTGAGGCAAGCGTGGAACACGACGTGCCGCCGACCCGGGCATGGTCCATGGTCGGACAGCCCTTTATGTTTCGGGGTCACGGTAATGAAATAAGTCCCGCGACCAACGGAAAAGTATCAAAAAACTCAAATGAAAACTCACGTAATGTACGCAAGAGACTATTTTTATAAAAGTGGACGGAACTTTTGTTTTTATTACACTCAAACAAATTTTTGTCATTTTCGTATAACAACGTTTCTACCCATTATTCCATACTACAAACATTTGAACTCACAAAGACGAACAACTGGCGTTCATAAAACTGTTACGTACGGGAACAGAACCCGCCGCAACACGCACCGCAGCCATCAATTGCTGCGTTGAGCCACTCTCAGCGATCATAGTGACGTGTGTTTAGGACATGGCATCAGTCATGACTAAAAATCTTAGAACATTATAGTATTATTTTTTCGAAACCAAAAGGCACATCAAACATTTTTTTATTAACGAAAACGAAATATGTAAAATATAATAGAGATAATAAATATATATAGGTATCTTTGGAAAAACGAACGCCTGCAAAAACCAATGCGACAACGACGGTGACAAATTTTTGGAGCGAAAATCAAACTCGAATTCATCTGGAACTATGAGACATGATATTTCTAACCTTTGCCCAAAAATAAGACCACTTTTTAATTTTTTTGCTACTAACAAGAGCATTATAACTACCAACTTTAGTTTGTCGTATTTCAACAACGAATCGCTCTACTAACAATTAGGTAATTCGAATTACTTTTTTGTTTACGAGAGACACTCAGAACCACTATCGAAATAAAATGATTACGATCTCATCAGCTTGCAACGTAGAACTTTGGATTTTGCCGTAGTGGACACGAGCTGGCATCGAGTGCCGCCGCGCCGCACCGATTCATAGCCGAAGAGACTCCGTGGCGCCGCACAACCGCACCATCGACGCCTTGCTGCCGCGCTGTCGCACTGCTGTAATCGGACTTTTGCTGCCCGCAGCCGCACAGCCGCTGCCGCGACCCTGGATTGCTGGAGTGGTTGCTGGTCCTGTTTCGTTGCTCCTCTTTCGACAGCACTTTGCGACATGACTGGCTTAGGTGTTGATCTTCGTATGGTTTCAATCGATATTGCACAGGGTTTTCTGGTTTTGCTATTTGAAGCTGCCGCCAAAACTTAATTATATTATCGTTGGTAGGCGCCCCAGCAGAGCCCAGTTAAAATGTAGGTTTAATAAATATAAATCGCATCACGACAGTTTCGATCGTCCGCTCGCAAGTCTGTGGCGGGAATGCGGGACAGCGGGAATTTGAGAATCAACTTCTACGTGTTTTGGCGCGAGAACTTTAGCGCCACCTCACGGCGTGTAAGGCACCTCCAACCTGATCAACCAATCAGAATGAAGCTACATGTTTGCCAATATTACGACGAGTCCCATGTGTAAGGGCCAAAGTGCAAAATTACAATTTTACATGTGAGGCTTCCAAAGTTTACTATAACTTCAGATACACTTGCAGGTTTTAATTGCATTTTTTTAAAATTTTATTAAGAAAATTATACTGCCAATTACATTATTTATTTATTTAATCAAACTAAGATCTCCAGTAACAGTTTTCTTCTAACTTGTATTTTTTTGTACCCTACTCACCTAAAAGTCTCTAGGACCTTCTACGTTTAAATTCATGTTATATGTCGTTATACTAATAATAAAAATCATATTTCTATACAGAAATCTTATTTTTTAATAGCTTATATAACCATTACATCTTTAAGATACGTTTATCATAAAAAGTCAAAACTAAATGGTCAAATTGTTGGTTTGGCCCTTATACATGGGGCCCATCGATTATGGAAAAGCCACAGAGAAAGGTGAAATTCTTTTTTTACAATGTTGTCATCTTGATTTTCGAGAACTTTAGCGCCATCCTGATCAACCAATCAGGATGAAGGTAAAGGGCGCGAACGCGCCGCCCACCGCGCCGCGCCGGCGCCGCCGTGGCGAGACTGCGTGGCGCCGGGCAGTGTTTTGTTTATTTTTATTTAACCGACTTTTATAACAGACTAGCGGTCCGTCCCGGCTTCGCACGGGTGGAGGACCCGGTCTAAAACCCGGTCCCGATGGTTACAAACACAAACAAAAAAATAATTATCCGAATCGGTCAAGCCGTTTTCATGTTATGTCGTGAATACGGAAAACGGGTTTCATTTTTATATATATAGATTACTCAATTACAAAACCGCATCCGATTTTGATGCGGTTTTCGATAACGGGTTTGTTTTCGATGAGTCCATGTTGTTACACAGGTGTCATGGCTGTAACACACAAGGGGGCGCCACGATATTAGTGCAAAACAATATTGCAATATAATCGAAACGAAATGACCTGTTACAATTTTGTTTTCAGCAATGAGTATGTGGCTTAATGCATGTTCCCAAATAATAAAATTACGTCTGTAACTCACTAGAGGGCGCTACAATAATAATGCAAAAATGATATTGCAATAATATTAAAACAAATTGTCCGATTTCTATGCGGTTTTCAGTAAGGGGTTTGTAGTTGATTGGAGCATGGTTGACGGATATTCCCCAGTTATGTATTATGGTAAAATTATTAAAGGAAGTATTTTTAAGCCTATTAGTTATTTAGTTGCATAATAATTGGGTTAAGTCGGGGATTTTTAGTTATTTTATTATTTTTTTCAATCAGATTTTTATTTTTGTGTGGTGTTTGCGGATAACTTCGTCGTTTATAGATAGCTACGTATTATAACCAATAAATTAAGGTCTAGTAGTATGGTAAAATAAAGCGGCGCGAATGCGGTGTAGCGGCGCGACGGCAGGCGGGCGGGCGGCGCGGCGCTGTCAGACTCGCATTGGCTAAAATCCACAGTGTCCTTCAATAGCCTTTTACGTTCCGGGGTCACGGTAATTCGTAAGTCCCGCGACCCCGGCAGGCTTTGGCCTTCTAAAGGGGGCTGACAAGCCCTTTTTTTAGCGTGGTAAAATCATCAAATGATTCCTCCCACCCCGGGAAGGGCGGGCGGGTCCCGGGACTGCCAGACTTGTACTGACTAAAATCCACGGTGTCCTTCAATAGCCCTTTATGTTCCGAGGTCACGGGTTAGATAAGTCCCGCGACCCCGGCAGGCTTTGGCCTGCTGCCCCGTCATCTTGCTGACGCTCTTTATAGCTGCTACCTGGGCGTGGGCCCAAGTCTGGAACGTCTGGAATCTTTTTGCTCATCCCGTTGTTTTCCCGTCTTTGGGCTCTTAGAATTCGACATTAGACGTTGCAGAACTTCGATTTTGATGACCCTGTTGTCGCTGGCATAAGTAACAGGATCCGCGTACGAAGTCGTTGGCAGAAATTACTACCTATCTTCATAAAATGAATAATTCTACAGATACAATTTTTCTGTTAAACTTATTTAATAAGTAGATAAAATAGTGGGTATTATCAAATAAAACGGCATAAGTGTTCGACTGGCCTGTTGGTCTAGTAGTTTTTTGTTTTTTTTTAGCGTGGTAAAATCATCAAATAACTCCCCGGTCCGCAGCCCGGAACCCCGGGCAGGGCGGGAGGGACTGTCAGACTTGTACTGACTAAAATCCACGGTGTCCTTCAGTAGCCCTTTATGTTCCGGGGTCACGGTAATAGAAATAAGTCCGCGACCCCGGCAGGCTTTGGGCCTCTGAGAGGGGGCCCCGTCATTTTGCTGACAGCTCTTTGAGGCGCGCGTGGAGCACGACGCGCTGTCGACCCGGGCATGGTCCATGATCGGACAGCGAGTTGCCCTTTACTCGCTGTCTGCATGCCCTGGTCTAGTGGTAAGTGACCCTGACTGCTATGCCGGAGGTCGTGGGTTCAATTCCCACCCAGGACAAATGTTTGTGTGATGAGCACGATCATTTTTGTTCTGTGTCTGGGTATAATTTATCTATAATATGTATGTATTTAGAAATATATAAGTATGTATATCAGTTGTCTAGTACCCATAACACAAGCTCTGCTTAGCTTGGGACTAGATGGCGTTGTGTGATAGTAAAAAAAAATTAAGACATGATAGCTATGTCATGATCGGCATTGAAATCAATCTAGATCGGTCAGTATAAGTTTAGCTTAATAATGGCAATCATTGTTACCCGTATACATAATACAATGTTACCCTTTTTCTCAAGTACGGTATTTCCATAATACTGATCGCTATTAACTATTGTCATCAAGGAAACAATAAAAAATCCTTTGATTTTCTTTCTTTCTAGTTCATAATCTGTTTTGAGTTGAAAGAACAATTACTAGGTATTGTTAATATTGTTAAGGTCTGAGTATCTCCCTTTACCGAGACGTATATAATGATTGGTGACACCTTTTACACACCATAAGCAAGACTTATTACTTGCAGTGCACGTCGCTAGAACTACAGTCATGGAACCTATTTTTATTTTTTACTTGATTTTGCCAATTTTTGCTCTGTTTCCATTAATAGATTCTGAAAACAATGGGTCGAATACAAGATTGTTGAATATTTATAGGGATGCGAACAAACGTGAGTACCTATATTAATTACTTTAGTTGTTGTAGATTTAGTTGTTTCTTTTCATCAGTGACAAAGTTCAAAAATTTTGACTATGTATGATGAATATTGTATGATTACGTTTTTGCAACAATGCCCATCTTCATGTTAGTGTCATAATTACTTACTACTCTATACATTTAAGCATTCTGTCAGTTACTACTCATCTATCTTCTATCTTCTATATAAATAAAAATGAAACCCGTTTTTCGTTGTCACGACATAACATGAAAATGGCTTGACCGATTCGGATAATTATTTTTTTGTTGTTTTTGTAACCATTGGGACCGGGTTTTAGACCGAGTCCTCCACCCGTGCGAAGCCGGGACGGGCCGCATTATAAATATAATGTGGAATAATTTTATAATGCGGACAACGAAGGAGTGGAATTCTCTGCCTGCGTCTGTGTTTCCAAAAACGCATACAACCCTTATCTCTTCAAAGTTAGAGTTAACAGGCTTCTTCTGGGTAACCTCGCTCCAAGTTCGACCTTTTCTTAGTCATTCCTGACCTAGACTAAGGTATAAAGCAAACCCATCACACATAAAAAGAAAAAATGTTGAATTTCCAAATGTGTTATCAACTCATGTATCCAATGGGCTGCAGCTGAAAATCAGCGTCAGGTGGCAAACTTTGTGCTGACACTAGACATTATGCTGAGCTGAGGCTCTTTTGGCATTCAAGATTAGTTTTATTTTAGTTTAAATGCAAACAAACACATTTTCTCTCTTTCTTTCTAATGTTTTCATATTTTTATTTCAGTTGGCTATTATGGTCAAAATCGAACGCTAATACCATGGTCGCGAGCCAAAAAATCGAAAAAAACTACGAACAACAACTCAACGTCGACAACATCGAATCAAACAATTTCGAAACCAACAACGATGAAAACAACACTAATGTTTGCGATATACAAGAAACCTGAATGGACTCTCGCACAGATACAGCAACTAAATTATTACAAGAATAACGCCACGGGACACAACGCAACAACTTATAGACCATCAACAGTCAACGCGACAAAACATATTAGATCATCAACTAACGACACTGAATACGCAAAACCAATAGAGATCAGAACGAACGAAACTACAACCGAAGTGCCAACAACAACAACAACATACACAGTCAGCACAACACTTAATGCAACCGACGCAACAACTCACGAGATACCAAAATATAATGAGGCACAAACACTATCAGCATTACCAGGACAAAATGAATTATATCATTTTTCTGAAACAACAAGCAAGCCGACAACAAAGAAAGGATTATACCGACCAATATATTTCGGGAAATTGAACAAAAGAACAACGGTCAAAAAGCAAGGCCATCGTACCCGAAGACGTTATGCAAGACCAGCGTACAACACTTCAAAGCTTTTAGCATTTTTGTAGAAAGAAGGATCAGCTATGCCAATCAAAATTATATAATTATCAACACTCTAATAAAAAAGTCAAGAATTGCACCATTATGAACCTCGAAATGAAAAACTCCAAAATAACAACAACTTTAAAATATATAAATAGTAGTTTAGTCCTAACCTACGGAGTCGAAACGTGGAACATGTCTGTCATGCTGAACCACCGATTTCATGTCACGCAGCGTGTTATGGAAAGGTCTGTGCTTAGGGTCTCACTAAGGGATAAAATCCGGAATGAGGTATTACGGCATAAGACCAAAGTTACAGATATTGTCCAAATGTGTAGCAAGCTGAAGTGGCAATGGGCTGGCCATGTCTGCCTTAGAACCGACGATAGGTGGAGTAGGAAGGTTCTCGAATGGAGACCGCGTGTAGGTAAGTGTAGGGTGGGACGCCCCCCGGCAAGATGGACCGATGACCTGAAGAAGGTGGCTGGCAGTGGCTGGATGAAAAAAGTAAGAGATCGTGCGCTGTGGCGCTCCCTGGGAGAGTATGTCCTATGTCCAGCAGTGGACTGCAATAGGCTGAAATAATGATGATGAAAGTTTAATGTGCACTACTAAATAATTTAGTCATTATTGAATGCAACATGTTTACGTTTACCCACTAACAATCTCAACAAAAATTGCCGTCCTTCTTTACTTTGGTTTTACAGGTTACAATCTCTAAAATCGATAGTTACCTTAATAATAAAGAAATATACAAAAAAAGAGAATTACTTGTAAAACCATCACCAACTGTTCACATCTACCTGTCCTAGACTAGCAACGACATTGTATCAAGCCAAAGCACTTTGAAATCTAATACGATGAAAATAAAATCGATTAACAAAAATCTGCATTTTCAATTATCTAACTTGGTAAGAAACTAAAGTGAATACAAAAACTCATTACAAACATATTTTGAAGTCATACAATACAGGGTTACTAGCTAGACTCTAGCTAGTAACCCTCTAGCTAACGGTTGAGTTCGGGTCTAAGTATGTAATGGTCTGTGGAAGGGTGATTTGTCATGGCGAGTTTCCTACGTGCCTCGGAAATCACCTAAAGTCATAACATTGGTCCCGAATGTCATTTGTAGAACTTTGACAGTCGTTACTGTTAGTCAGAAGCTCAATATGTCTGACAACCAGTCTTACCATAGGGTATCGTATTACCCAGTTCCTGGGTTGTGGAGGTCCGATAGACAGTCACTCTATGTCAAATACTGATATTCAGCTGCATCTGGTTCAACTGGAAGCCGACCCCAATATGGTTGGGAAAAGGCTAGGCAGATGATGACAATATAGGGTAACAAACCATCATAATAATTAGAGCTAAAGTTGTCCACTTTATTGTGCAGAGAACAAATTCTGATTAATTTAAGTGTTATTAGTTTGGAACTAGAAATAACACAAACAAAGTATACGAGTATAATAATCTAGGGAGGACACAGTTTGTCCAAATTCTAGTGTGCGAGGTGAATCACGCCGTTGCTTTATGCTTGCCATCCACAGCGAGACAGCCAACAATCAAAATACTTTAGTATCAAGGCGACTATCGCAATACAAATACGTAGAGGTTCGCACACAGGCAGGCGTCAATGGATACCAAAATCGTAAAGCTGGGTACTCACTTGGCAGTGTTACATGTAACGTATCAGATACTGTGACAACCTGCAAGTGGGTACGGCTCGTCCGAGCACACTGCGAGCCACCTTTGTGTTTGTTCGCCGATTGGCTGTATCACGTAATATGTGGTATCACTGCGAACTTACAGCGAGCTGTTCGCAGCGGCCACGTGCCTACGTATTGATACCGTATCTGTATCTACCGTTGCTTTAGGTATCGGAGATTTGCATTGCTTGCGTCGCGTTATGTACGGTCGGACTTATTTCACCATTGACAGCAGCAAGTCAATCATCATTCTTCTGGCATATGGCCACTTTATTTTGTGTCGGTACAGCATGTCTTTTCTGCCATACTTCTTTATAATTTGTTCGTCCTCCGTAATTGTTTATTAGTTCTGAGTAGTTAGGTACTTCCCTGTTTGCCATGTAAATTTAAATACAGTTTATCCATAAATTCCTTTTTTTTTTAAAAAAAAAACATGTGGCACTCCCGAAACTGCCGCGGTGAAGCTGCATAAGATAGAAAAAGTAAATTGTCGTTATGACGGGTATTTTTATGATTGCCGAAGTCTCCCAAACTTAAATGACGTTAGACGATGCGTGGTGTCAGGTATTCTCATTAGGTTATTTGTTAGGTTTTGAGAAATTTCTTAATTTGGTCGCCGCACCGCTGCGCTCACACTCACACCGAGATAAATTCTATGCAATAGCTTAAAAGGTAGGTAAATGAAGGGTTGTTCGCAAGAATTTTGAAAAAGCAAAACTAGCTGTAGTCATAGTATAGCTTTCTCCGGTGGATAGCAACGCTAATACCGCAACTAATGTAAGTTTGAAGTTGTCGCTAGTAAATAAACATGACTGTACTGACAAAGCACACTATCTCCAAATGTACGTGTTTCAGTGCAAGTTTTCTCATACTAGAACAGCTTGCTCAGAATGGTATTACGCTGGAACTAGAAAATGTTTGCAGCCGAGAGGTTTTAACAATGGTTTCCTTAAACTAGGTATATACATACAGAATTTTCAAAGTTTCCCGTATTAAAAAAGTCTCTCCTTATATTACAAAATATTTAGATTCCATGTTCGAAACAAAACGCAAGCCATTTTTTATAAATGTCACCCACGCACATTGAAATGTTTTCCTTGGCCTGGCAAGTTCTGGCTTCGATTCTCATTGGCCTAGGAATCTGAAAATTCTTTTATCCAAGGATTTTACGTGATATGGGAAAATGTATTTTAAAGTTATATTTTTATACGCAATAACGCTTGCATTGCGTCTTCGCAAAGATATTTTTAAGGAACGAAAAATTGATCTGCGAGCAGGGCTTGAAACTGCGTCTTTGGTTGGTTTTATGTTTGGTTAGGCCTTTAGTTTAGAAGTTGTTATCTAATACAACATTGATTTGATTGCAATATGAGACGTGTTGTTTGGTAAGTAGTTTAAAACATTACCAATAGATGGCGCAACGTGTAAACAGCGTTCATAAAAACAAGCGAACGAGAAATTCTTTTTCGAGTGTAGTGATTGCGATGCCCTAATTGGTTAAGGCGTTTGGAGTACCTACCCAGAAGACGCAGGTTCGAGCTGCTCGCAGCTCAATTTTCTGGTCCTTAAAAATATCTTTGAAATGTATTTTAATACAGTCAAAATAAACCATGTCGATTTCTTTACATGGAGCGATTACCTATTCGAGCCTTACAACCCACTAAGTACCTACTGGGTAATACGATACCCCTTGGTAAGACCAACATCCCGTTCACGACTTCATAACTGTGAGCCTGTGAGCGGACCGGGCGCGGGCGCGGCGGGCGCCCCATATAAGCTCCTTGGTACACTAGGCGACGCAAGTCTCCGATACCTACGACATACGCCTGACGCGCGCCTGTTTACGAACCTCTATGGATTGGTATTGCGAGCCAGCGCGGAGCGCCATCGCCAGCGCGGAGCGCAGCGGAGAGAATTTTATTAACGCACATGAAAATAATCATTTAATTTGACTGGCCTGTTGGTCTAGTGGTTAGTGACCCTGACTGCTATTCCGGGGGTCGTGGGTTCGATTCCCACCCAGGACAAATGTTTGTGTGATGAGCATGATCATTGTTCTGTGTATGGGTGTAATTTATCTTCTATCTATATCTTCTATCTATTCTATATATACATATAATAAAACTGTAGAAAAATCGTTTTTGTACATCGAAATAAAATTAAAATAAAATAGCTAGGGTGTTAAAGGACAACCAACAGAACTCATTTCCAGCATTTTTAGAATTTTTGTCTGTTTATCTGTTTGTCTGTTTGTATGTTTATATGCCCGGGCATCACGTAAAATGTACGAAATCAATGTAAATAACTTATATACATAACGATTAAGCGTAACATGAGGTAACATTTAGTTTTTGTTTCATTGCAATCGGTTTAGTCTATCAAAAGATATTTGAATTTAAAGTGTTTCAGAAGTAAAATTACGGTCAGTTCACAACAAGACACGCACTTCAGTAGCGCGATCTAGCTTCGAACAGAAAAACTACATATTGAAATTATTCATCTAAACATATTTCAAGGATAATACGGTAGATGGCGTTAAAAGAAAACATGGAATAGAGGTGTTTAAATTGAAGTAACATTATGTTTTTGTTTTATCGTAATGTTTTTAAATTAATTTACATTTTTCCTTATGAAAAATGTAAATTAATTAAAGCGATTTTAAGGATAGGATGGGATAGAATAGAATGGAATATAGTAGAATCAGTTATTCTCTTGGGTATATTTAATATCCTAAAGATTACATAAAACGTGAAATTGCCAATTGAATGGAAAAAATTACTGCTTTTGAATAACAGAGGGCGTTTGTAATAAACGCCCTCTGTTATTCAAAGGCAGTAATTTTTAATTACGTACGTTTTTTTTAATTGCGTCAAATATTCTTGAAATATTATTCTATATTTCTATAATCCTATATACAGGGTTTATATGAAAAACATGGCGAGAATTAAGTAAAATCATGTTCATTCGTTTTAAAATCACGATATTTTCAATATTACATAGCGCAACTAGGCATATTATCTTCGAAATATTTTTTTTCTGTAAGCAAAACATTAAATCACGCATACGCGAAACTACAAACTAAATTGAACTTTCGCCCATGTCTGCTTACGTTGCGGGCATGCGGGCGGCGAGTAAAGGGCAACTCGCTGTCCGACCATGGACCATGCCCAGGTCGACGGCGTGCCGTGTTCCACGCGCGCCTGAAAGAGCGTCAGTATAATGACGAGGCCCCCTCTCAGAGGGCTAAAGCATGCCGGGGTCGCGGGACTTATACCATCACCGTGACCCCGGAACACAAAGAGCTATTGAAGGTCACCGTGGATTTTAGTCAGTACAAGTCTGACAGTCCCTCTCGCCCTGCCCTGGGGTAGGAGGAGTCATCTGATGATTTTACCAAGATAAAAAAAATATTTAAAAAATGTCTGCTCACGTCCTTGAGCTGCCAGCGCCGGCAAAAGTAGGGATGGGAGGCTCCGGAACCCGCCCATACTACTCTGGTCCCAGAGACGTTTAAACGTAGCTTTTTCTCTTGCACGAGCATGCGGTCGGCGAATATGCCTTTTTCGACGGCGTGTTGTGTTCATCATGTGCCTCAATGCGCTAGCAAAATAACGGAACCCCTTAGAAGGCCAAAGCCTGCCGGGGTTGCGGGACTATCACATTACCCCGGAAAGTAAAGGCCTAATTATAGGATTTATAGGACACCGTGGATTTTAATCAGTAACAGTCTGACATTCGTTTTTGCCCTGCCCTGACTGGGAAGACTCATTTGATGATTTGCGTACGCATATTTTGACGCTCCAGAATGATGGTTCACAGCTGTTAATAAAGAAGCACTAACATAAATAAAAAAATATATCGGTATCCTGCAACAGTGCTTTGCAAAGAAATACATTGTTTAGTTCCGACATCCACGCGAACGAAGTCGCGGGCACAGCTAGTCTATAATAATTATGTATTTATTTAGAAATATATAAGTATGTTTATCAGATGTCTAGTACCCATAACACAAGCTCTGCTTAGCTTGCGACTAGATGGCGTTGTGTGATAGTTGTGAAATAATATTTTTTTAAAAATCCTATCGAAAACAAAATATATAAATAATACATTTAATATCAAATGTAACTACTGTTCAGCAATTTACTAATAAGATTAAAGCTACCGGGAATGTAAACCCAATTAGTGTTTCCGTGTTTTAATTACATTATTTTAATGATAGCATCTATTTATACTATGGCCGGGGGCGTATCGAGATACATTACATCTAAATTGTATGTAGTATGTTTAACACGATATATCTTTTTGAAACTAAAATTATGTACTTCACATTGTGTAGGCGCGTTATGTGTAATTAAATCTACACGGTGATTATGTAGGTAAATTGAGAAAGAAAGAAAGAAAGAAAATTGCGTTTATTGGCACTTGTGCTAAAACTTAAAACTAAAACAATACAAATTTAATAAAAATTAATGCCAAAGGGCCTCAGCTCAGCATAATGTCAGGTGGCAACACGAATTTTGCCACCTGACGCTGATTTTCAGCTGCAGCCCAAGAGTGCCATACGCTCGAAAACAAATACGTGTTCATAATATACATTATATAATTACAAGATTTGCCCTTTTTAAACAAAAATACCACGTGAAAAAAATAGCTGGGAAAACAGTAAAATATTAAATAATTATTAACCACATTTGTACTTACAAAAATATTCAGTGCACAGTGTACTTACCTACAATTAACTAAGTGAGTATCTAGGATCATACCTCAAAAAGCGGACCCAATATTAATAATAATACAATACACTCATACAAAAATAAAAATAGGTAGGTACATTACAGGTTTTTCAAATAGCTGACATGTCGGCTCGAATATCTTCAAACTCTTTTTGGTGAGTTAGTAAAAATTGCTTTAATTTTGACTTAAATGTCGAGGAACTTTTACTGTATCTAATGGGAGGAGGGATATTGTTCCAACACTTACTAGCTGCGTATCTAAAACTGCCCCTAAAAGCCGCCAACTTATGCTGTGGGATGGAAAGCTGTTGCGAACATTTTCTGCCCTGACCAATTTTATGTCTACTAGTCCATGAAAGCCTATCGAATAAGTAAGCAGGAGTCTGGGTTCTGATAACTCCAAAGAGTAAGCTCGCCAAGTGCAGTTTACGTCTTGCTTTCATTTTTAAAATACTGTGCTCGTTGAAAAAAGGTGTGACATGTCCTCTAAAAGGAACTTTAAAACAAAAACGCGCACAGGCATTTTGAAGTCTTTGGATTAGTTTCTCAGTTTTTGAAAGTAGTCGTTAACCGTATACTGTATCTGCATAGTTCAATTTAGACAAAACCAAAGACTCCACAAGCAGCACTCGCAATTCTTCACTGAGATACGGACGGGCTTTATATAAAATCTTAAGCCTATAAAAACAATTACGGATACACTGAGTCACGTGTTTGTGGAAACGAAGTTCCGAGTCCATCACTAGACCCAAATTACGTACTTCAAAGACTCGTTCGATAGGCTGACCCATAACAGTTACACAGGAGGCGCAGGGTTTAATTTTACTAAGCTGGTTTGCAGTACCAAAAAGCATAAATTTGGTTTTAGTCGCATTCAATGCAAGCGTGTTGTCATTGGACCACTGTACTATGCCCTCAAGATCCGCATTTAAATCATGTAATGCTTGTTCATAGTCTTCTGGCTTAAATGATATATATACCTGAGTATCGTCTGCGTAAATATGGTATTTACATTTATTTATGATTCTAGTTATGTCTGCACAATATAAAATAAATAGAATTGGACCAAGTATCGAGCCCTGCGGTACTCCCCTTTCCACTGAGCAACGCCTAGAAACAACCCTTGACCCATCTGCGCGTTGTATTTCAACAAATTGTGTGCGATCGCTAAGGTAGCTTTCAAACCATTTAATTGTGTCTTCCCCGAACCCATAGAAAAACATTTTTGACAACAATAATTTAACGTTAATACAATCAAACGCACGTGAGAAATCAAGTAAAACCAACAGTGTACACATTCCTTTATCCTGAGCTGACAATATATTATCAGTCACGTCCAACAAAGCCGTTGCTGTACTACGCCCTTTCCTAAAACCTGACTGAACGTCTGGAAGGATTTTATTATCCTCTAAATACTTAACCAGTTGTGCACATACTACCTTCTCCAACACCTTCGAAAGCACTGGTAGAATACTTATAGGTCTAAGATCTTTTATCTCCAATGCATTATGTGTCTTAGGCAATGGGTGCACTTTAGCAACTTTCCATGGCTCAGGAAAGGTTGAAGTTGCGATGGATGCGTTTATTAATGCGGTTATAACGTCTAAAGTCGCGGGTAGTGATTGTAAAATCATATTTATAGAAATGCCATCATAACCTTCAGCATTGGTTTTAATTGTACTCAGCGCGGTAGCGACTTCCCTGTGCGTTACGGGCGACAAGTTAAAAGTAGAACCGTTATTTCGATTGCATTTAAAAAACTCAAGCATTGAGTCACTAACCGTATCCGCTCCCGGCACACTCAGAAAATGATTGCAAATTTTGTCAGGGTCATCAAAGAGCATTGGTAATTCAGTACGTTTAGATGGCAGTAGGTTCGACTTTAAATTTTTCCATAATGTTTTGGAATCATTAATTTTACTGTTGATTTTATTTTTGTAGTATGCAGACTTTTCGTAAAATAAACACCTAGAAACGAGTGATTTCAATTCCTTATAATAATTCTTTTTACAAGATGTTTTGTCCTTTAAAAAGTCAGCATGTGCTTTGTTTCTTAAACGCATCATAAATTTAATATTATCAGTAATCCAGGGAAAACAACACTCTTTAACATAACTAGTCTTTAGAGGTGCATGAGCATCCAATAGTGTAAGTAAATTTGTATTGAATTCATTTGCCATATTACTTACGTCTTGCAGCTTGGTAATCGCTTTCCAGTTTAGTAATTCGAGATCCTGGTCAAAAGATTCCTTATTTATATATTTAATTGGTCTATAGGTAATGGCCCGCCGTGGGATTTTTGGGCGTTTAAAACTAAATTCAGCAGAAACCAGCGCGTGCGCACCTAGATCCGGTATTATGTCAACTGACACAGATCGTGGTTTACCATTTGTACAAATGAGATCTATCAGGGAGCTGCCATGTACTGTAAAGTGTGTGGGTGATTGCACTAATTGCTTAAGAGCTAGGCAGTTTAAAAATGAGACTAACTTGTCCGTCTTTGAGTCTGTGTCATTAAGCACGTTGATGTTAAAATCACCCATCAGTATCATGTACTCACATTGCGTTAGGGAATTGACTGAGCCAGATACAGCGTCTAGGAAGAAATCAACATCCTGCCAAGGCGGACGATAGGCGGTTCCTATTGCGAGCTTAATTCCCCGGACACTAATTGTGATCCACATCTGCTCGACAGCGGCGTGGGATGCACTAGTAGGCGTTGAGTGGCTTCGAACGTTAATACCGAGCTTCAAATAAAAACCGACACCACCACCCCGTCCCCTCTTAACAGACAGTGAGCGCGGTATATGTCGAAGCCTATAACCCGGTACTGTGGGCGCACGCCCCTCCTCGCCTGTTCGCAACCACGTCTCATTCACGGCCATGACATCGAAGTCCAGATCCAGCAACGCTGCTATAAATTCATCGTGTTTTGTGCCCAAAGATCCCGCGTTCCAAAAACCAACCTTAAGGTATTTATTAGACAACATTTGTAAAATAGTTTACTGACGAGAAATAAAATATAACAGAAAAAAATACTAAGTAGAAGAACTCAAAGATTGACATAAGTGACTCAACCGGATCCCCAAGTGCTTTCGAAAATTGTTGGTTCAGATAATGCGCATTTAAAACATAGTTATTGCAATAAATAAATAACATGTTGTGTAAATTAGTTATTTCAGTCGATAAATAAACTATATATATAAATTGCATAGCACCGTGGGCAGCATAATTATTAAAAACTAATACACATCTTAAAAAACTAGCAATGTCAGTAGAATGACACAGAAAACATAAAAATAAGTTAATTTGAAAATTCTTACGTGGTACTATATAAAATCTCCATACATCAGAAAAAACGTCAACATCAATCACTATGAACGTAATCATAGACAAACCTATTGTGTGATAAAAAAACGCGAAATGTCTTTTTCCATTCGTATTTGCACGGCTGACTTTCCCTCTTCCTTACGCGCAAGTATGCGGCCATCTTTTGTCCAGGCGTATTTCCACTGCAGGCGACCAGCAGCTAGGCGCGTTTCGCGGAATAATTGCCTGTTAATTTTTGTGAGGCGCTCGTTTAGGTAGATGCGGTGTGGCGCACCTGGTACTTCGATGTCAGAGGTAGTGAGGTTGCGGCGGACGCGCGCTGCACTCAGCAAATTATCTCGCACCGCGCGCTTTGCTAGTCGGACAACGATGATTCGAGGACGAGGCGCTTCGCCTTCGGTGTGGTCACGAAGAACGTTGCCAACCCGTTTAGCAAACACAATGTCGTGGTCCTCGAGTTTAACCGCTAGTTTAAGCGCTAGGGTGTTTATCAGCTGTGTTGGATTTTCACCGCTAGTCTCAGTAACGCCTGTTAACTGAACATCATTCAGTAGCGACTCTTGCTCCCGCTCGTTTAGCTGCTGCTGAAGTTCCCCAATTGTTTCCTCCAATTGTATCATACGGGGGGAATCCGAGTTGCCGGGATTCTCCTCGAGTTCTTTGACACGAAACTCTAAGGTGTCCATGCGGTTACAACACTGATCGATCCTTACGTTCATACCCGAGAACTCATCTCGAAATTGGCGTAACTCTTCGCGCATCGCAGTCACCTCGCTTCGCAAACAGCGGATTTCCATCGCGAGGCTGATTTCAACCTTTGACTGAGTTTCAGGTGTGTTTTCTTTTGTTGTCATTCTACTTTCAGTGATGTGAACCGCTGCATGACTGGTGGACGAACTCTGCTCATCGATTCCCTTGACAGGAGTCTGGGAGTTGTCCGTTCGGGGCACCTTCGCCTTACATCCAGGGCACATCCACTTTGCAGAGGCTGGTCCCGTGGGGGCAAGGTTAACGCAGACTCGATGATAAAACGCCGGACATTTCGAGCATTTCATGCCCTCATTCACTGCCAAAAATTTACCGCAGGCTCCGCACTTCAGCATTATCAAATTTTGGATTAACCAAACAAAAACAACAAAATTTTTGGAATCACAAAAAGAGTTCTTGCGCTTGGCTCAGATTCGAACCCACGAGTAACAAGTTAGGGAGCGACAAGGTAGGGTCTTAGCTACACTTGTTATTTTGACAGTAATGTATTCAGTCAAATTAGTGGTCCCGCTAGCACAGCGATGGCAATTTTTTGAACAAGGAGGGTCTGGTATATAAAATTCTAGCTCAAAAACACAAAACACCGTACACTGTTCACTGTATTGATATTAAGCAATTATTGTTTTCTGATATTTATACTATGTTCACTGTTTATTTTATTATATTGTGTTTGTAAAATTAAAGTTATTGTCACAATCACCGTTTCTATGTATTGTTCAAGTCCAAATATCACTGATTATTACTATAAAATATTTTTTATTACGGAGCAAAAAGAAATACGTATTCGCTGTTTCGAGCGTACGACGTCTCTTCGTCTCTTGAGATTCATAAGCTCCTTCGTACACTAGGCGACGCAAGTCTCCGATACCTTACGACTTTGGTATCCATTGACGCGTGCCTATGTACGAACCTCTATGGATTTGTGTTGCGATAGTCGCATGGATACCAAAGTCGTAAGGTATCGTAGACTTGCGTAGCCTAGTGTACGAAGGGGCTAAACCGCACCAACTCATATGACGCGTTCGTCACTGAAGTCGCGTGCAAAGATGTGTCGCGTCGGGTGGAGCGTAATACCACAGGTAATACGTTGCGTCAAATGTTTTCCTCGTTTATGGTGACCGCAGCGTCCATCATAGCGTCCACCGCGGCGTCCTATGCCAGAAATCATACAAACACTTGTAAATCCGCTTCTCTTTTAACGCTTTGTTATACAGACACCAGCACATCAACATACTTCAATCTGTCAATTTTTTATAAGATTTCATCCTTATCACAATTAAATAGTGGAAGGATTGTCTGCTGGCATTTGTACAACATCGCCGTATTCCGCCCGACGCACCGCGTGTCTTTGAATGAGGAATTACTGGTTCGAATACGTATAGAAACTGGCAGTAGACCACCCCGGAGGACACAGTCGAGCATACGGTGCAGGATTGCCCCGCTTGGGCGGAGCACCGACGTGTCCTCACGGCGGCGATAGGCGGAGACCTCTCGCGCCCAGCACTGGTCGCGGCCATGCTGCGGGGCGAGACGGAGTGGGAAGCGGTCGCCTCCTTCTGCGAAGCAGTCATGCTCGCGAAGGAGGAGGCGGGCCGCGTGGGAGAGAGGACAAGGTCCTCCCTCCGCCCCACCCGCGGTGGTGGACGCCCACGGCGTCGGACGTCGCAAGACGATCTCCGGCCACCGTAGGCGCGGGCATGCCCAGGTCGACGGCGCGTCGTGTTCCACGCGCGCCTCAAAGAGCTTCAGCATAATGACGAGGCCCCCTCTCAGAGGGCTAAAGCCTGCCGGGGTCGCGGGTCTTATACCATCACCGTGACCCCGGAACATAAAGGGCTATTGAAGGACACCGTGGATTTTAGTCAGTACAAGTCTGACAGTACCTCTCGCCCTGCCCGGGGTGGGAGGTCTCATTTGATGATTTTACCATGTAAAAAAAAAAAGATAATAGTTACTATAATAATAATAATAATAAATAATAACATTCAACAGCTATCACACAACGCCATCTAGTCCCAAGCTAAGCAGAGCTTGTGTTATGGCTACTGGACACCCTGATAAATAATAAATATACATACTTCTATATTTCTAAAACATAAATATTATAGATAACTTACACCCAGACACAGAACAAATGATCGTACATGACACAAACATTTATCCTGGATGGGAATCGATCCCACGACCTCCGGCATAGCAGTCACAGTCACTAACTAGACCAACGGGCCAGTCAAATATTTATATTGTTTTCTAATTCTAACGGTGAAATTAAAGTAGTGTAACAAACCTTATTATGGAACCACTGGCGCCATCTATTTACCTACCAGAACACTACGCGTAGTCTCTACTCTCTATTGATTCATAAAGAAGGTTCCACCACTTACTACTAGATGGCGTTGCGCTGATGACGCGCATTTGTGAATCGCGGTGTTAAGATTCTCCGAGGCTTAATGACACTCGCTGGATCAATGAATTTCTGTAGTTCTCAGCTATCCGCAGTGCATTCCGGAGTTTCGTCCTACTTGGAAAGACTATCAGGGACACCTCAGATAGTTGTTGCTCTGCATTATCCGTAGGGAGTTTTTGGATAGAGGGACCTCATTTCTCGACCTTCGTCCTAAGGTCTAGGTCGGTGGATCTATCCCTGTAATTAAATCCATAACCATCCATCATTGCTTAATAATAATAATAATAATATTCCACAACTATCACACAACGCCATCTAGTCCCAAGCTAAGCAGAGCTTGTGTTATGGGTACTAGACAACTGATAAACATACTTATATATTTCTAAATACATACATAAATTATAGATAAATTACACCCAGACTCAGAACAAATGATTGTGCTCATCACACAAACATTTTGTCCTGGGTGGGAATCGAACCCACGACCTCCGACACAGCAGTCAGGGTCACTAACCACTAGACCAACAGGCCTGTCAAATACTGCAGCACCTCACCATCTCATCACCTGTAACTGTGTTCGCTGAAATACATTCCTGTAAACTTTGTCTATTATTGTTGTGAAACCACCTTATATTAATTTAAAAGTTGCAACACAAGTTCATAGAGAAATAATGTTTTTTATTTTTTCTTGGTAGCAACACTGCACTGTTCTTGTAAAAAAAAACTAGTTATAAATGACTCGGCAAATAAAAATGAGCGAACGCCCTACCTCGAAGTTTTGATTATTAATTCTCTCTTCCAAGACCTGGAAAACCCCATCCTTTTACATCTGGCGACCGTGAGAGTGATTTTGGAAGGAAATATGGAGAAGGCAATCAAGTTACGAGGCGTGCTGAGAGGCCAGTTTACCAAAAAGGTGAGCGGTTTCGATGCACTAATGGCGTCGTCACAAGAAGAATCCATTCAAGAAAACGAATTATTTCTGACAATAGAAGCCGCGTATCGTGGACTTAAAGAAATATTTGGAAGAATTGAGATATTGGATGGAAAAATTAACGATATGGTGCTCGCGGACTCAGATGACGAAGCCCTTGAAAAGGAGTGTGAGGAGACGGACAAGTATAGAAGCACGTGGTTCAAAATCGAATCAAAATACGAATATTTAAAAACAAAATTAATGCCTAGTGATACAAAAAGCTACGCAGATAAACAAAAATTAAAATTACCAACTTTGGAAATACCAAAATTCGACGGAAATTTGAAAACGTGGCTACCTTTTTGGGGAAAATTTCGAAAAATAGATGCTGACAAAAATCTGGACCCAGAAGATAAATTTGTGTACCTGTTACAATCAATAACTGCTGACACTGAAGCAAGACAGTTGGTAGAAAGTTATCCTATTACGGCTGACAACTATTCTAAATGTGTTCAGCATTTAAAATCCAGGTATGCAAGAGAAGATCTCCAGACGCAGCTGTATGTAAGAGAATTATTGTCGCTTATAATTAATAGAGATGAAAATGCAAGCCTAACCTACCTATTCGACAACATAAGTGCTCAGTTGCGCGCATTAGAAACGCTGGGAGTAACAAAGAAAAATGCCGCATTTATTGTGCCAATGATTGAGTCGGCGATACCGGAGGAAACACTGAAAGCCTGGCAAAGGACAGGCAGTCATAATAATGACATGGAATTGGAATTAAATAACTTACTTAATTTTCTACAAATAGAAGTCGAAAATAATCAAAGAATAAAAATGGCTCGTGGAAATTCAATTTTTAAACAAACAAATACAGAGAAAGAAGTCCCACAAACTGCAAGCTGTTTAGTATCCACAGAGAAAAAAGAAACATACAAGAATACATGCATTTGGTGTGACAAAGACAATCATTGCAGCGTTGAATGTTACAAAGCACATAAACTGTCATTGGCTGAAAGAAGAGATACAGTAAACAAGAAAAGAGCATGCACTATATGTCTTAAGAAAGGGCATTTATATAAAAACTGCAAGTCATCTATCAAATGCTTGATATGTATGAAGAGACATTCAACAATTCTCTGTGCATCACAACCACAAAAGACAGCTAAGAACAACGAAGAAAAGGAATCTAAAGAGGCATGCACTACTACAACTGCTCATGCACAAAGTGCTCAAAGTGTAACCTTACTACAAACAGTTATCGTGAACATAGAACACAGGGGGAAAACAATACCTGTAAGGACACTTTTCGATAGCGGCTCCCAACGTAGTTACATCAAAGATGAGGTTGTGAAAGAGCTACAGTTACCAGCAATAAAAGAAGAAGTTCTTACACATTCATTGTTTGGCGGTGTGCAGACCAACTCTAAGTGTCACAAAGTGTACAACATCAAGATCAACAGTCTGGACAGTAGCTACTCTACAGTGATTGCGGCCTTAAGCCAAAATGTTTTATGTGATAATGTACCTAAGTTTGACTCCCCTAATTTGCATAATTTACTAAGTCAAAACCATATTACCCTGACAGATTTAGGTGAAAATATTCAGGAAATAGGTCTTTTAATAGGGTCAGACTACCTAGGGTTGTTCCTAACAGGAAAAATTATTCATCTACAACAAAATGGGCTGGTTGCTGTCCACACTAAACTGGGCTGGACTCTGCAGGGAAAATTGGTGAGTACAAATATAAATAACACAACAACAACTTTATTTTGCAGTGACAATAATAATAATAATTTAGCAGGTTACTGGTCACTAGAGACATTGGGAATACAGGATCCTGTGGAGATGAAGTCAAAGGAGACAGCTGCAAATGAGGTGATGGCATCCTTTGAGGAGTCCATAAAAAGGGATGAAAACAACAGGTATGAAGTAAAACTTCCATTTAAAACTGGTCATGAAGATTTATTACCAAATTATAATACTGCAAAGAGACGGCTTGATGCAACTACTCAAAAAATTATTTCTAGTGGTCAATTTACAAAATATCATGAAGTACTCAAAGAGTGGCATAGGCTGGGTATTATAGAGAGAGTACCAGACTCTGAAATTGAACATAACAAAGGTCATTACCTACCACATAGGGCTGTTATAAAGGAGTCAAGTCTAACCTCTTCATTAAGGCCAGTTTTTGATGCCTCAGCGAAGGACCGCAATGGTTTATGTTTGAATGCCTGTTTGGAAAAAGGTATTAACCTGATAGATCTTATCCCTAATTTATTAATTGGATTTCGAACAGGAGCCATAGGAGTGACAGCTGATATTCAAAAGGCATTTCTTCAAATCAGCTTACCCCCTGAAGATAGAAATTATTTAAAATTCTTATGGTGGGAAAATGAAAGTCTCCAAAATGTAATAACTTATAGACATTGTCGTGTTGTGTTTGGACTTACTTCAAGTCCGTTTTTATTAGCAGCTACACTCAGGCATCATCTTAAATACACAAGTGGTCTAAATGCAGAGCTACTTAAGAGATCATGGTACGTAGATAATTGTCTCACAAGTTTGGATACTGAGAAGGAAGTTTTAAACTTTATTGAAGAATCTAAACAGATAATGCAGTCTGCCCAGTTCAATCTACGTATGTGGGTGACATCTCCTTTGAAAATAAATGAAACGGGTAAAAATATAATATCTATTTTAGGCCTCAATTGGGACACATTGTCTGATAAATTATTCTGTAACTCGGCGAACTTACCCAGCATCAAAGACATTAAAAAAGTAACAAAGAGGGAGTTATTGTCACTCACACAAAAAATATGGGATCCTATTGGATACACCGCCCCGGTAATGTTGGTACCTAAATTAATTTTACAAGAAACCTGGCGTCGGAAGTTACAATGGGATGAACCTCTACCAACTGACTTACTAAACAGTTTTTTAGACTGGTATAATTACCTTCCTTGTCTTGATAACTGCAAAATACCGAGAAGATTAACAGCAGTAAAGATAAAAGAGGTTAACCTAAGTCTTCACTTATTTTGTGATGCTAGTAAGGATGGTTATGCAGCATGTGTATTTCTCAGGGCTGAAAGTGACTGCAAGGTGACAGTTCAGTTAATACTAGCAAAATCACGAGTAACACCACCAAAAAATATAAGTATACCAAGGTTAGAGTTATTAGCTGCATTGATAGGTTCTCGGTTGTTATCTCAAGTAAGAGAGAATGCACATTTTAAAGATTGTACTACATACTGCTGGACAGATTCCAGTGTCGTATTATGTTGGATTAAAAGACAGTTACATCTCAACAACTTTGTAGGCAATAGAGTAAAAGAAATTAAAAAGCACACTGAAGTCAGTAATTGGTTGCACATTCCAGGAACGGAGAACTGGGCAGATTTAGCGTCCAGAGGTGGCACGGCGAAAATGCTTTTCGAATGTTGCTGGTGGGAAGGCCCAAAATGGCTGCGTCTTGCTCCAGAGGAATGGCCACACTCCGAAATTGTTGTTGACGAAAGAGAAGTACAAGCTGAAACTAGAAAAACCGTATGTAATGCACAAGTTTCTTCTAATGATAATTCACTGAACAGAATTTTAAATTATTTCTCTAAATACACAAAAGTAGTCAGAACAGTTGCATGGATATTAAGATATACATATAACCTAAAACATGCAAATTACAAGAGGAAAGGAGTAATTACATATGCTGAGTATGGAAACGCTGAAAAGAAAATAATAAATTTGATACAAGAAGAAAGTCAAGAATACTTTAATAAAAATGGTAGAAATATAAGTAAATATGTTGATGAGGAAGGGTTAATAAGAATAAAGACTAAACTTACCTTATCAGATTTCCCAGAGAACACAAAGGCACCTTACCTTTTACCAGCAAAGAATCATGTCGTAAAGATGATGGTGAGACAACGCCACGAACAGCTGCAGCATGCTGGTACGGACCAGCTTATTGTAGACCTACGCGAGAGATTCTGGATCATCGGAGTAAGACGCCTTGTCAAATCGGTGATTTCTAGCTGTGTAATTTGTAAGAGATACAACTCGAAACCAGAACAGGCGCCCACCGCTCCACTACCTCCTGAGCGATTAATCAGTTCCGCTCCTTTTCAAAATACTGGAGTAGATCTAGCTGGTCCACTTTTATTACGCAGTGGTGAAAAATGTTGGATTGTTTTGTATACTTGTGCGGTATACAGGGCCGTACATCTTGAATTGACACGTTCTTTGTCCACAGAGGCATTTGTCATGACATTACGGAGATTCATAGCGCGGCGTGGTCGTGTCGAAATAATGATGTCAGATCAAGGTACAAATTTTTACGGTACTAAATCTTTGCTTTCTGCTGTAGATTGGGAGCAGGTGCAGCGTGATTCAACCGTACGTCGCATTCAATGGAAAATGAATGCACCTACTGCGGCTTGGTGGGGAGGATTTTGGGAAAGACTTATAAGAATATTAAAGGATTTACTGCGCCGGATTATAGGTAAAGCATCATTAAATTATGACGAGCTGGAGACAATACTCTGTGAGTGTGAAGCGGTGATGAATGGTCGGCCTTTAACATATGTTAATGACGATAAAGGTGATTGTTTGGAACCATTGACGCCAGCACATTTTATATTGCCAGCTACTCAACCTGTGACTGAAGTAAGTGATCTTGATTTAATTGATAGTAGGAGTATGAACAGCAGACTTAAGTTTATACAGGAGGTTCGTAACCAGTTTAAGAAGAGATTTAAGGCAGAATATCTAACGTTACTGATTCAAAAAGGTAAGGAAACTCAAAGTAATTTAAAGGAAGGTGACATAGTTTTGATAGAAACACCAGAGAAAAGAATCAGGTGGCCATTAGGCATTGTTCAAAAATTAATTGTAGGAAGGGATGGAATAGAAAGAACTGCAGAGGTAAGAACTTCAACAGGATCTAAAATTAGACCAATTCAACGCTTGTATAATCTAGAAATTTCAAGTAACAATATTCCAATACCCACAACAACTCCTAGGATAGTTTCGCCTGATCAAGTAGAACCTATTGGTAAACCATCCATGAATTCTAAAATAGCAACATCAGATGAGGTAAACAAGGAAAATTTTCCAAAGCCTTCCATGCCCCCACGATTTACACGAAGTGGTAGACAGGTAAAAATTCCAAGTAAATACAATATTTACTGAAGTTATAAAATAGCTGTCAGTGGTTGAATGGTTTTTGTTGACAAAAAGTTTCAAATAATTATATAGTAAGTATAATAAGTTGTGTGTGTAGTAATAATAAGTTGTTATACTTAAGTGAAGTAGTTATACGATTATGTATGTAGTTAAAAACAGGAAAAGTAGTTGTTAAACTTTAGTGATATTTTCAAAATTGTGTTAGAATTAAGAAATATGGCATTTATTGTTAATCAAAGAGTTTATTTTTCGTTTTCATGTTTTAAATGCTTTCACATTGTTAGTGTATAATGAAACTGTATGTACACTTTAAAAATTTCGTGAATTGCTGATGTTATGTGTTTAAGTGTATTTTTAAATGCCTTTTCAACTGATTAAAAGAAAAGATAATTTAATTCTTTTTTATGTTTACGCCATCTAGCGGCAAGTAACTTAAGTCATTACTATTGTTTCGTGTTTGTGTAGCTACATCTTGTTGGTACTTTTATTTCATGTTTATGTGATTATTTTATAAGTACCTATTTGTTTTTCTCGTTTCTTTGTGTTGGAGGATGTTGTGAAACCACCTTATATTAATTTAAAAGTTGCAACACAAGTTCATAGAGAAATAATGTTTTTTATTTTTTCTTGGTAGCAACACTGCACTGTTCTTGTAAAAAAAAACTAGTTATAAATGACTCGGCAAATAAAAATGAGCGAACGCCCTACCTCGAAGTTTTGATTATTAATTCTCTCTTCCAAGACCTGGAAAACCCCATCCTTTTACAATTATGTTTCCTTCGAGTGTGAAACCCCTACCTACAACCTCTTAAAGTAGTACCTATAAAAATTATGAACTTTTGAGGGATATTCTAGACAAATCTATTTTTTTTCTTTCACTTAATTCTTGCCCTATATCAATCAACTTCGCATAAAACTTTATTCTTTGACACTCGATAAAACGGTACTTACCTATTTCTAGGAAATACTTAAACTTAGTATTGTCCTTGTGGACTACTTCCATTATTGTTGAAAATAGTCCATTACTTTTTATGCTAAGAGAATTGGTAGACACAGAAATTGTTTTAAAACTCAGTAAGTGCTATTGGAACGTGAAACACTTTTCTATTTCAGATGTAAGAGGATAGTTTCGATTTTTTTTAGACGAACAGACTAAAAATCACAAATAAATACGCGGTGACGGCTGAGCGATTGTACACACATCTACACATCAAGCTATAAAAAAACGAGATTATCGTGGTCTCGCTTTGTTTGATCTTTCCGCACATTCAACAGTCAGTTTATACTGGTTTTGCATAACTTGATGTGTAGCCGTGTGTACTGGCGATAGTAGAGTTCAACAGTTTTTTTTTTTTTTAACCTGGTAAAATCATCAAATGAGACCTCCAACCCCGGACAGGGCGAGAGGTACTGTCAGACTTGTACTGACTAAAATCCACGGTGTCCTTCAATAGCCCTTTATGTTCCGGGGTCACGGTAATAGAAATAAGTCCCGCGACCCCGGCAGGCTTTGGCCCTCTGAGAGGGGGCCCCGTCATTTTGCTGACAGCTCTTTGAGGCGCGCGTGGAACACGACGCGCCGTCAACCCGGGCATGGTCCATGGTCGGACAGCGAGTTGCCCTTTACTCGCTGTCCGCATGCCCGCGCCTACGGTGGCCGGAGATCGTCTTGCGACGTACGGCGCCGTGGGCGTACACCACTGCGGTTGGGGCGGAGGGAGGACGCTGTCCTCTCTCTCTCGCGGCCCGCCGCCTCCTTCACGAGAGAGTTCATCAGTTACCGACTATTTGTTTTGACCAATATTTCCCACCCACCGCATGCAGCTTGTCATTGCATGCCAAAAGTCAAATAGTACCTAACTTTGGGGTTTGCTAGTTTAGTCACTCGCGGCCTAATCGAATTATCATTAATTACATAATCGAAAGCAGTGGAATCTAGAGCAGTGGTGGCCCAGTGGTATTGGCCTCGACTTACGAGTTGTAGGTCGTGGTTTCGAACCCAGCCAGGCGCATTACGTTGTGTAATTTATTTCATCCCCACTGCTCTTAAAACGGTGAAGGAAATATCGTGAGGAAACCGGCATGTCCTAGAACCAAAAATTCGACAAACATGTGACATCATGGATTATGGCCCACTCCCTCTCTCAGAGAGGAGGCCAGTGTCCCAACAGTGGGAACATCTATAGGCTGATGATGATGATGATGATGAGACACAACACAAGGCGACGCAAGTGTCCGATACCTTATCCAACAAAAAATATTTTTTAAATTCCAACCAGTAGTTCCTGAGATATAACGCGTGCAGCAGCAATGGGATCATTATACGCTGATAATGGTGATCATAGGACCGCCCCAGAACTCCTGACTGTGGAGATGGTGTGGGCTGCGGCAGCATAGACCTAGGAGGAAGACTGAGCCTATTTTAGTGACTAGTCTTAATCTACGGGCTGCTAGCTGGAGTAGCAGACACAACAGAAAAGTTGAAGAACTTCCAACACTAGAAATAAAACAAAATAAACAATAATACAACTAAATAAAGACCCTGCTATACTACAAATTACATTTACCCATCTAAACTTAAAGTCATAACACTATAATTAAATGAAAACAAACTCTAAGGAGAAAACTCCGCAGTAATTTGTACTCCAAGTAAAAAAATACCTCAGTATTTTTGTGAAAAATCTTTTGTCTTTAAACAAAGAAGCTTAATAAACATTAAAAGACTATTCAGAAGCGAAAAATTGGGTACGACGTTAATTTGTTTCATGAAATGTATTTTTAAAGGCTTGTCCGAGGAACTTGGTATTATTTAGAATGTATTCCGAATAACAATCATTGTTGAACTTTGTTTTGATTTATTGGTGTTTAGATTCGTTGCATTTTCTGTTAATTTTTTTTTTTTCATTAACTTTGTTTTGCCTAATTTGGGTCTGCCACGTAACTGTATACAACCACTGAATCAAGCCAGTTAAAAAACCAACGATTTCTTTTATCACCGTCGGCTAGCAAGAAGAAATACATTGGAAGCGAAATAAACGTGTATTTTTTCCGGCATCTAAATCAAAAGCACCTTGGACATAGTATTCCTCGAAAGGAATTCCCCTTAATCCCGGCTTCGCAGCGATAAGGAATAAAGTGTCGGAAACCTATGTGAGGTGCAAGTCAATGGCTTTTGTCTCTTTTCATTCAAGAAATACCGATTTATTGGCATTAAAAAGCGTGCCTAACGTCTTAATATGACGCCAGAATTGTTTCGTTAGTCAACATTGAAAGTATGCATAGCAAACATTGAGTATAAGAAATCAAGATGTTTTGAGAAAGAAAAACTTCTACCGCTTATTAAATAAAAAATACTATTTAAGGACAAAGTACTGGTTCAGAAGAATCAAACGAGTCCAAACTCTCTGAGGTTGCGGCGTTTCATTACAGAGTTTCTATGGCCAACTTCCAGCTCCATCTTCAGATCAACTGTATTCAATGTCACGTGATACACGTACGTATACGTGAAACATTTCAGCTCAATCGTAGGTAGGTCGGGAAGTGAGTTTTTAACCTACAAGATTTGATTACAGGGAGAAGTGAAAACAAAGTGACATGTGAGTGAGTGATGGCTATGGTTGTTAATGATATAATAATTTGATGAAAGTTAAAATCTCCAAGCAAAATAGCAATACAAGAAGCTAACTAGTCATTCCATTCCTTCACATAGAGGCTGACAAATTGCAAGAAACAACGGAACCCCTTTTGAAATCTGAAAGGATATAAATCACCCGCTGTCAACTCCAACCTTGCACAGTCGACTCACAAAAGAATAAACAAGCGGAACGATTAGAACGCCTGAGTGGCGTGAAAGTAATATATTGCAGAACTTGCAATCGGATTTTTTTTTCTGCAGCTGTTCGAAGTGTTGGCTCGTGAAAAAGGAGGCTTTCATTTGAGAGACTGATTAACTATTGTCGTTAGTCGTAACTGGTCATGTCTTAGCTACCACGGTCTATTTTAACGATTTATAATTTTCTTGAATTGTTATTTTTATATTTTCCTATTGGCACCTTTTACTTGATATATCGTTCTCACATTAAGTACCATCTCAAGGTGAATATGTAACAAAGATTCTGTAATAATTTTGGCGATTGAGAAGAGTGTCCATGGAGTTTCTTGCTCATTCTTTTCCATAGAGGTCTACCCTTGGGAATGAGCACCTATAGTACACTAAGCGCGCGAGTTGAATGCAGGGCTTAGGAATGCGGTAGTGCTGTTGACAAGGATGGCAAAGTACTACACTGCAGGCGCGTGAGGTGGGGCGTGCGGGTAGCAGGGGGCTCTTCACCTCAGACCCCGACTGCATTCAACTCGCGCGCTATCTGTACTTTCACAGTTTTTATGTCATGTGACTGGGACTGAGGCACCATAACTATTTTTATTTTTTGTCTTTTGACAATTCTGAAGTGCTTGTGACAAGCCTACTTGAAATAAATTATTTGATTTTGATTTTTATATTATCATTGCTGAATTTGAGAATCCCATAGCTAAATAATTACAGCCGCACAGGCCGATCTCCCGAGTTAAGGTACGCTTGCCAAGGTTGGCCTGTGAATGAGTGACCAACTGTCATAGCAAGTTTCCTCCGTGCCTCACAGAGCACGTAAACCCGTTGGTCCCGGCTGTCATTTGTGGATCTTTGACAGTCGTTACTGTAAGTCAGAAGCTCTAAAGTTTGAAAATCAGTCATACCATGGGGTTCCCTATCACGCAGTTACAGGGTTGTGGAAGTCTGATAGGCAGTCGCTCCATGTTTAATACTGATAATTATCCAGCTGCATCTGATTCGACTGGAAACCGACCACAATATAGTTGGGAAAAGGCTAGGCATATTGAAGAGTGTGTGGAAAGAAGAGAAAGAATAGTATAGTTAAGGGATTTAGGGAGGGATGGTTTTTATCCTATATTGCCCCACTGTTTAGGTAAAGGTCTCTCCCTTAGCCTTCCTCGCTTTCAATATAAAGCTGGTTAATATCGCAAAGGCAGTTGGCAAAATGAAAAAGGGTACAAGACAAAGAAAAAAAAAGAATTATTAACTAAAGTTCGCGCCACCTCTCATATTAACTTCTACTACAATTTCATGTAAACAAACACTAGCACCACGTCAAACCGGGGTCGCGAGACCTATTCCATTACCATGACCCCGGAACATAAAGAGCTATTGAAGGACACCGTGGATTTTAGTCAGTACAAGTCTGACAGGCCCTCCCGCCCTGCCCGGGACGGATCATTTGATGATTTTATCACGCAAAGAAAAGCACCACGTTAAAAGAAATTCAGTCATGTCGTGAACTCTTTCTAGATCCCATAAAAGAATCTTTTCTAATTTCCATTTCATATTGCAATGTGCCTTAATGGTCCCAAAGTAGGCTTGAAAAGTATGAACTTCTAAATGAAAACCGTTTTATGATTAATGCAGAACTAGTGAGCTTGAAAAAATCCACTTTCCTATGTGAACAGCCTAATGAAAGAAAAATTGGTGGCCGGGTGCATCCAGTTTTTGTTTCCGTGTGATGAGTTTGATTCCACTGTGCAATAGGTCGGAATAGATTGTATGATCCAAACTGGATGGAAGCCATTTTTGCAGTGGTGTGCGTTATGATTGCCTTTTTATTCCCTTTGCCTTTTTTTGGGTATGCACGCTCGCTTTGATACGAGTGATACCTAAGCAGTTTTGACTCGTGTCAAATTGCAATCTAGCAATGCTCTGAGCTTGAAAACATAAGACTCGGATGAAATGTTCCGATAAACAAACTGACTGACATTCCAAATAAATTGAAGCTTTGGGAGAATTGTTTTCCGCGGAATTTTAGATAAAGTAGCTTTGTCTATACTAATATTATAAAACTGCTCAATTTGTTTCTTTACTTCAACGACGATATATTACTAGACTCCGCATGCACGATCTAAGGAACAAAAACTATTCTGTCAACTCGCTGAGGTACTACGTAAGCGAGGGGGACCGGGTACTGCGTTGTGATTGGCTAACTCAAGGTCTGTTCTGTCTCAAGGTATGTTTACGCCTCACAGGAGTGGTCGTAATAAGACGGATATAAGACTTTTTTGCCGAATATGTTGACAGACATCAGTCGCCTGTTATTAGGAGTCTAGTAATATATCGTCGTTGCTTTACTTGGACGTGCTAATCTCAGGAACCACTGGTTCGATTCGAAAAAATATTTTTATGCTGTATAGTCCATTTCTCGAGGAAGGTTATAGACTAAATAATATCAAGCTACGACTTACAGGAGCCGAGGCAGCGTGGTTGAAACACACAACAGCTAGTGTGTATCGTATTGTGTTTCATAAAGTATGATTCACTTATGTAGAAATTGATTGGTATGGTCAGTGGCCTGCATAAATTGGCACACTCACCCTTATTCTGCTGGGTCATCTGTGTGTAGTAATGGACACATACCGTCGTACCTACCACAAAAACTTTTAAAATTCTGTTGAACACTTGTCTAAAATGTCAGATTATGACGTTGTAATAAGGTCCGTTTTGCAGTCACACTTTTTGAGACAAGTGTTCAACAAATGTTTAAGTGTTTTGTAGTAAGGCTGTTTGTGTTTTAGTCCGCAGAAACTATAAAATACTTGTGGTTGATTGGACATGTATATTTCACGACAAAGGGGCAACTTTGAGGTCATGTGATGAATTCCTGTTACGTAATAGCTTGTGTGTCAATGTTACGCCAGCACATCAACCACCATAATCTGTCAAACTTTAATGGATTTCCAACCTTGTCCCAATGATGGAAGTTTAATGTTTGATTTATAAAATTTGACAGATTCGGGTAGGTTGACCTGTTGGCGTCTGCATTTACGAGTGTATTTTATGCATCTTTATAAATCACCCCAATAATGAAATGACTATACAAATAAACCAAACACTTATAGCTTTAGCAAAAATGACAGTTCCAGAAAACTCCAAAACTTGGTCGAATCCTATCGACAACAAAATACAACAACCTTTTACGACGAAAAACCAAAAAGTAAAAAATGAAACAAAAGCAAGCGCCAAGTTTAACACTACGATCCATAAATGGACATTAAAACTCTAGCCAATTACGTACAAAAAATCTCACGAACACTGCAATTAGACAGACTGCTCAAAGGCACGAAGCTGATTAAAAACGCTCCGGAAAACTGGATGCGATGAAACATCCGTAGCTGACGGCTACCAAGAACAGAAACGATATAGAAGGTTCACTCTATATCTTAATCTATCTATATACCTTTTTATCCAGCTATATTAGTGTAACTGGGCGGAAATAATAATTATAGAGGACGGAGTGGACTTGATGATGAACAGTATTCACCACTAGGAGATTATATTTCCATTGGTTTTTAAATATTACATTCGCTGATTCAGAACAAGTACAACTTGCATGGTTACAGTTTGATAATTATATCTAACGCGCTACGAAACACGAGACATGTGCACTCTTTCGAATCCCGAGGCGAACAGAACGATTGCAACAATAGGCAAATGTGCACGGAAGACGATAAACTTCCGGTCCAGCTTTCTAGAAATTACTGGAATGTTCGAAACTGTTGCCAACAGCAATCCCCCTGGTGTCGAGTGGAAAAAACCACAACATTCATTCAGAATTTATCAATGGTTCATTGATAAAAAGGCGCCTCTAGTGTCGAGCAGCGCAAACAGTCGTTCGCTATATGCTAAAGTCCTTATCTTCTAACGCCATCTTGAGGCGAGTGGTGCGAACAAGGTGACATTTATTGTTGACTGTTCCCGCCACGCGACAACAGAGGACGCTACGTGGTATATCAGTCATATAAATATTAGTATTTTGTTTAGAGTGACTGTCTATCCGACCTCCAGCCCCGTAACTTAGAACTTGGTAATCAGGCATTCAATGTCCGATCCTGACTCCTAAACAGAGTGTTCAGAAGGCATTCAATCTTTGGCAATCCATGTGAATTATTGACTGCTAAAGATCCACAAATGTCAGCCTAGGTCAACGATTTTAACGCTTGAGAAGACTGCTGTATCCAAGTTGTTTTTTTTAAATAAATATCAGCCCTTTTCGAACAAACCGCCCAGGAATTTTCCTGGCGCCAAAATACTGCCAACATGACCTTTTAAAATGATGATGATAACACAAACAGATTAAAAGAGGGAAACTATCATTCTATGGGACCTAGCCTTCTGAGTTTTCCTTTTCGTTTCATAAGCTCCATATAAAAAATAATTAATCAGAAGAGTCTCTTCAGTTTGTGCAGGTACTTTAGGTCCGACACCAATATCTCGGACCAACGAAGCGCGAGTAACTTAACATGACTTCGTCTTTAAAAAAATAGTTAGAAGAAAATAGTTACAGTTTATTTATGTGAATTTTCTTAGAACTTATGTTTAAAAATTACAGCTTTCTAGCACTGGTCGTCTCTGAGCTAAGGTGCGGACAGACGGACGGACGGACGGACTTGGCAAAACTATAAGGGTTCCTTGTTGACTACGGAACCCTAAAAAGTACAAAATTATGATGTGTAAAAGGATGCGAGTCACCGTTGCGGGCACGAAGTGACGTCGTTAGTTTGGACGAGGTTTACTTGACGTAGCACATCAATAATTATAAAATAGGACGATTCCCGACAACCTCTTCCCAGTAAGGTCGGACGCTGGGGTTTTTGGTCCTCTAAACCAAAAATACACAACACGCTGACGTAACTTTAGGAAAACTTATCAGTCTTGTGTATCTATTCCAAGTAAGACGCAGCCTACAAGTGAAATTTTAGTTCGGTCACACAAAAAATATTATACTAGCGGACGTCATTAAGTCTATGAGAATCTTAACACAGCGATTAGAAAAAGCGCGTCATCAGCGCAACGCCATCTAGTAGTGAATGGAGGAACCTTCTTTATGAATCAACGGAGACCACGCGTAGTGTTCTGATTGGTAAATGGATGGCGCAAGTGGTTCCTTATTAAGGTTTGTTACAGATGTTATTTTTCCTGTTTGATGACACAGCAAACTACATCTCAAAATCTGACAGATTCTCTTGGTAAAAAGACTAGTAAAAGACCACTATCGGCATCAGCACGGCTGAGGATTTTAGGTGATAATAAGCATTATAGACCTTAACTTAATGGCAATAAAGTAGAAATTTCCATGATACAATTATGATGATAGTAACAAAAATACCGCTTCGGTATGCTTAAGGCTACTGCATCGGTAATTTCTACTTTATTGCCATGAAGTTAATGTATAATGCCTTTTATCACCTAAAATGTTTGATGGCAGAGTTGGTGCAGGGACCGACCGATCAACCGTTGCGCTGCGTGTGGCAGATTTGCTTTCCACACGGTACAATTTGTATGACCTGTAATGTAGATAGTACATAACTACATTGACGAATGAAGATTGACGACATGGTTGGCGCATTGGCAGGCTGCGCACCTTGTCGCGGGTTCGATTCCCGCTCGTAACAAATATTTTTATGATCTGCATGTAGTAGTTATGGGCCTGGGTGATAGATTTAAAGGTTTGTAAACTCACCAACAGAGAGCTCTAGAAACTCACCAGTAGAGCAGTGGTATCGGTCCCGACTTACGAGTTGTAGGTCGTGGGTTCGAACCCCGCCAGGCGCATTACTTTGTGTAATTTATTTCATCACCACTGCTCTCAAAACGGTGAAGGAAAACATCGTGAGGAAACCGGCATGTCCTAGAACCAAAAATTCGAAGACATGTGACATCTACCAAAACGCACTGGGCCCGGGTGGTGGATTATGGCTCACTCCCTCTCTCAGAGAGGAGGCCTGTGTCCCAGCAGTGGGAACATTATAGGCTGATGATGATGATGAAACTCACCAACTATATAAGAAAAAATCATAGTGTGGGGCATCTTAAAAAAAAAGGACTTAAGGCTTGACCAGACCTGGTGTAGTGTGGTGAATAGCTTCTGTCCTACAGTAAACTGATCTAGACATGCGAGACCCAGCCAAGTTCGGACGCGTTGCTATAATCGGGCGCGTTTATAATAATTATAATTTGTATATGAGAGAAATTACGTTACAATATCCTACGTAATAAGAAGAAACATATTTTATGTTGTTATAAATAAATTTCAGGACGGATCATTGAACTTGGCACCTATTTAGATTTCACTTCTTTTGTCGTTGAAGTCAACAACCAAGGCATAATGGTGAACTTGGATCTCATTTCACATTTTTTGTTTTTGATGAGATACAAATCTACTGAAAAAAACCCCTTTGTAAAACGACCTTTGGACATTCACAAACTGGCATACGCAACTGAAACTCATGAGGATTTGTCAGTAGATTTACGCAGTTCCCATTTAGAGAACAGAACAATCGGGACAGCTAAGTGCCTTAATCGTGATGTATGCAAATGTAGTTCCATGTAGTGCAGTGCTACTAATCGTAAATCAGGTGGTTATTACGAAGGCCCCATTAGAGCATAATCATGAATATATGACAGAAATGTAACCAGGTTATCTTAATACAAAAGGTAGTAAGCAGGCTATAATAAATTTTAGGTTGTAATTTAACGTTTGGTCGCTGTTTGTAGCATACTGGTACTTAGTAGTCTCTAAAGGCTTTGCCAAACAGCTTTGCAAGTCGCAACGATAGTGTGGCTAATGCTGGGCTTGCGGGCGGCGAGTAAAGGGCAAGTCGCTGTCGGACCATGGACCACGCCCGGGTCGACGGCGCGTTGTATTCCACGCGCGCCTTAAAGAGCGTCAGCATAATAACGGAGGTCGTCTGCCGACGTCCGACGCCGTGGGCGTCTACCACTGCGGTTGGGGCGGAGGGAGGACGCTGTCCTCTCCCTCTCACGCCCCGCCTCCTCCTTCAGGAGCATTACTGCTTCGCAGAAGGAGGCGACCGCTTCCCACTGTCTCGCCCCGGAACAATGGCCTCGACCAATGCCGGGCGCGAGAGGTATCCGCCTATCGCCTCCGTGAGGACACGTCGGTGCTCTGCTCAAGCTGGGAAGTCTTGCACCGTATGCTCTACTGTGTTCTCCGGGCGATCTTCACAGTGGTGACACCCAGGTGTATCTTCCTTCCCTATCCGACACAGGTACCTCCCGAAACTTCCGTGTCCGTTGAGGACCTGCGTCATCCGATAGGTCAGGACGCCATGACGTCTCTCCAGCCACTCCTCAAAGAGGGGCCTTACCGCCGCGATTGCAGCGTGCCCGGTGATAAAGATACTTGGCACATTATTATCTGGTTAGTACCAGCAGGATGTTACGGACGTTTTTAGAAGTTAACAAATGGATGAATCAGTACGTAATTATAACGGATGGAAAAAACACTTAATTAAGCCGGAAGGCACTGTTTTTCCGTCATTGTGATTATTTTTGTTTCTGTTTTGTATCATAACTTATTACTTAATGTTATGTGTGGTAAGTACGTTTTGGAACACACTAAGTGAAGGGTTTTGTACCTACTGTTGGTTTACTTCATTAATAATAAAATACTGTCAGACTTGTACTGACTAAAATCCATGGTGATCCTTCCGTTAATAGCCCCTTACGTTCCAGGATCACGGTTTCTTGATGAGGTAATCCTTCGATCCCGGTACGCTCTACAGCATAAAGTCGAATATTTATTACAAGCTTATCATAGATTTTTACCTATAGAGATTACCAAACACTTTTTTAAACTATCACGGTTTGCATCTAAAATTAAAATGTCACTTGCTCAGTCAACCCGCGGTCATGGCGCTTGCAACAGCATCGAAATATCGGGAACTTAAACAAATATTTAATCATGGAAGATATCCCGTAAGGGCCGAGTCACACCGAAATGGAAGCGGCCGGCAGCGGCCACGGGCGACGTCCAGACCCCGGGCGCCTGGTCTTGACTAATTTAGTTTCTACATTCGGCAAGGTCACTCGTGTGTTTAGAGTCAACATGATGGAACTGGTTGTTATAGCACTTATTGCGGAAGAAGAAGAAGACAGAAACAAACAAAGAAAAAAAAGAAAAAGGGAAATCCGTCCGCGTTGCCAAGACCGGCCTCGCGACCTTTCCTGGCGATACAGTACCCTTAGCACAAGGTTTCAGTATTTTCGACGTAAAGTAAGCTGGAACGTTGACATTTCAAATTGACAATTTTCAAGGAAAAAATTAGTTCTCTCTTCGCACACCAGAGGCGCTGTTCCATTTTTCCATAAAAGAAACGCTGTAAATACTGTAAAGTAAAATAGTGAAAACTCGTACTAGGGGTACTGGTCTTTTACGTATGTAGTTAAAGTTTAAAATTATTTCACACTGAAAGTGTTACGTCCACGTCTCTGCCGGTCGCTGCCATTCCAGTGTGACTCGGCCCTAAGTGACATTTTAATTTGAGATTACCAAAGTTGTACGTATTCTGACCTTATCATTTATCACCGTACATATAACGGGAAATGCTCATTGAAATTGATTTCCCACTCAAACGCAGGAGTTCCGGGAAGAGTAAATGTTAACTGAATGTTGGTATTAAATAACAGTTCCTGGTATTAATGCCCCAGTTAATTTTGCGATTGAATATCACGTAGTTGATATAATAATTCTGGGAATTTGTATTAAACTGTTGATTCACTTTTGCTTGCGGCTTCTGCTACTAAGGTACGTACGTCGAAATTATCTCTCATGGACACAATAATGGGAGAAAATTTATCCTTTACCATCCTTAAACCATCTATTTTCCAGGTCCCAGCAGTGGGAACATTATAAACTGATTACAAAAAACTACCACTGTTCTGTTTAAGGTGAATGCTCCGCGAAATTCAAAATTTCTTGCGTTTTTTTTGCAATTTGCAGGCCATTGCTGGGTTTTATGTTGATATAAATATTATTCGCGATTGCAAGACTTATGTAGTTACAGAATTATAATCATCAAAATCATCAATACAACCCTCCAACTTCATAAAACCCTAAGAACAAATAAAAACAGAAAAAGTAATTCCTAGGGTTTTATGAACTTGGAGCCTGGTTGGAGTATTCCCCTTAAACGTGAATCAATCAATCAAAATCAATGCCAGTACAATACTGCAAAATCAAGTAATCAGTTGAACAGACGAGAGCGTACAACTTGAATAGTTGCATCAGTTATTAGATGCTGCGCTTTGTAACTGTTAATTACTGACAGTTATCAGACAGAACAGTCTAGTGACACAGAGTAGATAGATACAGAAGACTAGCATCATGCGAAAATAGATGCATGATTTAATTTTGGGACGTGTCAGAAATGTTGTGTCAGAATTATTTAAGCATAATATCTATGGCTAAATAAGTCTAACTAAATAAGTATTTGTATGGATAGCAAAAATGCTGTACAATATGCAAAAGTAAACTGTTATGACTAAGTAAAACTCATATTTGAAGTTTTTCTGAGGAGATTATGCTGAACTGTGGAAGTATTTCGGCGGTTAAGAATGTTAGAATTAATTTACTGTAGAATAAATCAGATTTTTGTTTACTATTAATAACATCAATTGGAAACAAGAAAAATAAACGAATAAATAGAGCTTATATTTGTTTCACTAAAAATAATATCTATTGAAAATAAGTAATTAGTTATTGAACATGTCAAAAAACAAATGACAGTCACAAATGGGTTCACACTCGCTGTACGTGAAGCATATCTATGTGTGCCTGCGTGTTCGGTTATTTGAAGTTAAGCTTCTGTACCTACTTATTCAAGGCAGATAGTCTTCACGCGTAATGACTTAAGTTACACAACAGTATTCTATGTACGTATGTAAATAACTATAGTATCAAGTTGTCTTACTTCTGTCTACTTGAGTGAGAAGAGATTAAATAAAGTGTTAGTCTAGCTTGAATGCAGAATACCTAGATTATGACTGGCGCAGATATACGGAACTTTACAGGTACTTTTCTTTTACGTGGTAAAATCAATCAAATGAGTACTCCTACCCAAGTCAGGGTAGGGCAGGAGGGACTGTCAGACTCGTACTGACTAAAATCCACGGTGTCCTTCAAGAGTCCTTTACGTTCCAGGGTCACGGTAATTTGATAAATAAGTAAGTACCCTTAGCACGGCTTTTGAGTATTTGAGACGTAAAGTAAACTGGAATTTTGACAATTTCAAATTGACAATTTTCAAGGAAAAAATTTGTTCCTTCTGCGCACACCAAAGGCGCTGTTCCATTATTTCATACAAGAAACGCTGTAAATACTGAAAAGACTGTACAGTAAAATAGTGAAAACTCGTGCGAGGGGTACTGTTCATGCAGTTACTTTTAGCGCTCTTACTACGCAGTGAAAAAGTGATCATAGTATAAGAGAGATTTGTGCCATCAGTGTGTTGCGTTGCTTATCGTCCCGGCTGCGTCGCGTCGTAGCAACGGATCAACGCATTTTATGCGACTCTAGGAACTTTCAGTTTGGTAAATAATCATCGTCATCTGCTTGGCAATTTACAACCTTATTGGCATTGGCTTTCAGTCTAACCTGATGCATATGAATACCAGTACGGTACTTTCAGTTTTTATGTCATGTGACTGGGACTGTAGCACCATACCTATTTTTGTATTTATTTTATGTCTTTTGACAATTTATAAGTGGCAGTGTGCCTAATTGAAATAAGCAATTTGATTTGATTTGAGTATCTTACATACAGTGGCTGATACACAATACACAGCCTGAAAACTGAGACTGGATAAATTCTAGAAGACCGCGCATTATCATTTCTTTAAGGCTGCCTTTAAAACTTCAACGCCTTAATGAAATCAGACAAAACAAATGACTAACTCCAGAACTTCACAGAACAGTCTCAAATAACACAGTTGTTCAGCTTTGATATATTACAGAAAATCTTGTACACCACTAATTATGTACATTTATAATACCACCAAATTATTTTGGATAGGAAACTGCCACGAATTTGAATTAATTAATTCAGTTTTAGATTACACCGCGTGAATAATATGGTAATACAGGCTGTTGGTGGTATAGAAAATATAGTTTATGTCGTCAAAGAGATTGTCCTTGAGTTGCGTAGTAGTCTGAAGTTGATTGTTTTGTAGGTCACGCTGTAGAAGTCAGAGAGTGACAGTTCAAAATTGATTAATGAAATGTTAAATTATACATTGACGAATTTAGACGCTGTGGAATACAGTATTCTGGGCTCCAATCTAACTGATCTTATAAAGAACTCCAAAATACAACTTACTGACAGACGTTGCTCAAAAAGCCACCGAACTAAATTGGGATTGTATCAGCCATGTCTGCCATATGCCTTATAGTCTTTGCACTAATTATCCACAGATTGGATAAGAAAGCATTGAAGCAGATCTCATGTAAGGTGAAGGGACGAACTGGACCAAACCAGCAACTATTAGAGATCTCGTTTAATAGGCCTTTGTGCCAATAGTGAGAAAATACCAACTGACAGTAATAGTAACACTTAGAACGTTATCAGCAGTGGATAGAAAAGATGCAGCAATTTTGAACTTAGTTTTAACAAAGACGAAAATTCGAAGACCTGATATTTTAGGCCAAGCTCATATTGGACCCAGCCACGTGATGGATAATGGAGCTGCTCCGTCTCACAGAATGGCCTGCAAATGATAAAGTATAATGTTATAAGGAGTTCGCGGTATGATAACTGCTTTAACAAAATTGTGATTTCTAGTAGTGCTTGAGAGCACACTTGTTGGAAAAAACAGCTCTGAATTCGTTCAAGACTTGAATGTTTGAGGTACAAAAGTTTGAATAACTCTATTAGTTCGCAGAATCTTGTAACTTTCGTGTGCTTGAATCTTAATAAAATAACTACATTCACCAATATTGAACGTGGTGTACTTTTTGCCTGAATAAATATCTTCTACTTCTTTGAATTTGATAAATATTTTCTTAGCATTGTTGATTTAGCTGTCGCTAGCGGTACGGTAGAGCATTCGATATTTGGTTCGATTTTAGGCTGAGCAAAGTGGTATTAGATTATTTCACTGAAATATTCCAAATATTTCAGTTTCTGTCTGGAGACAGATATTCTTGCCAAGGTTGATCGCAATAGGCTCGATTCTCGGAACTCAAACAACTAGCGAAATGTGGGTGTACTACAGGGTACTGTAGAGGTTTTACTACGAGTGTTGACCTTAAATGTGCTTTATAGGCACTGGCTGAATCAAGCCGCTCAATATATTTGAACTATATTAAAAATAAGGTGTAGAACTGTCTAGCGAGTAAAAAGAAACATTTGTAATAAGTGCTCGTTCCCGTCAATGCATGAGTCAAAATATCTCGATCTACGACTGCTTTAAAAAAAATAAAAGTTTTTATTTAGTCCACTGATTTTATTAACTTCCACAAAATTAACTTATTTAAAACTTAGACTTATAGATGTGAAACCGGCGAGTAGATAACGGAAACAGAACCCCTGTTGCTAGTCAGCAGGCCTTTTATAAACTAGCTTGCTCATTCCTGGTGGTCCAAGGTGTCAGGGGTATTAATGTTAATGGTGATGGCTTCATTGTCTTTTCCTTGGAACTTTCTATGTTTCCAGACAAAACACTCATTATTTTTATAGCGGTATTGTCTTGAGCTATTTGACTATCCTCCCCTAATTTTGAAGTCCTAGGTTTCTTCCAAACCTTGGATCGAAGAAATTGGAAAATTATACCAATTACTAGTATAGTCAAACATATGATCCAACTATACTGTATTAAGTTATGTTTCTTCTGCACTCTCAATTCTTCTATTTGATGTAAAGATTTTAATTTCATGGTGATTTTTACTGGATCGTAGTTCAACTCCATTTCAGGGATATCTTTAGTGTGATTAATTTCTAAATTTGCAGTAATAACTTTATCTTGTGATTCTTGTGTATGGAACCTTAATATGCCCGAAATATTTACTTCACAATTTTCTCCTGTCAACAAATATGCACCTTTTATCCATGTTGTCTCATCATATTTCCCGCAACTGATCTTCACCTCCGTCGTTCTGTTAAAATACATGTAAATAACTTCCGATGATATTTCTTGAATGATTTCTACCGGACATTTTATTGGAATTGTTGTGCATTTATCTGTAGTTTTATTTAATAAAAGTTCTGTTTCACAGTTTGTAGTTTGAAGAATAGTTTCTTTACATATTAGCTCCTTCAACATTGAACAATCTTCTATTTCATATATTTCCGAGTGGGAATACGCCAACGTAACCTTTCGCATTAAAGGATAGGTACAGATAGGGTGGTTTTGGATTATGGGAACAATTTTTCGCGTATAATACTTTTGTGGTCTAACTAAAGGTATTTCTAATACAAAGTATACAATTTTATTGATAATCTTACACTTAACATTAATAAATGGTTCAATATCATTAATATTACTAGATATCATTACATTCCTATCAATTTTGCTAAGTGTATTTTCCAAAATATGGGACTGAATTATACTATAGTGATACATTCGATGTTCAGCAAAAGTAATAGCAGTCGACAATCTTTCTGCTATGTCCTGTAATGTTTGAGCTTGTAACAGTATTTCTAAAGCTACTTTCTGATGAACTCTGTTATTTTTTATCTGAGAGTATTGTTCATCTATTACATTTTGAATTTCAACAATTTTCTTGATTTGATTATTATATTCTTCCAACGTTTCATCTGTCACAGAGATTTGTTTATTATATGCTACTTTTAATGTTTCCAAATCTTTTTGTATATTATACAAATCATCTTGATCCAAATTTCCAGTAATAGATTTTATAATTGAACCTAATCCATTAATTAATCCTCTTTTAACTCTACTTTGTAAATCTAAATGACTACATATTTCATATACATGGTCTAAAATTATGTTAATACGATTATACAAATGATTAACATCACTTATTTTAAAATTAGCTTCTGCTGTAATTCTTATAACAGTATCCTTAAGCTTATTCTTATTGTCTAATATAGGACTTATATCTAACATATGAATTATCGTCCACTTTCCTTCAATAATACGGGTAGGCGACATGTCTACCAATATTACGTGCTCATTTGGATCTAATTTTCGGAACTTGTGTCCGAAGACGATGCTGATTCTGCAACAATTAATAATTCTTCTTGATGATAAATTCTGCTATTGCTTAATTTATATTTGTTATGTGGTTCACAGGTTAATATAGTAAACGGCCCTATAAATCTCGGATTAGTTTTGTGCCTCTCAGCTTTACTGTTTTTTAAATATACTTTATCTCCAACTTTAAAACTTTTCTGAGAGTGAATACCCTTATTAATCCGGTCGTTACGTTTATTCTTTTCGCTTTTCAAGAGTTTGTGAATATTTTTATTTAGTTGATTACTAAATTCTTTTTGTTGAGACGTATAATTTTGAACTAAAACCTGAAAATTATCGAAATTTTGAACTTTAGGTTTCCTTGTAAAATGAACTTCAAAAGGAGTCATATTAATGGCACTGTGTCGAGTATTATTGTAGGCATGTGTAATGAAGTACATCTTTTGGTCTTGCCCTAAATCTGATGACCGTTGCAGTCTAAATAATTCCTGAATCGTGCTATGTAAACGTTCTACATCAGAATTTGACTTATGGTGCTGTGGAGAAGTAGTATGATTAATAATATTATACATTTGAAATAGTTCAGAGATTAATTCGCTACAAAGTGATTGTTCACCATCGTGGATTATTTTCTTTGGTGCTCCAATTAATGCGAATATCTCTGATAATGTTTCACAAACTTTACTTTTTTCTGTGGGTTTAATAATAGCATATTTAGAAAATTTATCTATAATAGTTAAATACCATTGTCTTTCTAAGGACATAAAGTCTATATGCCAAATTTCCATTGGCTCGTAAGGTGTTTCTGTTTCCACAGCTAATGTAACGTTAGGATGACGATTATATTTTTCTTTTTGACAAGGTTCACATTGGAGAACGAATTTTTAACCGACTTCAAAAAAAGGAGGAGGTTCTCAATTCGGTCGGTATGTTTTTTTTTTTTTTTTTTTTTTTTTTATGTATGTACATCGATTACTCCGAGGTTTCTAGTCCGATTAGTGTGATTCTTTTTTTGTTCGATGCGGGATACTTGCAGTGTGGTCCCATAAAAATTTCATCAAATTTGGTTCAGTACTTTTTATTTTGTGAGCATTTTTATTAATTTCGCCTACTTGGACGACATGATGATCTTTACTTTTTGCGTGTTTGTTACGCCATTACTTCGCCAATTGTGGAGCGATTTTCAAAATTGTTTTTTTGTTGTACTAGGGATCGTTCACCTTAGGGAATACTGCAAGTTTCATCGAACTCTGTTCAGCATTTTTTGAGATAGAGAATTTTATTGGAACTTTCTTTTATGCACAAAACATGGGCGATGTTAATACCGGTGCTACGGATTACAAAATTCTAGTGTAACATGTAAGAAAATGTTGTATTTGCCAAGAATTTGGGTTGAATATTAAAACTAAAAAGAGTAAAATAAAAAACTTTTTTCAAAAAAAATTTAACCGCCTTCAAAAACAACCACAAAAAAGGGTAAAATAACCTACAAAATAACTTTTCTTTCGGAAGTCGGTGGCAAAAAGACATCGAAATAATAAAACAAAGCCACCGACTTCCGAAAGAAAAGTTATTTTGTAGGTTATTTTACCCTTTTTTGTGGTTGTTTTTGAAGGCGGTTAAATTTTTTTTGAAAAAAGTTTTTTTTTTATTTGTTTTCTCATATTTTCCCAATAATATGTTTCTTTTAATTGTTTATATAAACTTTCTATTCCAGGATGTCTATTATCTTTTAAATGGTATTCTTTAATTAGCTTTTTCTGCTCTTCTTTTTCATGAATTTCTACAAGAGATTTTGTAAACCTAGTTGGTTTAAATTTTGTATGATCGAAATATTTACGATATGTTTCGGAGACTTTATAGTATAAATTATCATTTGGTATTATAAAAGCATATTTTTCTTGAGGTAAATATTCTAACATAAATTCTTTGATAGTATTTTCTTCGTTGTTTGGTGGAATATAAAAATACCAAACTCCGTTTTCCCTACTTGCTTTTTTGTATGGGGCATACTCAAATATTACACGTCTTAATCTTTTTGGTGGATACGCATGTATAATCGGAATGCCTTCATCATTATCCTCTACATTAGAATGAGTAGTACCTTGTCGACTATAGCTTGTATTGTTGGACTGTTCCGGATTTTCGGCAGACTCTGTTCGTGAGGAATCAGAATTAGTTAATGCCAAATCTTCTTCTAAATTTACTTCTAAGGAACTACTATCAGTTTGATGAATTTCTATACGACTTAATGCGTCAGCAACGTAGTTATCTTTTCCTTTCACATGTTCTATGCTAAAATCATAATCTTGAAGTTTTAGTTTCCATCTAGTTAATCTTTGGTTAGGTTCTTTTAATTTGGCCAACCAGATTAAAGCTTTATGATCCGTCCGTAATGTAAATTTTCTACCATAAATATAAGGTCGAAATTGTGTTACAGCCCAAAGAATTCCTAATAATTCTTTTTCAGTTGTATTATAGTTTTGCTCTGTTTTACTTAAAGTTCTAGATGCATAAGCTATTGGATGACTATCTTGACTTATGACAGCTCCCAATGCTATGTCTGACGCATCAGTTGTAATTACAAATTCTTTATTAAAATCTGGGAAAGCTAATATAGGTGCATTAATTAGTAAGCGTTTACAAATTTGTACTGCCTCAATATAATTCTTTTGTTTTATATCTATGACAGCATCTTTTTTTGTAGCTTCAGTGAGAGGTTTTACTATTTTACTCAAATTCGGTACAAATTTTCTATAATATCCTATTAATCCTAAAAATGCTCTGATTTCTTTAACAGTTTGTGGAATAGGAAATTTTTGTATAGCTTCAATTTTTTTTTGATTTGGCTTTAATCCATCTTTATTTAACACATGTCCTAAGAATTCAATTTCCTTTTCCATAAAAACACATTTGTTTTTATTAACTTTAAGATTAGCATTTCTAAGCGCTTCAAAAACTTGTTGTAATTTATTAATATGATCCTGTTTTGTTTTTGAATAAATTATAATATCATCAAGATAAACTAAGCATATATCTCGATTAATTTCTTGATTTAGTACATTATTCATCATTCGCTGGAATGTTGCAGGTGCATTTTTTAGTCCGAATGGCATTCTTAAAAATTCGTAATGACCATTAGGTGTACTAAAAGCCGTTTTTTCAATAGACGCGTCGTCCATTTTTATTTGATGATATCCTGAAGTTAAATCTAATGTAGTAAAATATTGATTACCCTGTAATTTTGAAAATAATTCATCTATATTAGGTAAAGGGAATTTATCAGATTTAGTTTTGTCATTTAATCTTCTATAATCAATTACCATTCTCCATTTTTGTACACCTGATTGATCCATTTTCTTTGGAATGATATGTACTGGAGAAGCCCATGGTGATTCAGAAGGACGAATAATATTTTCATTCAACAATGTATTAATTTGTTTTTTTACTTCTTCTTGTTGAATTTGTGGCAACCTAAATGGCCTTTGATAAATTGGATCTTCATTAATTAAGTTAATATGATGTTTTATTTTTGTTGTTGCGCTATTTGTTACACTTTCAGTGAACAAATCTTTATAAGTTTCACAGAGTTCTTTTATGTTTAAATTATCGTCGTCCGTCATATGGAAAATTAATAATTCATGTTCAGGCATACTTAATTTTCTTTCTTTTAAATCAATTTTTGCACTTATTTGTTCAATCATTTCAGTACCCATTAGAACGTCATATTTGTCACTAAATTGATAAATATAAAATTTCATTGGACCATTATCTTTTCCAAAATATTTACACCAATATGGAGTTTCTATAACACCATTATGTCTAGTTATCCCGTGTGACGTTTTTACACTGAAGTATTCATTTTTTTCAAATTCTGGAAAATATTTCTTCTGTGCTGATGGCGTTATAAATGATCTTTGACTACCTGTATCTATAAGAATTTTTAATTTAGGATTATCTGTTTCGAAATATGGTAAATAAGATTTAACATGATTAAATTCTATGGTGTTTGAGTTTGGTCTGGACTCTGGTGAAAATTTTGATTTATTTCATTAATTAGTGAAGTATCCTCTTCTGGAATAATAAAACATTTTTCTTCCGGAATATATATGCACTTGTCTTCCGGGATGTAATAATAATTCATTACAGATGTTTGAATTTCTTCATTATTTTGCGCGTTATTAACATCGGTTTGTTCCGGGTGATGGTATAATTCTTTAGCTACAAACCCTCTGCCTAAATCTATTTGATTAGGTTTTAATTGAGGAGCAGTCCTCATTGATACGTCTTCTGATTTTTGCGGTGCTTGTTGCTGAGTTTGATTTTGATTTGTCCTGTATGTTTGGAATTGAGGATGAGGAGGCCTCTGAAACACATTGTTAGCATTTGGTGTCCAAGGATGCCTAGTATGGTAAAAAGGTCTTACATTTACTTTAGATTGCTGCGATGACTGTGGTTGTGATAATTTAAATGGAGTGTTACTAACACTTGTTGTCGGTTGAATTTGATTAATAACACGAGGAGCAGGTAAATAATTAGAAAATTTTTGTTTAATATTATCAAATCTGCCCTCTGCTTCCAATTGTAATACTCTGGTTACTGTTTCATTAAAATTACAATTGCTGACATAAATTTGATCATGGTAAGGTAAGGAATTTCTTAAAGTATGTTGCGCAGTGTTGATATAAGGCTCCATTATTTCCTCAATCAATTCCAGTTTGGTCAACCCATGTTTGTCAGTTAATTTACTTTTTATGAAAAATAATTTTTGTTTGAGTTCAAATATCAAATCTTTATAACTACTTTTTCTTTTGACATTGGATAATTCTACTAACAACGTATTTAAATCCCTATTGTCTGCGCATTCTGACTTTAAAGTATTTTCTATGCAATCCCAATTAAAATTGTGATTTATCATAGAAATTATAGCTGCGGCCCTGCCTTCTAATTTGGTCAATAATAACATTACGTTCTGAGGTGTATTACCTCCTGCTACGTTAAGCCACTGTCTGGCATTATTTAGATAATTATAAATTGTGAATGCATCACCGTTATAGGTGGGCACAAAATTAACATAATACTTTGGGTCAATTGAGGACTGCACTGGCGATGCCAGTGACTGCCCCAATGGTACCTGCGGAATGCTGGGTACGTTCTGAGCGTAGCCATGCTTGCCTTCCATATTATTACAGGGAAGTGGTTCGGTTTCTCTAACTGCCTTAGGTTTATATACAAACTTCGGGGGTCTAAGGAGCGGAATTTTGGATGGATTATGCGTTCGGTTACTCACAGGATGCTTCTAACGATGACTTCCAGCAGCATATCTCGAGTCTTGACTTATTTATTTGTAGGTCACCCACTTTTTAAGACTTGAGAGTCACGTGAAGTTAATTTTCGCGCACTTGGAGTATTTGGCTCAAAGGTCCCGCACTCAAATAACTTTCACTTTTAAGCTGGGCCCCACGTTGGGCGCCAGTCAAAATATCTCGATCTACGACTGCTTTAAAAAAAATAAAAGTTTTTATTTAGTCCACTGATTTTATTAACTTCCACAAAATTAACTTATTTAAAACTTAGACTTATAGATGTGAAACCGGCGAGTAGATAACGGAAACAGAACCCCTGTTGCTAGTCAGCAGGCCTTTTATAAACTAGCTTGCTCATTCCTGGTGGTCCAAGGTGTCAGGGGTATTAATGTTAATGGTGATGGCTTCATTGTCTTTTCCTTGGAACTTTCTATGTTTCCAGACAAAACACTCATTATTTTTATAGCGGTATTGTCTTGAGCTATTTGACTCATGTTTTAAACTATAAAATATTTATTTTATTATAAAGATCCCTCACAGTACACCCCTCTGGCTATTCTCTGGTTATAATAATCTTAGAATAGATATTTATTACTCAATCACGTCTGAGTGGATCTTGATGAAATAATGGCTCAGACGTAGGTAGGCAGGATAATCGGGAATACCACATATGATACTGCTTAATCGTTCATCCTTGTATTAAGTTCAGTTCTTGTGAAATAATTTTGTAGGTACATGAAACAACAGTCAGTGAAATAATGTAAGGAAGATGTTAATTTAGATACATACTACGCAGTAAAATCACATAATGTTCTACATACGAAATAAAGACTAGTATTTTACTCGTCTTTCGGATTTAAATTTCATATGAAATCAACGCAGACACAGAGAAATGCTAATACGAAATGCTATCAAATTGAGACACAGAAAATTTGGAATTCATTTTGCGTAGTTAGGCGTGCGTTTCCACTACAAAGACTTTGTCGAGATAAAGTTCTTAGAGATGAGTGTTAGTCGAATAGTTTTAGGTTAGTTGATAAAGTTATTTGTAAATTTTCGTGTTTAAAGTTATTCCTTTGATGGTTTGAGAAGATATTTGGACTTAGGAATGATACAGTAATCTCTGTTATTAAGTTTGTAAAACTTATTGTTACTTTCGTAAAACGATTAAAAATCATTGGTTTTTTGGACTGTTGTAATTTCTTCTCTAGGTGCTAATTATTACGAGAAAACACCACGGGCTAGAGAATTGAAGAATAGGTATTTGTAGAATCTATTGCTGTCGCGCAGTGCCAAACGACATAATTACGGAGGGCGATAGACATAACTGCAGCTTGGACCAAAAATACCTATTAAATGAGCATAAAATCAACGATTCGTAGTCCCCAAATTACTTCTCCAAAACTTACACGATGTAACTACTTTATTTTTTAAGTAAAGGAAGGCTTTGGCCCTGTTCCTATGTGTTTCTTTTTATGTAATCTCGTAAATTTTTGATGCAGGTTGGGTAGGCATTTCTTTGGTCTCTCTCTTACAGTTTCCGTTACTAATAAATCTTGTAAGCGGCACCAGAGGCACAGCTACTATATTCCTAAACACATTCATACCCGGATTACAGAAGGAAGAATGCCTAGCATTCAACCTCCGACAAAAATGGCCTCCTAAGCTCGGTTCCTCGATAAATAACCACCGCAGTCGCCACAGTGAGACCGTACTATAAATCACACGAGTCGACGCACCCGCCCCGCGACGGATTTGAGTTACTCATGTATTGAACACTCGCAAATCAAGTACCCAGGTACTTTCCTGTGTACAGGCACAGGCAAAAATATGTATAGAAGAAAGAAATATTGTGAATTCTAAAAGCACTTGGCAGACCCCAGACGATGGACATGACGAGAACTTTCGTGTGCGCTCTCTTGACATAATATAATCGTACTAATATTATAAATGCGAAAGTTTGTGAACATCCTCACAAACTTTATATACATACATATGTATGTGTGTGTATGTAGGTATGTTAGTTACTCTTTCACGCAAAAACCACTGAACGGATTTGGCTTAAATTTCGTACACAGATAGTTTATAACCTATATTAACACAGAATATAGTTTTTATCCCGATTTTATGTTCCCGTGGGATAATTTTTGAGCGGTGGTGTGGTTTGTAGCGGGTGAATCCACTGGCAACAGTTAGTATACTTACATTTAAAAGTAACAACTGTTTAGTTTATGCCAAAAAGACGTGAAAACACGTGATAGAGAAAACTGCCAAAAAAACCCAAAACAAAAAAACCATTTCAAAATAGAACCCGCATATTAAGACCTAGCTACCAATAAACTGAAAGGTTTCATAGTGTTACAAACATAACAATAATAATTTAAGGACGACATTGTCTTACAAAATACTCGTAGATAGGTCTTATCTTTATGTTGCAATCGATATTCCAAGAGCTTTTGAATTTAGTTATCAGTGCTCGTGACTGTACTACGCAGAATGGAGTATTCAAATACCCACAAAGAAGCTAATTTTAATGAGAATATTATAACGAACGAATACGAATTTCAAATTTTTATCGAACTAAAACTTTTACCCGCGACTTGGTCCGCGTTGAGGTCGGATATTATCCCACGAGAATGTATTACTGGGATAAAAAGTATCCTATATTTGAAACTAGGTAATGGCTCACATGTGTTCCAGATTTAATTGACATCCATTCAGCCAATAAGGCGAAAAAAAGGCAACAGACAGACAAGAGTGACTTTCGCAATTATAATAGTGTTGTAAAGTATGGATTTCTCCTTGAGATTTTTTTGTCATTGAATATAAATGGATTTTGTACCTGATACATTTGTGTTTTTATTGAAATGCGTTTTGAATGCTTTAGTAGCAATTTTTTATGAACATTTGAACTTCTCTCCTTTTTCTTTCAAATATTAGTAATTATTTTAATTTTTTGGGCAGGTTCAATAATCAAATGCCTCCTACCCTTGGTGCTACAGCAGGAGCTGTCAGACTCTTGCTGACCAAAAATCGAATCGTTTCCGTCTATTCCCTTTTCACAATAACTTGCTTAGACAGTCCTGAGATCACGGCAGGCTCTTTGATAACTCCGCGTATTTGCTGACAGCTCCTTGAGGGGCGCGTGGTATACGAACGAACGTAGTTCTTGATCAAGCGGCAAGCTACCCGTTAGCTTCTTCGTACACTAGGCGACGCAAGTCGCCAATACCTAACGACTTTGATATCCATTGACGCGTTCACACGGCTACACATCAAGCTATACAAAACCAGTATTAGCTGACCGTTTATTGTGTGTAAGAATCGTAAAAAGGGAGACCAAGACAAACTGGTTTTGTATAGCTTGCTGTGTAGCCGTGTTTACTTGTGTACGAAGCTCTATGAATTTGTATTGCGATAGTCGCCTGGATGACAAAGTCGTAAGGTTACGGAGACTTGTGGCGCGTCCACAAGTCAGCGCCTTACTTCAGTGGCGTAATGGTGGACGTGGTGGTGGATATCGCTTCGCCAAAAAAAAGTCCAATGCCATGGGTGTCTTCCCGTGGAGGCAGGGTCGTGACTCATGATGTGGAGGATATTGTATCCCATCAAAAACAATACTTGTCAAAAAAACCAAGTCTCGCAACTCAGTTGTTCTACGGTAAAAAGTTGTGAGATCCATGTAATACCAAGTCTTATCCATGTAATACTTAAGCGACTTCCTGTCTTAATACGTCCTTTCCCTAAGAAATCTTTAATGTTTTATATAAATATATTGACTCGGCCATCGCATGAAAACACGTGTTAATTAAATTATTTTGTGCGATGACCAAGTCAATATATTTATATAAAACATTAAAGATTTCTTAGGGAGTGGACGTATTAAGACAGGAAGTCGCTTAAGTATTACATGGATAAGACTTGGTATTACATGGATCTCACAACTTTTTACCGTAGAACAACTGAGTTGCGAGACTTGGTTTTTTTGACAAGTATTGTTTTTGATGGGATCTCATTTCTTTTTGTATTTTGTAGACAGTTCTACTTTTTTTCTTTTTGGTATCTTCTACTTATATCTACCAGCAACGAATTTTCTATAAAACTGGACCAAAATTGAAAAAAATTACTCGACTTGGCGGGGGCACCCAAATATTTTAGTTTTTCCTTGATTCATACACCAAACACTACTTATATTCCAAATTTGAAGCTTCTAGGTCTGCTAGAAGTGCCTTAGAATTTTGATGATCGGTGAGTCAGTCAGTCAGTCAGTGAGTGAGTGACAAAATTAAGAAACTTTGACCCGTTATAATTCTTAAACTACTGGTTCAAATTGAATGAAATTTGAAATATACCGTGTCTTTACAATGCCTGCATGGTTACTGAAAATTCAGTCTTCTAATTTTATCCACAACGAAGTTACAGGGGGTCGAAAATGGCCTGAGTTGCTTCGAGAAAAGGATGGTACGGCCGTGCCGCTTTTTTGCTCGACTTGGTGGGGGCACTGCCGTGCCCCCAGATCACTCCCGCATCACCAAAAAGCCTCCTCCTTTTTTCCTGCTCCGCCACTATTCTTTTCTGATTAATTTCGTTGCAGGATCCAAGACAGGTAAATTCATTCTCCGGGACACGTCGAGCTTCATTGTCTCGGCGCTTTTCTGGTGGTTGCCACTTTTTATTCTGGCTTTTAGGAGTTGTAGTGGTTTGGGAATAGTGTGGTATGGGTTTGTCCAAAAAAAAGCAAGTCATAATCTATCACGTGGGACAGTGCAGATGTCCAATGTTTTTAACCGACTTCAAAAAAAGGAGGAGGTTCTCAATTCGGTCGGTATGTTTTTTTTTTTTTTTTTTTTTTTTATGTATGTACATCGATTACTCCGAGGTTTCTAGTCCGATTAGTGTGATTCTTTTTTTGTTCGATGCAGGATACTTGCAGTGTGGTCCCATAAAAATTTCATCAAATTTGGTTCAGTACTTTTTATTTTGTGAGCATTTTTATTAATTTCGCCTTCTTGGACGACATGATGATCTTTACTTTTTGCGTGTTGGTTACGCGATTACTTCGCCAATTGTGGACCGATTTTCAAAATTGTTTTTTTGTTGTACTAGGGATCGTTCACTTTAGGGAATACTGCAAGTTTTATCGAACTCTGTTCAGCATTTTTTGAGATAGGGAATTTTATTGGAACTTTCTTTTATGTACACAACATGGGCGATGTTAATACCGGTGCTACGGATTACAAAATTCTAGTGCACATGTAAGAAAATGATGTATTTGCCAAGAATTTGGGTTGAATATTTAAACTAAAAAGAGTTGTAGCAACACCGAACGAGTACAGCTGCGCGCCACACCTCCACGCCGTGTCGGGACGTTACTCACGCACACATCGAAGGCCGCCTCGCGTATATAAGAGGCCGCTGCGCCCTCAAGCAGCCAGTCTGCGTTAGCGCGCCGCTGTATCCACGCATTGGAAAAGCACGCCTAACCTAGACGCCCTCCCCTCTCGCGCCCCACTGTGCTCCACGTATCCTACCTGTTTCGCGACGCGTGTCCGCATCACGAACTTGTTGGGAACGTACCGTGCGCATTGTATCATAACTTTAAGTGTGAAGTATTTCATTTTTCTTCTGTAAACAACAATAAACGTGGTAACGATTGTGTTCGCTCGTTTTGTTTAAAATAACCCCGTTACAATCTGGCGCTCAACGTAAAGGCCCGGAAGCAGGCTAGCCCGGCTACGAGATTACGCAGAAAAGTAAAGGAGGAACCGCTGGCGACCATGAATCTGTCAGTCGAGCAATTCGAGAAGTTACTCTCAGTGGTTGGTAACCAGCAGCGACGAGGCTCATTCACCACCTGCAAGATTACCTATAATGGTACCAGAGACACGGAAACGGTGGAAACTTTCCTGGCTGCGGCTTCAGTGTTTAAGTCCGTCGAGCAGATATCCGACGATGATGCCATTATGAGCGTCCCCTTAATTTTAAGGGAAGGGGCAGCAACCTGGTGGAATGGAATAAAGGATCAAGTGAAAACATGGGCTGAATTTATTTCAAGAGTTCGCCACGCCTTTGCCCCCAAGAGACCTGCGCACCAGCTGTACCAAAATGTTGTAAACGTCAAGCAAGGTGAGAGTGAGCTGACAGAAGTGTTCGTGGCTAAAAAGAGGGCTCTTATTGCACAAATGCCAGAGCCACACACTGAGTCCCAACAAATTGATATGATTTACGGACAGCTGAGGTACAAGATAAGGGTAAAATTGCCACGTGAGACTGTCAATACACTTGACGCCCTAGTGAAGGCAGCCAGAGCAGTGGAAGAACTCTTGGTTGAGAAGGAAATACCAGGGACAGAGAACGAAAAGGTGCCATTCAAAAAGAAACGGTGCACGTACTGCAGGTTGCCTGGGCATTCTGTAGAAACATGTCGGAAGAAGGAGAAGAAGGACCAAGCTTCTGGTTCTGGTGGTGCATCGGCCGCAAAACCTGCGAATGCAAATGCTGCTATAGGTACTCAAGCGCCATCACCTTCTACCCCAAAGTTTGTATGTTACGGGTGTGGTACACCGGGAGTGGTGCGATCAAAATGCACAACTTGCGCCGCCAAGGCTGGACCGAAAGCTGAAGTAAGTTTCTGTTCAGTGGATGTCCCAGCAGATATACGTCCTAGACCAATTATTGGTATTGCCATAGGCAAAATAACAGGCAGTGCCTACGTGGACACTTGTGCTAAAACAAGCGTTGCATCATACACGCTATACAAATGCCTGCGAAGACTCGGATTTGCATTCCATACACAGCAGCTAATGGTAAAATTGGCTGATGGCACGAAAACGACGAGAGAGGTTTTAACAGTAAGTGCACCCGTCAGTATCTGTTACCGTGTTGTGCAAACGACTTTTATAGTGTTCCCGGAAGCTCGAGAATCTCGCACACTATTGGGCGTCGGCTTTCTTGAGGATGCCAAGATGGTACTTAACGTCCCACAGAAGACATGGTATTTCGAGGATTACCCTGATGACATCTTTGACCTTCAAGACGAAGATGCTGAGGAAATATCAATGGCCAAGGTAGAAGCTACTCCTGTGTATTTTAATCCCCATCTAAGGGGTATGCTGAAGGATGTCGAGCTGCCTGAATTTGTTTCCCCTCTGTCGATAACTCCACGAGACAAAGGCCTACTGGAACCAGCGCTGCCACAACCCAGTGCATGCACTCCAGCGACTGGCAGTCCATCATCCAGCGGAGAACCAGCGCTCCCGGAAACGAGTGCCTGCTCAACTAACACAATGACATATCGTGTAGTGCCAATCGAGCTGTCCCCTATTCCAAGGAAGCGAACCCGACCATTGTTCGATGGGTATTCTCCAAGGTTCGTCGACTTTATGTTCCGTGATGCCCAAATGCAGCTTCACGACGCTCCGTGTGAACTATCTCCACACTCCAAGGCTCTCTTCCCTAGCGACCATAGTAATAGCAGCAATGATGTTGAAATTGGATCTTTGGAAGTGGATAAATTTTCATCGGACACGCTAGACGTAACTCAAAAGTCACAGCTGATGGAAGTGCTATGGGATTTCCAAGAAGTTTTCGAGGAAGGTGGAGAACCGACAACACTCGCTGAACATTGCATCGACACGGGTGAGCATAACCCCATCTCCGTACCTCCTTACCGCCTCTCACCGCCACGCATGGCTGTTTTAAAGAATGAGGTAAAGAAGATGATGGAGAATGGAGTAATTGAAGCATGTTCATCACCGTGGTCTGCACCCATTGTAATGGTACCAAAGAAAGACGGTTCAGTACGGGTTTGTGTTGATTACCGTAGACTTAATGCCATAACGGTCCCCGACAAGTATCCGATCCCACGAATCGATGATCTGCTTCATGCTGCTAAGCCAACGCCGTTCATGTCGACTCTAGATTTACGTGCTGGCTACTGGCAAGTGAGAGTTAAACTCGAGGACCAGGACAAGACGGCTTTTATAACTCCATTCGGTATGTACCGTTTTAAGAGGATGCCATTTGGACTACGAAATGCACCCTCTACATTCCAGCGTCTGATAGACAGGGTTCGAGTTAGCCTAGAGAACGTCAAGATGCTGGCATATTTAGATGACCTAATAATTTTTTCGGGTACTTATGAAGCGCACCTATCGGATTTGAGTAAGGTACTAAGAAAGCTGAAAGAAAGCAATCTTCATGTGAATTTTAGTAAGTGCCGATTTTGTTGTTCAACAATAAAGTACCTAGGCCACATTATTACTCCAGAGGGCCTGAAGACTGATCCCGAGAAGGTAACAGCAATACTAGCCAATCCAGCACCCATGAATTTGAAGCAACTGATGACGTTCCTGCAGACCTGTTCCTGGTACAGGCGATTCATACCGAACTTTGCCCGAATCAGTGAACCACTCTCCCGTTTAACTAGGAAAAACGTGGTATGGATTTGGTCAGCGGAACAAGAGAAGGCTTTTCAAGAGCTCAAAATATGTCTAACATCAACCCCAGTGCTACGACAAGCCGACGACACGAAAGCTTATATAATCAAAAGCGATGCAAGCAATTATGCACTGGGAGCGGTTCTAGTGCAGGGGGAGGGAGAAGACGAGCATCCCGTCGAATATGCCAGTAGGCTGATGACCCCTGCAGAGCGTAACTATTCCACAACTGAGAGAGAGGCTCTCGCAGTTGTTTGGGCTATTAAAAAATTCCGTGGATACATTGAAGGACTCCCAGTAACAGTGGTTACGGACCATCAAGCCCTGAAGTGGTTGATGTCGCTACGATCTCCAACTGGACGCTTAGCCAGATGGGCTTTGCAGATACAGGCTTATGACATCACTATCAAGTACGCACCTGGTAGGACGAATGTGGTTGCAGACACGCTGTCCAGACCTATTTGCGATGAAAATACCTGTGAAGTGAATAGCGTAGCCGTCGATATGCCACAGAGACCAACATCTGAAATTAGGGCAGAACAGCTGAAGGATGAAAATATTGCCAGCATCGTTACTGCCTTAGAAGATGCAGATCGTAAAGATAATGCTGTGTACTGGAGCAACAAAGGTTACGTCATGAACAACGGATTGTTGTACCGATACCATACGTCAGGCGACTCAGATGAAGCTCAGCTTGTAGTTCCTCAACATGAATGGGCAAACATTCTTTCAGTTTACCATGATGATCCCCTGGCTGGACATTACGGTAGCGATAAGACATATCAGCGCATCTCAAAGCGATATCATTGGAAAGGTATGAGGAAATATATCGAAGCCTATGTTAAGAACTGTGTTGCATGCCAGAGATTTAAGCCGTCCAACCTGAAACCAGCTGGTTTGCTCCAAACAACGCCTGTAAATCAACGTTTCGAAACCCTCGCCTTTGACTTGTTTGGACCTTTGCCGTCAACGAGTAGCGGTAAAACATGGATACTGATAGCGGAAGATATTGCTACTGGCTGGATAGAATTATTCGCTTTAGAAACTGCCAGCGCTGAAAATTGTGCGACAGTTTTAATAAACGAGATCTTCCTTCGATACGGTGTGCCCAGACGCCTGATAAGCGACAATGGACCACAATTTGTGAGTGCTGTGATGCAACAACTGACTTACTGTCTGCGAATCAAGCACACATTCACCCCGGTGTATCACCCAGCAGCAAATCCGGTGGAAAGGAAGAACAGAGACTTGAAGACACAACTGGCCATTTTAGTAGGAGATGAACATGGAAGCTGGAGTGATAAGTTACCCAGCATACGGTTTGCGATGAATACGGCAACTTGTCTCACTACAGGACATACGCCAGCGTATTTAACATTTGCACGAGAACTACGTACTCCAGATGACAACACTAACGATTTTCGTCAGATTTTACTGTCTGAAAACTTTGTGCCTGAAATAACGCCAAAGTTACTACTTCTATCCAATACGCTGAACAAGGCTAGAGATGTCAGGGAGAACCTGGAAGAACGCAGGAAGAAGATGGTAGACCAAGGACGTAGAGAAGACCCCGGTTACACTCCCGGTGACCTGGTGTTGGCAACTACCCATCCTATCAGTAATGCTGCTCGAGGAATAAGTGCAAAATTCTGTCCTCGCAGGGATGGACCTTACCTAATCCTAGCACGTCATGGTGCCTCATCTTATCTGATTTCAGATCCCAACACTCCTGATAAACCCCTTGGAGTGTATCATACATCCGCTTTGACTCCGTTTCAAGGCGATGCGGCGAGTCCACTTCCTCCGCCGGTGCGTCCACTGAAGAAACGCGGACGCCCGCCTAAACCTAGGCCTAACCCTGATGGCGCCACACCGCGCCCTCGCGGACGAGGACGGCCACGGCGACACGCGCCCAACCCAGCTACGTCGGGGGAACCTTCATCCTGACTGGCTACTCGTCGGGGCGACTTCGCATCCAGAGGGGGAGCCTGTAGCAACACCGAACGAGTACAGCTGCGCGCCACACCTCCACGCCGTGTCGGGACGTTACTCACGCACACATCGAAGGCCGCCTCGCGTATATAAGAGGCCGCTGCGCCCTCAAGCAGCCAGTCTGCGTTAGCGCGCCGCTGTATCCACGCATTGGAAAAGCACGCCTAACCTAGACGCCCTCCCCTCTCGCGCCCCACTGTGCTCCACGTATCCTACCTGTTTCGCGACGCGTGTCCGCATCACGAACTTGTTGGGAACGTACCGTGCGCATTGTATCATAACTTTAAGTGTGAAGTATTTCATTTTTCTTCTGTAAACAACAATAAACGTGGTAACGATTGTGTTCGCTCGTTTTGTTTAAAATAACCCCGTTACAGAGTAAAATAAAAAACTTTTTTCAAAAAAAAATTAACCGCCTTCAAAAACAACCACAAAAAAGGGTAAAATAACCTACAAAATAACTTTTCTTTGTGAAGTCGGTGGCAAAAAGACATCGAAATAATAAAACAAAGCCACCGACTTCCGAAAGAAAAGTATTCAACCCAAATTCTTGTCTATTTTTTGGTTCCTGAACGTGCCAGTTTTCTCTAGATGTTTTCTTTCACTTTTTTGAAACAAAACATGATTACTAGAATTCCATTAATATTTTATGGAGAACAATGCGAATTTGTTTTGAAAACTTTGCCAATGTGAGTTGTGTGGATTTAGCGAGACGGTTTCTACGTGACCGGTGTACACGAACTGAACTAAAAAATAAATAAACTGAAACCTTATTTTAGAAATTCGTTTGAGGAGAAAGACATGGTTGATTTTAAGTTTATGAAGATGGTCGATTTATAAGATAGCGTAGTTAGGTTTCTGATAAAAAACCAATTCTTGTATCTCTACGCATCATCTGCCTGCCTTTTCCCAACTAAGTATATTGGGGTCGGCTTCCAGTCGTACCGGATGCTGCTGAATATCACCATTTCACATGGAGAGACTGCCTGTCTGACCTCCACAACTCAGTGACTTTCAAATACGATACCCCATGGTAAGACAGATTGTCAGGCTAGTCGGCACCAACATCTTTATGTGCATTCTGAAAGACGGAGGATACTCGCTGTGATTTTAAATATTCGCAAACACACAAATGATATAGGCAAGTGCTGTACCTATGGACACTTTTTTTTACATGTGGGCACCGTTAATTCTCGGAAAAAAAAGATGGCGATAACTACGTCAAATCTGTCAACCATAAACAAATGCTTACGGCTGTTTTCAAATTAGAATTTTAGGGTTGCCCCTTTTCTCATAAATTAACGGTGTCCACAGGTAAAAGCGTCAATAGGTACAGCACTTGCCCTTACACGAGAAATTACTAAAATAAAATGTTTGTTGCGTGCCAGTACCACGGTAACCTCTTAGGGTATTCCCGAAACTATGAGCTCCTTTCCTCAAAACAACAAAGACAACAAAACACAACTTTATCTCCTGATAACGTCTCTTTATTACCCAGTTATATTTCCTCAAATGTCAAAGGAGCTACAAGAGACGAACAAAGTCTCCTTTCAAAGGAAAATAATGAATTTGTAAGTTCCCAATGAGTCGCGAACCACACGAGGGAACAAAAACTGGACCGTCTTCTGTCTTCGGCAGACGATCTTTCCTTGTACAGATGAGCACAGAATTGTTAACGTGATGAAAGTAAGTAGGACTTTTTTCTGTAACTTCTTCCAAAGTACTTTTTTCATCTACAAGTTTTTTATAATGTTTTTGTAAGAAGATGGTTTCTGTATTTTGTATCGCTTATTACCATTTTTTATAATGGATAGATACGAAAATGTATAGAAGATAGAAACGTGAAATTATTAACGACATTAACTATTAATTGTCTACGAACTGAAATTAGAATAGCGAGATCATTTATTTATTTATTCTCAACAAAATTACATTTGTGTCGAACAGAAGTTACACAGTGGTCATAAAAGCACACACAAATCTAAATAAATATTATCAAGTACACACAAAGAACACTACAATTAACATTGGTAATAACATAAAACATAGACTGTTAAATTAATAAGTCTTAATATTAATTTTATTATAATCATGTAGCTTAACTGTATTAAATTCAATTTAATCTTATATGAAATAAAATAAAAACAATTTATAATGTAGATAAATCAAATTCATTATTATGCAAATTATTTGCAATTCAATTCAAAATAAAAATCAGTAATAAAATGTATATAAATTATTGTATTAAATGGATATGAATAAATGATTGATTCTGCAACGATAGAATCGTCGTATCGGCGAAAAGTCTAAAGGTGAAAGAGTCTATCGGTGAAACGGCCATAGGTGAATCATCCTGTCAACGAAACGTCCAATGATGAACCGGTCGTCGGTAAATCATTACAGAATCATTTATAAGTCATGATTTTTCGGCATTCAAAGAATGATGACGATTTGGGAAATAATCATTATTTTTCCTTTAAATCACAATTAAACTGTGGATTAACACAACATTATAATGTGCCATCGTAAAATCAAATCAAAGTCTTTACATGGCCCTCAATGGGCACTTATAAAACGAGAGAAAAAAAATTGGCACGGTTCGGTTTGGTCGTTTCCATGGAGAAGAACCAGCAAGAAACTCCATGGTTACTCTTTTAAAATAATTGCTTTTACAATGTTATTGTTAGTTATACATAGACATGAGATCATACCAAGGGTCATACGGGTCATACCTAAGAAAACTTTACAGTAAAACATTAGCAAAAAATACCTAAAACTGTCAAGAGAAATCACATTCCATTCCAGCCTTCAATTTTTAGACCAACCAACATTATAACAAAGCACTGAGATTCGATTCACAGCTCTTTGAAAAATTCATTGTAAGACTTTTATATGGGACTGTCCATATTTTTTGTACTATCTTCAGGGACGGACGAACGTGATATTTCTTGTGTCCCTGATAAACTGCACGATATTTCCTCGGTTCGAAAGGAACTTTATTTCCTGTAGTTGTCTCTGAATTTTGTTTTATTGTTCTCGTGTTTTAAAAGGTTGAAGAATTTGTATCGCATTTGTAAAGTATCATGTAGAAAAAGTATCACTAAAACGAGGGCTTTTTTTTTGGGACAAACCCACCACACTATTACCAAACCATTGTAACTCCTGAGAGCCAGAATCAACAGTGGCAACCACCAGAAAAGCGCCGAGACAATGAAGCTCGACGTGTCCCGGAGAATGAATTTACCTGTCTTGGATCCTGCAACGAAATTAATCAGAAATGAATAGTGGAGGAGTAGGAAAAAACGAGGAACGAGGGTGTCTAAAGTTGAGAGTGGTATCTTTTGTCTCAAAATTAACTAAAGAAATCTTAGATGTTTGCTTAGGTACGATTCAGACCAACCGGCTGGGCCGGTCAGTATTTTACAATGCGGTAAAGAACATTGAAATGTATCAACAGTAGTTACAGTTCATATTTGCATAGCAAAGTTATCTCCGTCGGCATCCCGCGACACGTAGCGACGTGTCCCGAAGTTGCATGCAAATATGAACTTTAACTACTCTTGATACATTTCAATGTTCGGATCATTCCAAACGAAATACTTCATTAAATTTAAACAAAAAAGTGTATAAATAGATCCGTTGTTTATTCGGCGCTTCAAAAGTATTTTCATTGTGTTCTCAATAAATGTGCTATTTGTAGTTAAAAATGCAAGGTATTTTATTACAATTTGACAGCTGTCATATTATGTCAAAATTGACAGTGGCGTCGGGTTGCAGTATGTTTTATCATGTTTTTGTGTCCAGAAATAAATAAATTGGGAAAAGTTTGGGTAATTTTGCGATGCACTATATTGTCTTTATTTTATTTAGATTTCTCTCAGTCGTATCGTGATAGAAACTTGTACATAATAAAAACAATGGGCTGATTGCAAAATTCTTAGCATTATTTTGCCTTCACCTTATTTACTTCGGGATAAGCGCAGAATTTCTTCCAAACATCTTTATTCTTCTATAATTATAGAATCTATATAATTTTTTTTAAGTATCTAGTTTTGCTTTCATGTAATGAGGGATTTTATTTTTATTTTTCCCTAGTCGATGGATAGATGGCGCTGAACTTGGTATGTTACTGCAATAAACGGAACATCCACCATTGGCCTTTGGAAATAAATAACAACAAGGAAAAAGAAAAAAAATTTAATTGACCAGTCTTTTTAATTTATGAGTTTTCCACGACATAAATAAAATGTCCCAAGAGAAAAAGAAAAGAAGTCTGTGCCTCGTGGATTTGTACAAAAATGAAGGCAAACATCTAGTAACGTAGTCAGTTCAACGCCATCTACAGAGTTCTTGGAAACTACTTTTTTTTTTAATACTCAAAAAAGAAAACTTCTCATTCTAAAAGCATTTCAAAGGTCCTTTCCATCATGCCTGTCTGAACATTTTCTATAACCAACAGCTTTCGAACCCAATTATAAATTAACTAAAGGTAAAAGGTTTTACCTCAATGTACCTAGTGTTTATCATAGAACCTAGAACTTTCTACCAATTTAATGTAAAATATTTATTTAGAGAACCAGCCGATGTTTGTTTAGGTCAGAAATTGGAATTTAAATAGCCTGAGTTTAAAGTTGTATATCGTTAGAATCGGGTGGTTTGGTGAATTTAGTATCGGTTTTAGTTTGTGCTAAATTCACAAAATATAACTTACTTTTCTGATGATTAAGGTACTGCGTACTACTAAGTGATTACGTGGGAAACCTTTTATCCATCGCTTAATAAAAAATAAGCACAACACATAATTTCTGAGACAAAATGGCAAAAAGCTCGAATAAACATAGTATTTAGCCATACGTTCGAAAATAAGCCGCGTTACAGTCGAACGTTACACGTACACACGGCTACACTTCAAGCTATACAAAACCAGTGTTAGCTGAACGTTTACTGTGTGCAAAAATCGTACAAAGCGAGGCCAAGACAAACGGGTTTTGTATAGCTTGATATTTAGACGTGTGTACTTGATCCAGGATGTATACTTGGTAAGCACGAAGATTTATCATTACGCTCGACTTTTATTGGTCAAGAAGATAGTTACAGTGACTGTACTTGACAGTACTTGTTGAAAAACGTACAGTAGCGAGTCAACGGTCTCGACAAATTGAAAACGGTTAAATAAAGTAACTAGACCCTCTAAGTCTGGTGTAGTATTCGCCACTCGCCACTATACTTATACTCGCAACTCGCCACTGTACTTATACTTGCTATTCGCCACTGTCTTACCTGTAAAACCAGTTTGTCTTGGTCTCGCTTCGCAGTCAATAAACGGTCAAAATAGAATAGAATAAAAAAACATTTAAGTATTCGATATTGAAACAATAAAAAATACAATATCAATTTTGCTGAGCATGTCCACACCGAAAGGGTTACCAATTCAGCATAATTATGTTGGGCGTAAGACACCCAGCACTGGTTTTCAGTTGGTACCACTAATACCGGCTTTGCATAGCTTGATGTGTAGCCGTGTGTACTCGCAACTCGCCACTGTACTGATACTCGCTACTCGCCACTGTCCTGGACCAGTGAAAATCCTGTATTAGGCTGCGTTTCCACCAACCATGTGCCGAGGAAATGTGTCATGGGAGGACGTCTAGCTGTGCTGTGAAATTGTGTGGGCGTTTCCACCAAAGCTGTGCGATGAAAATGTGCCTACGAGGATGTGTAACGGAGCTGTGAAAATGCGTATTAATGTGTGGTGCGAGGATGTGTAGCGGAGCTGTGAAAATGGGCATTAATGTGTGAATTAATGGACTTGCTGGTACAGTATGCACAAACCTCGCAACACATTCCTCGCAACACATCCCTCGCACACATCTCTCGTACACATCCCTCGTACACATCCCTCGTACACATCCCTCGTACACATCCCTCGTACACATCCCTCGTACACATCCCTCGCACACATCTCTCGTACACATCCCTCGTACACATCCCTCGTACACATCCCTCGTACACATCCCTCGTACACATCCTTCGCACACATCCCTCGTACACATCCTTCGTACACATCCCTCGTACACATCCTTCGCACACATCCCTCGTACACATCCCTCGCGGGTTTTGTATGTGCAAAAATCAAGCTCCGCTGAGCCGTTTCCACCAGAGCTGTTCTCACCGAGGCGAGGTAAATGAAGCGATTCTATTGGTTCTTTACAAACAGATTCCTCGCTACACATCCTCGCACATCTCTGGTGGAAACGCAGCCTTAGGATGGGAAAACCTAACGTAAACAAAACAAACTCCGCGTTGTTTACTCGGATACCCCAATTATTACAGTTCCGTACCGCACATCAAAGGATTACAATTTCTAAGCCTAATAAATAAATCCGAGCTGGAATTTTAAGCTCTTTCTGAATTATTATTTTTCTGACTGGGTTCAAACTTGTACCTATTTATTTTCTTTGATATTTTAACGAATGAAATCAATATTCTTGATGCTAAAGATTGGGTGCTTTTATAAAGGAGCAGGTTGTCGGTACAGACAGGTCGGTATGAATCGGTACTGGTCCGTGCAGGCAAGATTTAGTCATTATTTTGTTCTATTACAAACATAGAAACTCACATACACATAATATATTCGGACTCTGAACAACTATTTGTAGTTCATGCACCAACACGTTGCAAGTCCAGTGTATCAGCGACTTCAACTGAATTTAAAATTGACTGGTCTGTTGGTCTAGTGGTCGTTGACTGCTATGTCGGGGGCCGTGGGTTCGATTCCCACCCAGGACAAATGTTTGTGTGCTGAGCATGATCATTTGTTTTCCGTGCCCTGGGCTCGAGCCTCATTTGATGATTTTACCACGATAAAAAAAGTACGCTGAAAATAAAACACAGAAATCCTGTACAAAAGCTTTAGGTCGATCCAGCAACTGTTAGCGCAAAAACCAAACTGTCAGCCACTAAGCCAGATAGTCTAAATAACTGTAAAATGAGAATATAAACAGAAATTTCATCTTGTAGAACACGCGAAATTCTCTGAACCTTTTAAATTAAAGCTTAAATGTGAGACAGCATTTAGTTTCAAAGTTAAAATATGTAAATAAAGTAGGAATCTTCACGTCTTGAAATTTAACCTCTAGTGAGTTAACTTGTGTTGGCTTTCTCGTTTTGCGGAATGGCTGAGACAGACAAGACGTTTTATATTTTTTGTGTTACTTATAACAGACGCGGAATTTTTCTTGCGGGAAACCTGAATTTCTTTGCTCGTGTAACCGTTTTTCTCATAAGAATATGACTGTGGAGATGGCTAAATGCGCCAGATTTACGTTTCGTGTTTTTTTCTAACTATGCTATGTTCGCTATAGCTCATCCTACTAATATCCTACTAATATTATAAACATGAGATTTTGAATGTGTGGATGGATGTTTGTTACTCTTTCACGCAAAAACCACTAAACGGATTTGGCTGAAATTTGGTACACAGAGTTTATAACCTGGATTAACACATAGGATAGTTTTTTATCCCGATTTTATGTGCCCGTGGGATAATTTTCGAGTTGTAGCGGGTGAAGCCGCTGGCAACAGCTAGTCGGTTATAAGCTTCTACACAACCTCTGTTTTTTTTTTCTTCTGTGTTCAAAAAAGGAAGTGTTTTACTTATGTGTGTTTCTTAATTCCACCATAACGGCTTTTTTACAACTTGGAGCTTAAAAAATTAAAAACTTACAAAAAAATTGAATCAGCCAATCACTCAAACAACAAAACGCCAAACCTTTATACATGCTGCACAGAAAAAAAAATGCAAAGTAATTATTAGGCGGAAGAAAAGCCAGATTTAAAACCCAGCAAGGCATGTGTACTAAATATTCTTTTCATACAGGCATCCCTCATTTGCTGCGAGCCTTAAACCGTGGTTACGTGCGATGTTTCGTACTATGGGAGTATGGGGTAAGCAGGCGAGAATAAATGAAAGAGTTTGTTTATAGAAGCCTTGGTATGGGATACCGAATAGTTTCGCGATTCTTTTTTTTTGTTTTGTTGAATAGTTTAAGCAATGGCACGTCAAATGTATACAGGGTGCAATTTCAGCAGTATTCCCATGTGAATCTAAGACTCTACTCGCGATACTGGATGTATGACGCAACTCGAAAACATTATTGATGAAAGTATTTAAAACCTTAAAAATAATAAGTGTTCGCCGTTTACTTTTCGTTCCGTGCGCGGTGTACTGCGTTTTAACATTTTGATACTTCATGACTTATATGGATTTATGAATTATTTTTAGATTACTTTTAGTGTTTATTTGGACATTATGCATTTGCAATGTGACTTACTACATTTTTGAAGTTGTTCGTACTTTCAATAATAATATTTTTGATTTGCGAATGATTAGCCGAAATACAATCAGTATCGTGAGTAGAACCTGAGGTTAAAATATTGCCCATTACTTGAATTGCACCCTGTATATTTGTATATCGAGAAGATAAAGGGATGGTCGTGGGTTCGAACCCAGCCTGGCACATTACTTTGTGTAATTTATTTCATCACCTCTGCTCTCAAAACGGTGAAGGTGTACATCGTGACATCTACCAACCCGCACTAGGCCCGTGTGGGGGAATTAGAACAGAGAGGAGGCCTGTGTCCCAGCAGTGGGAACATTATAGGCTGATGATGAAGCAAATGGCGATTTAAGTTTTTAGACTGACATGGTCACTATAACTATTATTTAGTTTTAAAACGGGATATTTACCATGTTTATTATTTGTTTTGAGTTTCCGATATTTCGGCACTGTTGCAAGCGCCATGATCACGGATGAACTGAAGTTATTGCGGGTGGATGTTTATGAGCAGACAAATCGGTCTACTCTCCTTCTCGTTCGTTTTTTGCGTTCGGCTTCACCACCGTTGTCACTCGTCTCACTCACAACACGAAATTGTTCCTACTACTGCGCGAACAGATACAAATGGCAATTGGTAAACACTCGGAATCCCTGTAGTATCGATCGAATTGACCCCAAGACAGGAGCTGCAAAAAATCACACAAAAATAACCGTTTCAAAATTAGTTAGCTTGGTCATTGCCAACCACGAAACATTAAAAAAAAAATGCCATCCGAGTTGAAAATGCACCTACATATTAGAAATGATTGAGTGTTAACGTTTCATGCTGTTTATTTGGGATCTTTGACTGAACTTGACTTTGTCAGAACCTCTAAAGTCTGACCACCAGTCTTACCATTATTGTATTAACCAGTTAGTATACCAGTTAGTGTAGTTACCCAGTTAGTTAGGTTGTGGGGGTCTGACAGGCAGGTCGCTACATGTAAAATATTGATATCCAGCTGCATCTGGTTTGAATGGAAGCCGACCCCAATATAAAAGTTGGGAAAAGGTAGGCAGATGATGATGTTTTTCTAGGGGGTCATTTTTATCTCTGTTCCACCAATGAAAGTAAAATCAGAATTAACGAAAGCAAAGCCATGGGGACAAGCTTGTAGGCAACGACTATAATATATTACTAGATTCCGCATGCACGATCTAAGGAACAAAAAAAAAGTCTTAGATCCGTCTTATTTGCCTAATGTGTTGACTGACATCGGTCGCCTGTTATTAGGAGTCTAGTAATATATCGTCGTTGCTTGTAGCGAAGCGAAAGTGCCTAAAATTTGAGTTTATCTGAATGTAGGTACCTAAAAAAGAAAATCATAATAATTTAGTTGTACAAACAAGACGAAACAAAGTTGGAATCAAATATTTGTTGCATAACTAAGTATATTTATATAAACTTATACCTTAGACAGAATATTATTACCCATATTAAAATTATTTTCATTGAAGTGGGTTCTCAGGTAAACCTAATTAACTGGGATCTTAACTCGTTGAATAACAGTATTACAACTAAATTTATGTAATATCTTTACAAACTTCAATACGAAATTAATGTTAAATAGATACAATTTGAAGCCTTCGTTTATTTTGAATGAAACTAAAATAGTTTTAGAAAGAGTTCTTACGAAGTACAAATAGTTTGATCAATGTTTTATAATTTAAGGGAAATTAAAACCTTTTATTCTCTATATCTTTGTGTTAGATATTAGCTATGGCCAGTGGTTTTCCCTGCATGTTACTTAATAAATATCCCATCATCATCATCTTCCTGCCCTTATCCCATAAATAACATTATTATTCTTATAAATGATGTTAAGTAATAATGGGCTCGTATTTGAGGACGACGCTTAGACATGGGATTTGGGAACAAAATGTATTCATGCCAAATCTATTTGGCATGAATACATTTTGTTCCCAAATCCCACTAAATTTTCGTTACTATCCCCCACAAACATTAACCTCACACTATCCTTTAAAACTAATTTATCAACACTTCCTCATTACAAAGTCACTGCATACTCAACACTCCATTTTTTCAATCCCGTACGTACTAACGTCCATTTTGTGCAAGCATCTGTGAATGAAAGGCACACTTGGATAGCGTCAACTGATAATTGCTTCCGCGAACCGCTGGGAATCAACAAGCTGAAGAGGTTATCCAATGGCGGAGCTAGGATACTTGGCATGGGTTTGAACGTAACGATTTTTGTTTTCTATTTTTAAATAGCGGTTTTTGATTGTGTTCGTGGGGCTTTGCATTTGTGTGAAAGCTGTGATACGTATTTTTAGCGATACCACAAAAAGGGTTCGATTTAACCGGACAACGTCAAGCTGTTTGTTTTTATTAATTAGGGTTCCGTTGTCAAAAAGAAACCATTATAGTTTTGCCATGTCCGTCAGTCCGTCTGTCCGCAGCTTAGCTCAGAGACGCCCAGTACTAGAAAGATGTAATTTGGTGTAACTATACGGATTTGTTGCGCCGAAAAAGTGGTAAAATAAAATCTCGTGAATATTTTTTTTTTGCGTACCTGTACACGTAAAGTGAGGATGTTTTTATTTCCTCGCTAACGATTGTTGTCTGCTGTCGTCGTCTGTTTGTCTATTGGGCCTGATCTTCTACAGTCTATTTAGTCTTGCAAGTTCTTAAGTATTTTCGTTACTCTGAGTTACTACAATAGTAGTAACATCCCGAACTGTTAACTCATATTCGATCACAGCTAGAGAACGAGGGATAAATCTTCACTTTTTACCTACATACCTACCAGTAAATGGATTTCAATTTTATCTACTTGGGCTCCGCGTTTTTGATTTAATACTTGAAGGTCCAACCTTTTTATTTGAACGTCATTTGTTTTATATGAGTGCCTTTTTGTCAAGGTTTTGCGCGTGTACTATTATTAAGAGCGCGTATTCTGAAAGTTAGCAACGACGCAAGTGGCTGTCAAATATTTACAAGTTTTAATTTATTTTGCAATTTTTTACAAACCATAGCCAAATAGTAATCTTTACGTAAAGCGACAATAAGGGATTTTCTTTTGATTGTTTCCCTAGTCGATAGATAGATGGCGCTGAACTTGGTATGTTACTGCAATGAACGGAACGTCCACCATGGGCATTTGGAAATAAAAAACTTTTTCCTTGTTGAAAAAGAAAAAAAATATTCATTGACCAGTCTTTTTAATTTATGGGTTTTCCACGCCATAAATAAAATGTCACAAGAGAAAAAGAAGAGAAGCCTGTGCCTCGTAGATTTGTGCAAAAATGAAGGCAAATATCTAGTAACGAAGTCAGTTCAACGCCATCTACAGAGTTCTTGGAAACTACTTTTTTTTTAATACTCAGTATAGAAAACTTCTCATTACAATAACCGCAAGGTCCAAGAAAAAAATATAATCATGGCAAGAGCATCTTCCTTTAATGAGTCTTTATTTTTAGCTACTTAAATACTTGTACTAAGAAGTGAAAACTTACCAAAAAGGTGGTGGTTCATCAGCGCAGAATTCCTAATTAAAACTTTTCCTTGCGACATTTCCTCGTCGACTGGTAAATGTGCGCGTGTAAAAGGCTCTTAGTCGAGTTCCGAACTACCCTGGAAGACCCAAAGGAAATGGGTTCAGATTAATACCACAACCAATTAAATTAGACTACATGTACTTTTTTTTATCTTGGTAAAATCATCAAATGAGTCCTCCCACCCCGGGCAGGGCGGGAGGGCGGGAGGGACTGTCAGACTTGTACTTACTAAAATCCACGGTGTCCTTCAATAGCCCTTTATGTTCCGGGGTCACGGTGATGGAAATAAGTCCCGCGACCCCAGCAGGCTTTGGCCCACTGTGAGGGCCCTGTCGTTTTCGACCTGGGCATCGTCCATGGTCGGACAGAGAGTTGCCCTTTACTCGCTGTCCGCATGCCCGCGCAAGAGTACATGTACTTGCTGAATCAATATCCATATACAGGGTTATTTGTAAAACATTAACAAACTTTCATGGGCTGAATGTACTCGTACTTATGCTAACAAACAACTTTTATTATTAAACCAACCTTAAAAGATAATATAAAAATGTGTTGTCTCATACAATACGAAATATTTTTCCGTTTAAAATGTAAAAAAACATCAAAAAAATTGATTTGACGTCAATTAGGTTCATACATTTGTATCCGGGTATTCGATTTTTTTATGCGTGGTAAAATCATAAAATGAGGCCTCCCACCCCGGACAGGGCGGGAGGGACTGTCAGACTTGTACTGACTAAAATCCACGGTGTCTTTCAATAGCCCTCTATGTTTCGGGGTCACGGTGATGGAAAATTTAATTATTAATAATAATGGGTATTCGGACTTAGATAATAGACGCTCATAATCGTTAAACAATTAATAGTATTCGTTATAACATAAATTATTACGTTTAAGGTCAGATATGGTAACACCTTCGACCCATCTATCTCTCAGACTTTCAGTAAGTTATTAATTCGGGAGGAATTTTTCGTCAATTTATTTGGAGAGCATCTCAGAAAATCAGAGAGTGTGTTCAAGTGACTATCCAATTAGGTTAGTAACTTGAATCACCTGTGAGGCTACGATTATTGATTTGTGTCACAGTGGTGAAAGCTCCACGGTTCGAGAGCTTCTCAAATATTAATGTAGGTTAAGAAGTTTATGGGTTCAACGAATATAATGTATAATCTCTTAATTTATATGAACTCTTTGACCCTCTTCCATGGCATTTTTTTTTATCGTGGCAAAATCATCAGATGAGTCCAGGGCGGGAGGGACTGTCAGACTTGTACTGACTAAAATCCACGGTGTCCTTCAATAGCCCTTTATGTTCCGGGGTCACGGTAAAGAAATGAGTCCTGCGACTGGCAAAGAAATGGCATGTGATGTGTTTTACGAAATATTAAAAGATAATGATGTCATTGACCCAATGTTGTTGACATCTTAATTTAAAACTAAATAATATAATATAATAGGCAATATAATATAATATTCCACAACTATCACACAACGCCATTTAGTCCCGAGCTAAACAACTGATTAACATACTTAAATAGATAAATAGTATAGATATTTTACTTTTACATTGATATTTAATATAGTTTGTTTGTTTTGCTTTTAAAAATATCAATGCTTTGGTTAAACTAAATTCGTGAAGAGTCTTTATCAGAGAATTTTCATTTGATATCTAAAAAACATTAACGTAATCATAAATGAATTGCATGTCCTCTTATAACCTAAATGAAACATCTATTTAAATATTTGTATAATTCTCGACATGCATTTTAAGCCTAAATTACGATCTTTCCATCAAAAATCAGTAATAAATAAACTACGCAATTACTCCTGAACCCCATGTAAAGCTGTATCTACACGAGCAAGAATAGGGGGTAATAATTAACAGCCCCCACACAAACGATTAAAACTCCTCCTATCAAATATAATGTAACAGTCAAAGTTTTACCGTCACTGATATGTACACGGTACTTTATTACCTCGCGCGTGTATCCCTTACCTTATTTCCCTGAGGGGTACCTGGCTAAATTGCTTGAGGTGCCGTGGAAATGGGAAAGTGTTTCTTGGTTATAACATGCACAATAAACTAATATAATGTTGGTAGGTATCTCGGAAGACACGGCTAGATAACGCGCGACGACTGTAGTCTTTTTGACGCGGGGCTATGTCGTTCGTTACATCAAATTGCAATTAAAAAATGTAGTGCTTCAGATTTTCTGCAGATGCTGTTGGTTTCTCACGCGATAGATAGACTACCTAACGGACCTCCACAACTCAGTAACGTGTAATACGATACCCAATGGTTAGACTGGTTGTCAAACTTTTAGAGTTTTAGGCTGTCAAAGATCTACGAATGATAGCCGAGACCAACGGGTTTATGTGCTTTCCGAGGCATCTTGCTATGACTGCTATGACAGATGGTCACCCATCCACAGACCAACCTTGACAAGCGCGGCTTTACCCGGAAGATCCTGCGTGTGTGGCTGTAATTATTTAGGCACGAGCTCCAAAAATACAGAGGATTAATAGATATAAGCAGTGGTGGCTCAGAGGTGTCAGCCTCGACTTACGATTTGAAGGTTCGTGGGTTCGAACCCAGCCAGACGCATTACTTTTTCTAATTCATTTCATCACCACTGCTCTCAAAACGGTACAGAAAAACATCGAGAGGAATCCGGCATTGCCTAGAACCAAAAATTTGAGGTATATGTGACATCTACCAACCCGCATTGGGCCCGCGTGGTGTATTGTGGCCTACTTCCTCCAACAGAGAGGAGGCCTGTGTCCCAGCTGTGGGAACATGTATAGGCTGTTGATGATGATGATGATGATGATGATGAATAGATAATATGTCACATATAACAACAACTATTAACTAATAAAATATTTACATACCTCACGGCTCACAGTAATCTTTAAAACACACACGTAGTAATTGGTTCATTTCTTGTAAACACAAGGGAACGTCTAAGGGTCAGTACACATCGAGACGCGACGCGACGCGACGCTGGACTGGAAATACGTATGATTTCGTGAAGTAAGAAAAGTTAGATTTTAAGTCGTTCTATTAATAATTGTAGTTCTGTTAATTATAGTCTTAATTTATCACAAAACATCATTTCAACAGCATTATTCCATCTTTTCCTTCCCCCACTACACACACAAACACGCTTCACCACACAGACATTCACTCGCATTTCTTAAACACTACACTACAGTTACACTAACAATCATCCTACATTTACTACTCACCTCACCGCTAAACCTTTTTAGTTTTTCTTAATTGTATTTTTTTTTTTCCATAAATTAGAACAGATTAGATCTGTATGTTTATTTTGCCACCATTGCTTATGTATTGAAACGTCCTGGTTCACAATAGTTATAGCTTTCTTTGATGTTTACGGAGAATCACTGACTCCTAAGTCACAGGCACCTACGCCTAGTTTAGGAGCCAGAGTTACTAATACCCTAGCAATAAGCCTATAATTAATGTTCATAGTTTTAAGGATATTGTTTGTATGATGGCTTTTGGTGAAATAAATAATTTTTTATTTATTATTATTATTAAAGTGAGGGCGGTTCGTCGCGTCATTGATGAAATATGTATCTTTTCGCGTAGTAAGTAAGGTAAATTTTGAGTCGCTTTAATGAAGTGTGCGCTCTGCGTCCCGAGAGTCCCGACATTCGGTGAAATTTACATATAATTATCTTCGTGTAGTAAGTGAAGTTAGCTAAGTTCCTTTATAAGCGTCGCGTCACAGTGTGAATTGACCCTAAAGTGCGTACACACCTTCATGACTGTATACACATAAGAAATTTACGTGGTTTGACGTAGAGCCTTGCTCTCGATACAGCGCCATAAAGTTGGGCTCGTGTGTCCATGTATTATTCAAATTCGACCCATATTCATTCGTTGTTGTATTGTCAGATGTGGGGTACGAAATTATTTGAAGGGCTTATTGAAAAATACCGGTGTTTTTAATTTTCTGTGATGTGTTAATCCGGTGTTGGGCTTTTATTTGTACTTTGGATTTTCAAGGATTCATCCATTTTTTTTGTAGGTCACCTGACCTGACCATTAATTGAAAAAAGATACATTGGTTATGGTGAATATCAAGCTCCAGGTGAGATGCTGGTGGTATTGAATATAAATAAATTGCTGCTTGACAATTGAATAGACTGTATTGATAGGACTGGTCACAAGATAGCACCGTTAGTATGCGCGTTAGAGGGGTCCGCGAGTGAGTCGCGCGGCGCTGTCGCATCGCTGTGGTCGCGGCTGGAGGGTGGAGCAAGTTCATGTCTCACCGCGCTGTGTGGGGCCCGATGTGACGTCAGGAACAGGTTATTATTGCCCGGATTTGATCTCGCGACATTGTGTACGAGAGACTAGACGGTAACCTCTGGTCTATCCATAAACCAACTGATTGATACTGAGTGCAGATTAGTGAACTTGACTTGAGTTTTGGAGATGCAGTTCTCCGATTTTGAAAATAAAGTAAAGATAAATGAAAAACTAAACTGGCCACAAAATCACTATGTCAGCCAAGACTCTAATAAATTGATTGATCAAGAAATGTATAAAAAATAGGCCAAGACAAGGCATAGTCGATGGAACCCCGCTGCGGGGTACCTATTTCTGTCCACACGGTTTAAAGGAACCTAAGCAAAACAAACCTCGGGGTGCCTAAAAACTCAAAATGTTGCCAAGGTTTTATATTCGTCCGGGCTCACGGGACTCCGGGGTCGCGGGACTTATTTCATTACCGTGACCCCGGAACATAAAGGGCTATTGAAGGACACCGTGGATTTTAGTCAGTACAAGTCTGTCAGTTCCTCCCGCCCTGCCCGGGATGGGAGGACTCATTTGATGATTTTACCACGTAAAAAATGTTTTTATATTCGTGGCTGTGTTAGTAATTTTGTGGCTCAGTACCCTTAGCACGAGTTTTCAGTATTTGACGTAAAGTAAACTGGAACTTTGACGATTTCAAATTGACAATTTTCAAGGAAAAAATTAGTTTCTTCTTCGCACACCAGAGGCAGAGCTGTTCCATATTTTCATACAAGTAAAATAGTGAAAACTCGTGCTAGGGTTACAGTTTATTATTTCCCAATGTAAAATACAGAAATAACTGTGAAAACCAAGTTTCCCAGTATATTGTATTCTTTATGATAATAGTATTCCCATACGGCGTGGACGAAGATAATTTGAGTGTCAAGCTTCTGCTCCCGTTCCAATGATAAATGGAATGTTTGGATATTTTATTTATTTTTACTTCCACATTTATGCAATTGTTTGTACAAAAATAGCACTAAAAGACAGTCTACATATATCTGTAAAAGACTAACTCCGTCATTAGAATAACCGGTTTCCAATTAAGTCGAAATTTAATTACTTTTAGAATTGATCAGAAGAATTGCAGTACCTATTTTGCTGCAACTTCCTATTTACACTACAACAATGGTATCTTGACACTTTTTTTACGTGGTAAAATCATCAAATGAGTCCTGAGCCCCGGCAGGATGGGAGGGACTGTCAGACTTGTATTGACTAAAATCCACGGTGTCCTTCAATAGCCCTTTATGTTCCGGGATCACGGTGATGGTAATAAATCCCGCGACTCCGGCAGGCTTTGGCCCTCTGAGAGGGGATTTTACGAGATTTTATTTTACCACTTTTTCAGCACAACAAATCCGTATATTTACACCAAATTACAGCTTTCTAGTACTGGGCGTTTCTAAGCTAAGCTGCGGACAGACGAACGGACGGACAGACGGACGGACATGGCGAAACTATAAGGGTTCCTTGTTGACTACGGAACCCTAAAAAATGGCGTTACAAAAAATTATGAAGCATAATAAAGACAGATTCGCAAACGTCAACAGCCCAACTGTAAAGATTCATGGAGAGGGGTACGAATAATGTCCCCTAGGGGTCGCTAATATACCCCCTGGTTCTACACGACCAATGCAATCTGCGATAAAAAGGCGGCCATCTTTATTTGTGAGGGACTTTCTGCATTGTGTCCTATCTTATGAATGGAGGCTTCTTTTGGGGAGCGAAAGTGATACATAAAATATCATGTAGACGGATGCCTTATTTGGGTGATTATAAATTTGGCTATTAAGTTTAAGAGCCAGAAGCCTTAGTCAAACAGCAGACGACAGCAGACGACAATCGTTATCGTTCATCAGTCACCAATATATTTTCAAATTTATACCACAGCGCGTAAAGTTGAAAATCAATTAAAAACTGCTGATCGATAACGAACGAAACAAACGAAAAGGATCTGTGAACTTCAATAGATTTTCAACTTTAAGCACTGAGGTATAAAGTTGAAAATGTATTGGTGACTGATGAACTATAACGATTGTCGTCTGCTGTCGGATGCTGTTTGACTAAGGCCCTAGAGCATCTAGGGCAAACGTACTACTATCCTTTATCGTTTGTTTTCGAGTGACGCGGTGTCGATGTCGGAGCAAATTATTGTTGAGTAACATTGAAGAGTTTAGAGTTGAATCGGGTATTTCCGTGGTATTCTGGTACTGATTTGCGTTACTCGATACACCAAGTTACCTTTGTGTACCTCAATTGTACCTGGAATTCGGAAACGTATACTGCAAGTCGGTTTCTGTCAACACTTCAACTACAAACAAAGGTTTAATAATGAACGCTGCAAACCGTAACCGACTTGGCCTTGTCACCGTTCCATGTAACGTAACGTGTTAAGTTACGTTTTGGTTAGCCGGAGGCATTTTCCGGTACACGTAAAGGTTTTGGTACAAGAGGTCGGTACAAGTTTTCAATTGTTTTGAATGAACCCTGGAGAAGAATTCTGGTAACATAGTTTAGTAACATTGCATGATTAACTTACGCCTAAAATAGAATTAGCTCTTGGCTAAAGAATTACAGCCACAACTGGCCAAAATTCCGGGTTAAGCGGCGCTTGCCGAGGTCGGTCTGTGGATGGGTTACCATCTGTCATAGCGAGATTCCTCCTTGCCCCGGAAAATCACTTAAAGACGTTGATCCCGGCTGTCATTTGTATATCTTTGACAGTCGTTACTGTAAAGTCTGACAATCAGTCTCCATGGGGTATCGTTTTAACGTATTACCCAGTTACTGTGTTGTGGAGGACCGACAGGCAGTCGCTCCATGTAAAATACTGATATCCAGCTGCATCTGGTTGGATTGCAAGCCAACTCCAATATAATTGGGAAAAGGTTAGGCCGATGATGAAAAAAAGATTATCAAAAATATTAGACCCGTATTGTTTCTTTTGTTACGTAAATCAACACTTTTAATATTGGCAATGCGTCACAAGTGACTAGGTAGGCGCAGTTTTTACTTGCTTGCATTCTTGAATTTTAATGCGTTTTTTACTCATGTACCTCCCTTTTTTTTCGTGGTAATATTATCAAATGAGACCTGAACCCCGGGCAGGGCAGAAGGGACTATCAGACTTGTACTGACTAAAATCCACGGTGTCCTTCAATAGCCCTTTATGTTCCGGGGTCACGGTGATGGAAACAAGTCCCGCGATCCTGACAGACTTTGGCCCTCTGTGAGGGGGCCCCGTCATTTTGCTGATGTTCATTGAGGCGCGCGTGGAACACGGCGCGCCATCGACTCGGGCATGGTCGAATTGAAGATAAATTAGCTCATTAGCCGATTTTGATGGCATTTAATTGCTTCTTATTTATTCGATAGTAAGCTTGTCGTTATAGGACTATCTAAACAGTGCAGTGACAGTGACGGTTTTTGAACGCAAAGAATAATCAATGGATCTGAGTGTTTTTAGCTAGAACCAGGCTGACAACCTCTTTCAAGCCATGCAGGGTAAAATGTTATTTTTAAAATTGCATTATTTTAAATCCCAAAAAAGGGATTGTTATTGTAACCAATTGAAGTTATCTTGTGCCGTTCTAGATAATTTAATTAACAATAATTTATAATTTGTTTCTGTGACCTGTTCCCGTTTTAAGCGAAGCAATGTTAGCTGCATTGTCAAATTGCTATGCTAAATTCAGTAGGCGCATAAATGTACGTACTCAATGCTGCAACTATTTCCATCGCTGCAATTATCCCCAGAACGTAAAATGCTAGTGAAGGACACCGTGTATTTTATTCAGTACCAGTCTGACAGTAAAGGATGGGAGGACTCATTTCATGATTTTACCACGCTAATAAAAAAAGTGTGTAAGGAATCTGGGGGCACGGCAGAGCCAAGCGAAACGCAAGAGCACTACCTACCTTTTCTCGAAGTGTTTCGTCGTTTTCTTGAACCCTCTTAGATGTACCAGATAGTATATAATTCGCAAGATATGATGCCAATAATAGACTAAGTCTCAATAGAATAGCTTTAATACTTTAGATTGTATTGATAACGTAACAAAACAGCCAAGCCATACATTTTTACTGACATGTTAAATTTTTGAAGTTAGGATCGGTAGAGTTAGGTCGTGTAGATTCAGAAGCTTGGCTTTACAATGAGATTTGATATCTTTTCACAGAACAAACCTTATGTCGTCGTCTTGGCAACATTTTACATGAAACGTTTTTGGTGGGATATTAATAATTTGAAACGAACTAACACATAAAACACGTAATAAAGAAGAAACATCGGCCAAAGCTCCGGGTTTTGTACTTAGATGGTAGGTAGTACCCCAGCACGCGTAGCATGGCGCCGTAGAAACGGGTTTTGTCGACGGGTGAATAGACAAAATGACAGAACATAAAAGATTTTTATCGATTTAAGCATAGCAATGTTAAAAATATAGAAAAGAAAAGATATGATTTTATTCTTTAATGATGTATGAAGCCTGTAATAATTGTGCAAAAAACAGTCGATTTGTAAAGAAATAACAATGAAATAACATTGTCTTTTCTTGGTAGAATAGAGATAGAATCGCCATGCTACGCGTGCAGCTTTCCAATTTGTCCGTGTCCAGTTTAACCGAATTTGAAAGGTAGCAATGTCGTTCACAACACTCCTCAATCAGGGCTAAACGTCAACGAACTGACTGTACCACGTCTATCCCACATTTAGGGTGACCACGTGAAAACTAGGACAAGCACTTCGCCACTGATTGAACTGCGGTTTTAGCAAGTTCAGAACGTTTGGGATGAAAGTGTGGACGTACTGTCTGATTGAGTACTTCCAACGACGATATATTACTAGACTCCTAATAACAGGCGACCGATGTCCGTCAACACATTAGGCAAAAAAGTCTTATATCCGTCTCATTTCGACCAATCCTGTGAGCCGTAAACATACCTTGAGACAGAAAAGTAAATAGTTTTTGTTCCTTAGATCGTGCATGCAGAGTCTAGTAATATATCGTCGTTGAGTACTTCATTGTACATCAAAATATGTAGTTAGGAAGGTACACAACTCTTGAACAACAAAGTATCAAAGTTTTATTTATTACTGAAAGAATTCTTTGAAAACCGGCCAAGTGCGAAACGGAGTCGCGAATGAAGGGTTCCGTGCTATTAATAGCTATGAAAACGAAATCAAGTGTATTGTATAATAATATAATAATATTCCACAACTATCACACAACGCCATCGCCATCTAGTCCCAAGCTACGCAGAGCTTGAGTTATAGATAGGTACTAGACAACTGATAAACATACTTATATATTTCTAAATACATACATAATATAGATAAATAACACCCAGACACAGAACAAATGATCGTGCTCATCACACAAACAGTTGTCCTGGGTGGTCACTAACCACTAGACCAACAGGCCTGTCAAATATGTATAGGCCCGCACAGGGAAACAGAGAAAATCGACATATTTTGTGAAATTATCTAATTTTCACTGTTTATGAGATACAGCCTGCCAGACGGACACACAGACGGACGGTGCCGTGGAGTGAGTTGAGTTCTAGTAATACGACCCCATTTCATCTTTTCGGTACGTATCCGTTTTTTTTTTGGTTTTAGGGTTCTGTCCCATAGATTTCTATTTCGTGGGTACGTTTACAAATTAACATTTATACTTATCATCATCATCAGCCGGAAGCCGTCCACTGCCGAACATATGCCTCCCCCTTAGACCGCCACGCCGAACGACAATTCGCCACTTGCATCCATCGGTTGCCCGCGACTCTCACGATGTCAAAGTCAAAGTCAAATCATTTATTTCAATTAGGCCATCAAAGAGGCACTTTTAAACGTCGAATTAAAATTAAGGAAATGGGATGGGATGGGATTGATTCTACACCCATTCGCAAAGGTAGGTTGTATGAAGAAGAATGGGCAAGAAACTCCATACTTACTCTTTTTAAAAATGTTTTACAATATTTTTTACATCATTGAAATAAATAATGTAAAAGCAATGTACCTTGAAAATCTAAACAAAACATGATTAAAAAATAAAATAATAGGGAATAAAGAAAATAGCAAAAAGGTACATGGTGTTCCCATTTTAACAAAATATTGCAATTAAAGCTATTTTACAAATACAATTTATGGAGTGTGTGAGCATTCAAATTTCAACCAGCTTGATTCTGTTTAAGCCCTACATTGTACTATGGAGCAGGACCAGCATGTTTCCAAACATTTTTATCTTGAATATAATCTTCTAATTTATAATATGCTTGTTTATTAAGTGTATTTTTTATATAACTTTTAAATTTTCTTTCATTTAGATTTAAGACGTCGTCGGTCCACCTAGTGGGAGGCCTACCTACGATGGTTACATTTAAACTCACATAAGTATACAAATATCCAGACAACAACTACTTTTAGATCATACAAAATATTTTTTCTTTGCGGAGCTCGAACCCGCGACACGTAGCGCAACAATCGATCGCTTAGCCGCTACGCCAATAATGCCGTTGACCTCCGAACAATGAGTCATCAGTCAGGTATCTTATCTGGTAAACAAAACTAAAATTGTTGAATTATATTATGTTTAATACGTTTTGAAGCCAAAAATTGACATTTTGTTTTACAACTTTAAAAAAATATCTTGCCTACTAAAATTATAAATGCGTTATTTTGTGAGGTTTGATATCACAAAAACATCAAACTTTAAAAAATAAAAAAAAAACCGACTGAATTAAGAACCTCCTCCTTTTTTTGAAGTCGGTTAAAAATACTATACTGAACTGATTTGGATGTAATTCACAGATGGTTCATAACCCAATTTTAGTAATATTTCTTTTATAGGAATGATCAAATAAACTAAATTCGTCAAATAAACCTTCTTTTCTTTAAGTACTAAGGTTTTTTTTTTTTGTTGCCACCGCCTCCTGTCCTTCTCAATTTATTATTGTGTTAAGAACTAACTTTTCATATCGTTCCAGTAGTTTCGGAGACTATTCAATACAATCAAACAATCAAATCTTTCCTCTTTATATTCCTACTATTATAATAAGGAGTACGTCGAGGCTTCGAGAGTCGCGTCAGTTCGCCTCGCTACAAAAACAAAAGCATGCTATCTCTGTCTTACTCACACCGCAGATCACGCGCGTGCGCGTCGCGCACGCCCCCCGCATACTCTCTTCCCCGCCTTCAGTTCCCTCGCGTCCGGCGACCGTTGCGCACGCCTCTGCGCTTCGTTTGTTATCGCTCGTTGTATTAAAAAATGGCGTCCACCTGCAGAATTATACCAGATAATATAAACTACGGGGAAATGAAAATAAATTACTTGAACATGGTATTGAAGTATAAAAACGTTATAACAGACACGTGTTCGACGAAAGAGTCAATAGAAGAGACAATTAAGATATATACTACTGATCCCGGAGCAGCAAAAAATCTGAGAGTTTACACTGTGGATGACAAAAAGAAGCTGTTTATTATGAAAGAGAATGATGTTTTATTGGAAATAGTTGCTGTTGAAGATGCTTTTGATATCTTGTTGGACGCACATCTTGCCAGTGATCACGGTGACGAAAAGGAAACGTTTATGCATATCAAAAAGGTGTACTCAGTACTTGAGCTTGCAGCACGTTGGATAGTCGAATCATGCAATGTCTGTAAGTCCTCCAATAAAATTAATAAAACTACTTTCATAATGACTGAACCTGATAAAAAAATATCAAATCCTCCAGTAATACATTCACGAACAAGAGGTGTATGGCGAATTAACATCTTAAAAGATGATTCAAGCGTTAACAAGCCTCATAGATCGTCTTTATTGCTAATTTTAAAGGAAGATACCACAAACTTTTTGATATTGAGGCCACTTTACGAGAAATCTGAGGGATTGGCACTGGAGTTGGTGAAAATATTTACCGAATTTGGTTACCCAGAAAAAGTGTATGTGGCAAACTTGATGCCTTTTTATGAAAAGATTTTTCACTTGGTTTATTTAATTAATCCTGCAGATGAAATTCCTGTTGAACAAGTTAACAGTAGATATTTGAGTATCTTTGAACAAGATAAGCTGGAAGTTGAGACGGAGATTCGAAATTGGATAAAAGCGAAGGATGATATCTATTGGGAACAGAGTTGCCATATTGTGCAATACAAGTTGAATACAAAAGAAAAATTATTTACCAGATTACGTAATACCGAGCCGTTTATAGGCATTCCATTTAATGAGTTTTTTAATCACGATTTTAGAACGGTAGTATTATAAGTTACAGTACAAAAATCTCATGGATCCCTTTGTTAAAAAACCCGGAGAAAAAAATAATTGTAAAGGAGAAAATATTATCTTTAAATTACTTGATAAGTTGTAGATTTTGTTTTGTTTAAGTATAGTAAAATAAGAATGTGAAAATATTTTAAAGTAGATTACCATTTTGTTATCTGATTTCAAATGAGACATTGCCATTAAAAAATTGTTTAAATTATTTGTTTCGCAAATAAATACTTTTTCATGTAAAATTTTGTTTTATTGACACGATTTATGAAACTAGTGAATTATCCTGCCTACCTAGTTAAGTTAACAATTCAAAGTCGTATCTTTTCTGTTTAACGTGTCTCTTAATCTTTGGTAGATAAAGTTACTCATGGCACGGTGCGACGCGATTCGAACGAATTCCGATTTCCGACGCCACTAGTAAGGTCCCTACTCGCGCATTCTCAAGCACACGTGAGGAGACGTGTAACGCCAGCATTGAATGCTCCAGGCCAATTGCAAAAAAAAAAATTCGCGGGCTGGTTGGAGCATTCCCCTTAAAGCGAGCGTAATTCCAGTGTGGGAAAGAGACAGAGCACTACAAGCGTCTAGCGCCATCTCGTTCCCACGTTCAGTTTGCTTCCTCTTTGAGACGTCATAACAGGCAACCTGTTTTACTGACTGTACAATCTTTGGCTACCTGTAATATAATTAGGGATCAGCTAACTATAGATGGTCGAAACTTGTCCGAAGGTTAACTTTGTTAGTACATACATGGCACGGATCTATTCCTTACGACGGAACGAGGTTCCGTACATCAACGTACTTATAAAACATCACACCGACTTAGTTACCTTGAGTTTCTCATGATAGGCTTGCGTTTATTCAGTTTTGTGGAATTAGTTACACGTCTCCTCACGTGTGCTTGAGAATGCGCGAGTAGGGACCTTACTAGTGGCGTCGGAAATCGGAATTCGTTCGAATCGCGTCGCACCGTGCCATGAGTAACTTTATCTACCAAAGATTAAGAGACACGTTAAACAGAAAAGATACGACTTTGAATTGTTAACTTAACTAGGTAGGCAGGATAATTCACTAGTTTCATAAATCGTGTCAATAAAACAAAATTTTACATGAAAAAGTATTTATTTGCGAAACAAATAATTTAAACAATTTTTTAATGGCAATGTCTCATTTGAAATCAGATAACAAAATGGTAATCTACTTTAAAATATTTTCACATTCTTATTTTACTATACTTAAACAAAACAAAATCTACAACTTATCAAGTAATTTAAAGATAATATTTTCTCCTTTACAATTATTTTTTTCTCCGGGTTTTTTAACAAAGGGATCCATGAGATTTTTGTACTGTAACTTATAATACTACCGTTCTAAAATCGTGATTAAAAAACTCATTAAATGGAATGCCTATAAACGGCTCGGTATTACGTAATCTGGTAAATAATTTTTCTTTTGTATTCAACTTGTATTGCACAATATGGCAACTCTGTTCCCAATAGATATCATCCTTCGCTTTTATCCAATTTCGAATCTCCGTCTCAACTTCCAGCTTATCTTGTTCAAAGATACTCAAATATCTACTGTTAACTTGTTCAACAGGAATTTCATCTGCAGGATTAATTAAATAAACCAAGTGAAAAATCTTTTCATAAAAAGGCATCAAGTTTGCCACATACACTTTTTCTGGGTAACCAAATTCGGTAAATATTTTCACCAACTCCAGTGCCAATCCCTCAGATTTCTCGTAAAGTGGCCTCAATATCAAAAAGTTTGTGGTATCCTCCTTTAAGATTAGCAATAAAGACGATCTATGAGGCTTGTTAACGCTGGAATCATCTTTTAAGATGTTAATTCGCCATACACCTCTTGTTTGTGAATGTATTACTGGAGGATTTTCGAAACTATGAGGAATATCGAAAAACGTTGAAAGGAGTCTCGTGGCCGATTTTGACGAAAACTAAAACTGCATCATCGGAATTTAGAAATATCAAAAATCCTGGCCAGGAATCGAACCCGCTGATTTTGGAAAAAAAATCACACTCTGTATTATTACACCGTTCGATAGTGTTACTAATAAGGATCAAATTCTGGGAAGTAACCATATACGGCAAACTAAAGCTGCTAAAACTTGGCATGTTTTAAATACAGAAACATCAACGATGCATTACTGCATTACATAATTTAAGACATACACGACTTCTGCCTAACATTATGTATCGTTGGTATTTTGACTTTCAAGTATCAATAACTTTTTTCTCCCATGGTTTACAGGTTTGCTGTCATACAATGAAATGATACACTTTTCAAGTGCTTTCATTTGATATATAGATGGAAGTGTTACAAGGGATGGGACGTTTTGCCCATTTTTCTTTATTACTTTTAGTAGTAATCTATATACATATAATAAAACTGTAGAAAAAATATTTTTGTACATTAAATAAAAACTCAAAAAATATAGCCAGGGTATTAAAGGACAACCAATAGAACCCATTTCTAGCATTTTTAGAATTTTTGTCTGTTTGTCTGTTTATCTGTTTGTCTGTGTATTTGTCCAGGTATCACATAAAATGTACAAAATTAATATAGATAACTTTTATACACAACGATTAAGCGTAACTTGGAGAGGAATTTAGTTTTTGTTTCATTGTAATCGGTTCAGTCTATCAAAAGATATTTGAATTTAAAGTGTTTCAGAAGTAAAATTACGGGTGCACTTTGGTCTCACTCATTGATTTCGTACGTCAGTCGCGCGATCTAACTTCGAATAGAAAAACTACATTATTCATAAAACTGGAATGGACTGGAATGGACTGGAATGGACTGGAATGGACTGGAGCGGGCATTAGGAAAAATAGTCCTACATAAACCTGGAATAAAAGTTTCAAATTTTCTTGAAAAATCTAAGAAAATTCTAAATACAGGGCTTATATGAATAACGTGGCCTGAATTAAGCGCTTTGAACTAAGAAATACATTGTTCAATTCCGACATCGCGGGCACAGCTAGTTATTAATAATTCACGACACATATTGGTGAAAGTTATAAAATTAATAAACTAAACGGCTAAACCTAGTGCTAACTGAAGATAAGTATGATATACGTAGGTTTAACCGCATGTGGTCGGTTAGGTTAGCCAGTATCACCTAGGTTTAGCCGGTTAGAACTAGGTCTAACTTCGGGACTTGCTAGCACCCCGACTCGGACAATTTAGGTTAGAAGAGTGATTATTTTTTTTTTAACCACGCTGAAGTTGCGACTTGCTCTTGTCAAGGAAGTTTACTTATTACATTTATCACTACTAGGGTCAAATTATAATTAAAAACCGACAAATGTGATTAATTACTCACTTTAGCCTCGACTTTCGGTAATTATTAATAATAATAGATAATTATTAATAATCTTCAATTATTCACTCTTGCCGTAACATATATATACTTAGGTACTTTTTTTAGACCAGTGTTCAACAGATGTTTAACATTTTTTAGTAAGACTTTTTTAGTCTTAGTTAGATGTTAGGTCGACTTCAAGCTTGATTAGACATGTTGCGATATCGATACGGCCCGAGTGCACCTGACCTCAACGCAATTATGGACATATCGATAATCGATATCATCTGCTAAGGCTGATTAATTGTAACTGACTATACCTATCTATTATGTGTGTTGGGTAATGAACCTACATGTCGACGTATTAAAGCTCAAGCGTAGTGGAGTAAAGTAAAAAATAATGACGGGCTGGGTATGTCGCAATGAGTTTGATAGTTTGACAGGTTTCCAGAGGCAGTGGCGCTGCTCAAGCGGACATTTTTGGAACTGCTCAGATTAGTCCTTATTGCGACGATAAGATCTCTCTTTGAGGAGTGGTTGGAAAGGCGCTACAGCGTCCTCACCTTCAACCTGACGCAAGTCCTCCCGGGCACGGTTATTTTGGGAGTTACCTCAGGAATTCGGTAGCAGGCGAGGGGAATGGGGAGCTGTCGGAACGCGTGAGGGATAAGACATCCTCTACCTCTCGCCCCAGCCACGGGGCAACAAATTGTGGGGCGGGCATATTCGAGCTGACAATGGGGCCGTAAGGTTCTCGAATAGAGACCACGCACCGGCAAGCGCAATGCGTCTATTTTATTTTCGGTGAACTTCTTATGGAAAACTAATTATACCATCAAATTATATAATATTTTTCCTATCTAATGATATAATAATTATGTATAGTTGATCTTTTTGGGGTTTATAAACCGAGGTTTCAAGAGAAACTTGGCAATATCTTTTAATTATTCTGAAAGCAAAATAAATAAAAATGTACCTATATGTTTTTTTGACGAATTAATGCATATTTACAAAGATGTAACGTACCAAAATTCAGGTAAACAACATATTAAAAATCAGTCAGTAACAAATATTATTATCCCATTGAAACATTCACACTTAAAACTGTACATGCAACTCAATGCAAAAAACTGTAGTCCCAACTCCGTTACATCGTAGATCTCCCTTGCCGCCGCTAAAAATAAATAAAAAACATTTCCTAGGAAAAATCCTACAATGTCTGGGCCTCAGATATAAAACTAAAAGAGGCTAGAACTCCTTCATTTTTCACCCACAACAAAGTGTTCAGGAGTTATTGCCTACATCATAACCGGGAGTGTTATTTTTCTTACATACTAGCGTAGAATTTCTAAGGCACATTTTCCTTAGCAAAGTTTGCTTGGTCCGTATATTTTCGGTGGATTTTGTCTTGTAATTTAGCAACGTCACAAATTAGGACAATGTACTGCGCTTAATATAATGATGATTAATATTGGCGCATAATAACAGTTGCTTTTTGGTAGTGACATCGTATTACTTCGTGAAAAGATGACCTAAATTATCAAATTAACAGGCCTTTTAAGGCGATAGCGGGGACGGAATCCATGTCTTGGGAAGCATGGCACAAAATCGAAGTCACCTGTCTCAAAAGCCAGGATAATTAAAAAATACCGAATTAATTCTGAAAGTTAGATAATCAAAAAATTATTTACGCCAATTTTGTTTTAATGTTTTTCACCTATCAGTTCACCCCAGGCAATTGACCGATCTTATTGTTAGTGCTTAACCTCACTCATTTTTTTTTTTACATGGCCATCGCATGAAAACACGTGTTAATTAAATTATTTAGTGCGATGACCAAGTCAATATATTTATATAAAACCTTAAAGATTTTTAAGATTGAGATGCGTCGCTATAAGATGCTGTCAATTATTACGTAACAACTATGCTTCAAGTACCGAGATTCCAGACACAATTGATTTTCAATTGTTATGGACCACGATCGTGGTTTTAGGGAGTGGACGTATTAAGACAGGAAGTCGCTTAAGTATTACATGGATAAGACTTGGTATTACACGGATCTCACATCTTTTTACCGTAGAACAACTGAGTTGCGAGACTTGGTTTTTTTGACAAGTATTGTTTTTGATGGGATCTCATTCCTTTTTGTATTTTGTAGACAGTTCTACTTTTTTTTCTTTTCGGTACCTTCTACTTATATCCACCAGCAACGAATTTTCTTAAAGCCCTCTCTCTGACTTATTAACTTTTCTTATTTTTGTAGGTAGCCTTTAAATTTCAACCTTAGTTTCCAATACACAGAGTTCATTGTACATTAAGAAAATTTGATAAGTGGTAGCACTGGTAGCCTGATGTGCTTTGTCCGTAGGTAGGTAATCCATCCTTTGCGGAATTAATTTGCATGACGGGAATTTTTTGCTCGATTTGGCAGGGGCACTACTAAATACTACTTATATTTTGTAGTTGTTTAAAAACTCGTTAGATGATTTACAAGATAAGTTCTTCAAAAACCTTTGGCATTTAGAAACTTTATAAGTTTTTAATGATCTTAACTACTTTACGTTTTTTGGTTATCGTTATCTTATCTTACAAAACTACTGTAAATGCGTTTTTGAGGATAGATGAATGGAAGTGGCGAATTGTCGTTCGGCGTGGCGGTCTAAGGGGGAGGCCTATGTTCAGCAGTGGACGTCTTCCGGCTGATGATAATGATGATGGTTGTAGATATGGATTGAGATTTGTCTATTTAATCCATTTTAAAAACCGATAGGATACGATGAAAATGACGAATGCCAAGGAATAGGGTTGTTTTTTCAGTCTTTTTCGCTCTACCCAAAAGGGCAGGACTCATACGAGGATTAAAAACAACACAATCATTAATTTACCGACCTAGGTTTTTTTCTAAACAGCAAAAATAATCCAACATCAAAATATCCGAACTTCCGCTACGATCCGAAACGTGTCACATCACTAGTAACAAGTGAGGACAAAAGCAAGTTTCGCGCGTTCCGCTAATATTGTTTTCTGAGCCCCTTCCCGCGATAATAGACCCGTACTGCCAAGGTTTTTGTTGTTGCTAAGTCGGTGCCTCTAGTGTGTTCTATACAAAACATATAAGCTTATAAAGACGGAAACACATTATTAAAACGCGACACGACCCGATGAAACGTGATGTGTGTTGACTCGAATCAAATGTGCAGGCATGGCGTCGCGTCGGATGCTCATAGTGTGTTTCTGGTCTATAGAAAACAATACATTTGATTCGACTCAACAAACATCGCGAGTCATCGGGTCGTGTCACGTTTTAATGTGTTTCCGCCTTTATACTTGTATATCGATCGCACCATCAAATCAAATCAAAATCAAATCAAAACGTTTATTTCAACTAGGCCATAACCGGCACTTTTGAATTGTCAAAAGACAAAATAAAACTAGTACAAAAATAGTTATGGTGCTACAGTCCCAGTCACAGACATAAAAACTGTGAAAGTACCGTAGGTGCTCATTCCAAATCGTAGATCTCTATTGAGAAGAACGAGCAAGAAACTCCATGGACACTCTTTTTCAATCGCCATAATTATTACAGATCTTTGGTTCATCATCATCGATCATTCATCATCATGTGGTAGGTACATTATGTGAGAATCCTTCCCATCGATCCCCGGTTCCACGCGAGCCTCAAAGAGCTGCCAGCAATCTGACGGGGCACACCTTAGAGGGCTAAAGCTTACCGGGACTGGCTTTGGTAACTGTGACCCTGGAGATAGGGCTATTGAAGGATCAACGTGGATTTTAGTCAGTACAAGTGTGACAGTCTGAGGACTTATTTCATGATATTACCAAGATAAAAAAAACGCACGCAAGCCTCAAAGAGGGCCTTAGAGGGCCAAAGCCTGAAGTGGACGCGGGACTGTCTCATCTAAAACGTAAATGTCTATTGAAGAAACATCGTAGATTTAAGTCAGTACCTACAAGTCTGACAGTCTCTTCCGTCCCGCCCTGGGTGGGAGGACTTATTTGAAGATTTTATTAGGGGATTTATAATATTCGTATGCTGTCTGCGGTTTGACTACTCTGTAGACAGTGATAAGCATTGGTCATTGTCATTTTATAATTTGATTTAGAGCCACAAACACCAAAAAACTTCCACTATCTCCCAGCAAACAAGACGTAACTTTAAATAAACAAACTGTAAGTGAATTCAGGCATCCATTACCGACACGCCATTCACCAACTGCCCGATTCGACTCTCCCAACCGGCAACGGCTTGCGGCCTTCTGGCGAAGTTCCAGATATGTTTTTTTACCCAAAAAATATCGGCGAACCGTCCCGGCACACTTTCGGCAACTTCTCGACCAGTTTGCAAGCCCTATTCTAGAAAGAAATATTAATCTTGGAGAGTTTTAGATCTTATTATAAAAGTCTGGATATTTCTTTTTGTTCGAAGCAAATATTAAAGAAAATTGGTGCTTAAATAAGTTAGTGAGTTTAGTTGTTGAATTTGTGTAGAATATTAATTTAGTCTAGATAAAACTGAAATGGAATTTTAGAATAAAAAAATATTAAGCTATCGAATCAGAATGAGCAAGATGAAGTCTCATGTTAATTGCTATAGAATAATTGTGAGGTAGATGTTAGTTTAGTATTAATATTATTAAATGGCGACTCGTCACGGCTTCGCACGTGTGGACATGGTATAATTATAGCCTATGTCACTCAGGATGAATGTTACTTTCTAATGATGACTTTTTTTTTGAAATCGGTACAGTCCTTTTTGAGTTTATGCATTACAAACACACACACACACAAAAAATACAAATCTCTTTATAATATCAGTGTTGATTTTATCCAGTCGCTAGGCTGACATTGTTTTTATCTATCCAAAGCTTCGTCATTTTCATGGCTTACTTGTTGGCCTTTTGGCTTCATAAATATTTGGCCGCAAAGTGAAACAAAATGTCAGCCATTTTAACCATAGAATTAGCAATATTATAAAACAGTTGTGTAACAATTACGGTATACCATAAAGTATATTCTACCTGTCGACTTTCGGATTGAGACATCGGCTAGTTTAGGTTTCGTGGACCGTAATCACTATCGCTCGAAGGACAAACTATAAAGCACAAAGAATGAGGAATTAGCGACATACGTCAATTAGGGTATAGTTGCCGAAGACCGCGGAGGAGACAGCAACCGGAGACCGATACAGGAGACCGCGTCAGAAGATCGCTACCGTATCTGTCTCCTGTCTGTGTTTCGCTCGCGAACTGCTGCTCATACATTGCTAAGTAGTGCCGCGGTTTCGTGCCTCGGCCTTCGGTCGCTGTCTCCTGTCGCAATCTCCGACGCAAATCGTCACAGCAACAATGCGGAAAACAAATAGACGGTAAAGCAAAACAATATATAAAGTTTGCTAAAAAATATTGAAGCACGAGCGAAGCGACGCAACGGGGTCATCTACTAAACATTTACTTGTAATGTTTAGTAGATGACCCTACTAATATTATAAACGTGAAGGTTTGTTTGGATGGATGGATGTTTTGTTACTCTTTCATGCGAAAATCACTGAATGGATTTGGATAATATTTGCTACACAGATAGCTTACAACCTGGATTAGCACATACGATAGTTTTTATCCCGATTTTATGTTCCCGTGGGATAATTGTAGAGTTGCAGCGTGTGAAACCGCTGGTAACAGCTAGTGAGTTTATAAAATTAAAATTAAAACTATTATAATAAACAAACTTTAAAATACATAGTCATTTCATTTTAATCTAAATTTTCCATAGCGCCTCATTTCTGAATTTAACACGTACACAAAATCAGAATAGAACGTATTAATGCTTATAGCTCTTTGAGTTTATATTAAGCACGTTTATAATCGAAAATGAGCTCGGAGTTACTTTCATTTAAAGTCAATCTTTTGGCACTAAAGTAACTTCGTTCTCTATTTAGATTCTAGCCGTAATATCAAGTAGAAAATCAGAGTATAAGTAATATATTTTTTCTGCTTTAAAAATCTCAGTAACAAAAAATACATCTTCATTTTTCGTCACAATACTGTTTACGTATGCTAAGTTATTCGAAAATTCAATAATGGCGAAATCTTGAAGGGCTTGGATACAAAAAATAGGTTTGTAAAATAGAAAACGGCATCAATTTGATCTACTTACTCTGTTTGGTCTCATGATACTTTAGTTTACATCAACAGGACCCAGTATAGTCCCTTGGGGTACGCCGTCTATTTCCAACGCTTCAACAGCAAATCAATTGACCTGATTACTTCCACTCGTCCTCAAATCTAAATATAAATTTAATTACAATTCGAAAATGACGCGTCCCATCCTCAAATTACTAGAATAAAAATTGAAAACGTCTTTTTCTTCCTCACTCAAATCTATCTTTCAATAAAAGATTCTTTCTCCGCCATTATTCAAATGAAAAGAAAAATTATTCAGATGAGAACAATTCAGTATTTAAAATTGGAAAAGGTCCGATGTGAACATGGTACCCGGATATAACAGGGCTGGGGGCTATAGAAATTATCTGTGCGGTAATTTAAAAAGAAAAGTTTCTGGAATTGAAGGAACTTTTGGCGAAATTATGGGCTATTTTGAACTTTATGGTTAAGTTCTGAGAGGATAATGACAAAGCATAATTTTATATTGATTATGAGGCAATAATTGACTTGAAAGGACGCAAAATTATCTGGAAAATCAAATCGTGATTTTATGATGAAGGTAAATGGTTCTTGGAAAATATAAAAAGATGTTCATTCTGCTCAATTGTTTTATTAAAATTTTGGAAATGTTAGTTAGTTATAGAAAAAAAAATACATGTGGCACTCCCGTCACTGCCGCGGTGAAGCTATTGCATAACATTTTTTCTTTATTTTAAAAGAAAAAATCGCCTATCGCGTATATTTAACGAGAATATCATTTATTTAAAATGTTTGCGGTACACTACTGTAATACAAATCGGAGAATTTTAAAAGTAGGTTTCATTGTGAAAACGCCTTTTGTACCTGGCCGTTTAGAATCACTAAGAAAAAGTAAATTGTCTTAATGAACGATATTTTTATGATTGCCGAAGTCTCTCGAACTGAAACGGCATAAGAAGATGCGTCTGTGTCAGGTATTTTCGTTAGGTTTTGAGAATTTCTTGATTCGGTCGCCGCGCCGCGCCGCGCTCAGAGCCCGCGATATAAACTATGCAATATCTTTAAAAAAAATTTAGTGTATGCACATCTTTAATACTTTTTAATTACGCTACATCACAGCTACCAACTCCTTATAGATCACAATGTTGGTTTTTAATCCAGAATATAAGTAAACTATCCAGAATATGCTCCCTGAATATGTTTTAAGTAGTTATCAGTAAATTTTGAAGGCGGCGCTCTTCTTGTTTGTTTTATATTTAAACTTCATCCTTCCATAGTGATAAAGTTGCAAACTGAATTTTGATGGGATGCCAACGTATACCTATTTTTATCTTTTTGTTTATAAAAGTTTTCCTTTTAAGCGTTGCTGTTTTATTTTTCGTTGATAGGATTTTGAAAAGCTGACATTTAGGAGGGACTCGCAAGGGATCCGCCCGGATTGAATCCTCTAAATAAGTACACACGGCTACATCAAGCTATGCAAAACCAGTTTTAACTGACCGTTCATGGTGTGTAAAAATCGTACGAAGCGAGATCAAGACAAACTGGTTTTGCCTAGCTTGATGAGTAGCCGTGTGTGCTATGCTACACGGATTTTCTAAAAGGTGACAGACAATGCAATTATCAACTTACATAATTATATTCCTTTTTGTTAGTTGCTTGTAAAAGTGTTTAAAATAATTTTACTGAATCCCATTATATCCCATATTCATCAGACTTTGCCTACAAAATTCGAAACATGACCAAATTGCTGAAACATCTGCGATCGCGAAGATTTGAGAAATGGAATTAACTGACGAAAGCCTTCCTGCTACGTCTTCCAACATGATGGACAGCTTTTATGTGTCAATCCAATAGATTTTCGGCTTTTCATCCTTAACGTTTGGCCTAACTAAGCTCCAAACCAGAAGTAGTCGGGTCTGCCGCTGTGAGTGATGACGTAGCGCGGGGCGGCGAGCGGTAAAATCAAATGTAGATAAATGTTTGGCACACGTCACGCTGTGTTGCCAGTGCCGAATTAATGTCTTGTGTCTTATTAATTATCAAAGTAATTATTGTCTTATTTGGGCCGCCCATAGCCATGCTTAGACAAAAGTCGTAAACGAGCCGTAATAGCGATTGCATGAGCAAACCTGGGGGCCGATTCTCGGTTTTAGAGATGGTGTCGAACTCGACAAAAACTAATGACGTCATTTTTTCGATAAATTTTATTGAACTCTAACGTTAGCCTTCGACAAATGGCCAATTTGACATATCAACTTTTAAAATTTGTCGAAAAAATGACGCCATTAGAAATTTTTGTCGAGTTCGATACCATCTCTAAAACCGAGAATCGGCCCCCTGTTCTCCAGAGAGATATGGCAGTAGAGAACACCGCTGTACCCTGTGGTTTAGTCAGGGTTTGACAAGCTTCTACTCCTATCCCGGCATGGGATTTCAAGACGTCATCCAAAAAGTAATCGGCTTGCATTCATTAACTTGTTACATTCATAAGTGAAACTTTCTGGAGTGGATTCTCCATAGCAAGCTGTACTGAAAACTGAATTGAAACATAAAACTATACAACAACCTTGTAACGTGCAACGTGCATCATAAAGTTGTATAAAGTAAGGAATATGAGTTAAGTGAATATGAACTCTAAACTTATTCATTTACATTGTAGTTTTAATAACTTTAACCAGCTTTGCGCTGACAGGAATGAGAGTTTGTTGCGTGGATACTCCTGATAATAGTTCATAACTTAGACTTTGAGGGCTTTTGTAACTTTCGGATTGTACTGTTAGAAAACTCACCCCTTTTTGAAGTGACATTACTACCAAAAGGGGGGTGAGATTTCTCTGAAGCTGCTCATACTTAAATATTATGAAAAGATCTTTTTTTTTAGGTGGTACAATCATCAAATGAGTCCTCCTGCCCTGGGTGGGGCGGAAGGGACTGTCAGACTCTTACTGACTAAAATCCACCCGTGTTCCTTCGGATGCCCTTTACTCACCGTCCGCAAGCCCGCTTCGCCGCTGTGCCCTCTGCTGACCAGAGGGATACGCGTTGGAGCGTCCACACGACAGGCTATTTGCATACGGGCAAAGAGGGGTCTCTTTGCCCGTATGCGAATAGCCTGTCGTGTTCCGTAGGCACACAGTGCTTAAGGAAGAGTTTTTGCCCGCATCCCAGGGTGCACCGGCCCGAAAAACTGATCTCCCCCCGGACGTATCCGAGAGGGAACTCCAGTCCACGGGCGCACGTGGAGGTTTCGTGTCTTAGCACCCCTATGAGATCTTAAGGCGGAAATAGTAAAGCGCCAGAAGATAGCAGTAACCGTCCTGACTTAAAATACGTCGGACTACGATTTCACTAAACAACGTAATATTCAATAAATGTATGTCTTTCTAACTAAATGTAATGTGTATGCAATCCAATACAAAAGCATCGATAAGCAATGGACAGCTATAGGCTGATTATGATGATGCTAAACCGACTCCAAGAACAACTCTAATACGGAGGAAAGAATTAAGGGGAAAAGACATAAGTATTATTAATCTTAAAATAAAAAATAAATAGTTCCAAATTAAAAGTTGATAGAATCATGATTTTATGAATACTTGAAAAATAAACCTTCCAATCCAGCATTTAAATAAAATGAATCAGATGATTAAAGATGTTACAGCATTAAATATTTTAATGAACAAAATTAAACTGAAATTCCCTTTAAAATATAAAATGTACATCGTTAACAGGCTGTGAAATTATTCAGAGATGCAATCAATCTTTTATGTAACACTGAAGTCAGGAAAATATCGGGGCATCGACGTCTGGGTCGGCTCTCCGTCATATTTCTTTCAAATATGTATATGACGACATACAAGCGCTGATATTAAACAACATCTTTCTTTTTTGAGTTTGCTTTTTGCTTCAACCAACGACGATATACATATTACTAGACTCCTAATAACAGGCAACCGATGTCTGTCAACACATTAGGCTAAAAAGTCTTATATCCGTCTTATTTCGACCACTCCTGTGAGCCGTAAACATACCTTGAGACAGAACAGACCTTGAGTTAGCCATTCACAACGCAGTACCCCGTCCCCCTCGCTTACGTAGTACCTCAGTGAGTTGACAGAATAGTTTTTGTTCCTTAGATCGTGCATGCGGAGTCTAGTAATATATCGTCGTTGGCTTCAACCGAGTACCGAGCATAGGCCTAGTATAGAGACACTAAAAATTTAATTTTCTCGTTTTTAAACGACTCTTTCAGTTCAATTGTTCAGCTTATTTGGGCTTTTGTTTGACCACGACTTACAAGTTGCAGGTCGTGGGTTCGAACAAAGCAAGGCGCATTACTTTGTGCAATTTATTTCATCACCACTGCTCTCAAAACGGTGAAACCGTCATGTCCTAGAACCAAAAATTCGAGAACGCTATCATATACACCTACCAAACCGAAATGGTCCCGCGTGGTGGATTACGGCCCACTCCCTCTCACAAAGAGGAGGCCTGTGTCCCAGTATTGGGAACATTTTATTGGCTGATGATGAGCTAAGGAATTTAAGAAGTTTTATTCACTTTCTTCATTAACCACTCAAGTACAGGTGATCACTAAACGTGTTGCTCAAACCACTTCTCCGTAAGTCCCAAAAACTCACCGAAACCCCGAACATTTTTATAATAAATCGAGACGTTCATAGTTGCCGATCGATCAGGATACGAAGATGTTCGCAACTCAATGGATTGAGATAAATGCATCCCACTTCATTCTAGATGTTGGGCTGCGAAAATAGCAATAAAATGGACAAAAGCGAACAATACACGTCATAGAAGATAGATTTTGGCTATAAAGGAGGTTACTTTATCACCGATGGGGTTTGTTTATGAAGGCGGGCTGAATATGGCTGATCATCGACTACTACTCAAGTACAGTACCCCTTGTACGAGTTTTTACTATTTTACTTTACAGAGTCTTTCCAGTATTTACAGCGTTTTTTGTATGAAAAAATGGAACAGCGCCTCTGGTGTGCGAAGAAGGAACTATTTTTTTCCTTGAAAATTGTTATTTTGAAATTGTCAAAGTTCCAGTTTACTTTACGTCTCAAATACTGAAAACTCGTGCTATGGGTACTGGTCTAATTAGCATTGGACAGGGCTCAGTTTCAATGCGGCGCTGACTTCAAAATAATTTTAAATAGCTAATTTTAATAATGACATTAATTAAATATTTAATTTAGTCATAAACGATTAGATTAGTGGTGGCCTAGGGTTATCGGCTCCGATTTCAGAGTTGTAAGTCACGGGTTCGAACCCAGCCAGGTGTATTTTGTGTAATATATTTCATCACCACTGCTCTCTAAACAGTGAAAAAATACATCGTAAGGAACCAAAATGCCATTGACCCAAAAAATTAGAACGTTGCGCACATCCTTTCATGGGACTGTGTCGCAGCAGTGGGAAATTATACTCTGATTCTGCTGTCTACATTCCCAGCATGATTTTTGAAAATCTTCTGACTGGCTTTTTTCAGATTCTTGATTAGTTATCATTGAAAGAATTAAATAAGAGTTCCTTATAGGAATTTAAACGAAAACTAGGTGTCACTTGATAGTTTTGCTCCAGATAGTAGTACCCAGGCCAATAAAAAATATATTTTTAAGTTATTGCATAGCTTTAATGGCGGGCTCTAAGTGCGGCGCGGCGCGGCGACGGAATCAAGAAATTCTCAAAACTTAACGAAAATATCTGACACCACGCATCGTCTAACATCGTTTCAGTTCGAGAGACTTCGGCAATCATAAAAATATCCGTGATTAAGACAATTTACTTTTTCACAATGAAACCTACTTTTAAAAATCTCATACAACAAAGAAGTTCTTTATTACAGTAGTGCAACACAAACATTTTAAATAAATGATATTCTCGTTAAATATAAGCGGTAGGCGATTAAAAACAAAAAAAAATGTTATGCTAACAATAGCTTCAACGCGGCAGTTTCGGGAGTGCCACATTTATTTTTATTTTTTTAATCGTTAACACTTCTACAATTGCTCTCAGTTTTACCCAGTCTGAGATATTACCCTCAATACGAAGTGAATAAATTTTGAACTATCTGAAGAAGATTTGATCTACTGAGCAATATTTCAAACTTAATCCACGCTGTATCTGATAAATATATCGTTTAAGCTGCACAATTGATTTGGTACAATAAAAGGCTTTTAAAACTATTCGTTAAATGTCAAAGTGTGAATTTAAAAATAAGATTTAAGACCCACATCAATTTTTTAAGAAATTATATTGTTCTAGAGACTGAATTCTGTTTTACAAAAGAATAGAATTTTAACAAAAAAAATTATGATTTATTCGGTCTCAGTTTTATAATTCAGTGGACGTTTTCGTCATTAAAAATGTCTAAGGCGACTAGAATATTAATAGTCAGGCTGTAAGTCTGACAACTATTCTTACCAAGAGGTATCGTATCTTTGACTCTGTTTCTGAGGTCAGGTAAGCAGTCGCTCCATGTCTGACAGTCTGCCAGTCCCTAACTTTCTGCACTGGGTTAGGAGGGCTTATTTGATTATTTCAGCATGTAAAAAAAGGGAAGATTATAAACTAAACTCGCATACACAGACAGCCATATACGAAACAACAACTTGAGCAGGGTAATATAATAATACAGTACTCCAACTTCATACAAACGGACGAAAAGCGAGCTATACCTACGCGCCTCGATGTCGGGGCGCGCTCGGGGTGCAGACAGCCACGGCTGTACCGCAGTGTCGAGCGGACGGTGTGTTGGTTTTTTAACAGTAACCACGTGTTTTTATCTCTAAAAATCAGTTCGAGTACATATCTAATAAGACGAGTAGTTTAATTAAGCTTTATATTAGAATGCGGATTTATTATACTTTAAAATTTAACAATAAAGCATTTCGTACGACTCAGTCGTGGCGCAAATATTTTTCGGTCTCGAATACTTCTATAATATATCGGACTTTATAAGCCCGATTTGTTTTTCAAACAAAAACATGATTTTTTAAATGAAATCTACCAATCAAAAAACAACACGCATTTTTATTGAACACTTCCTATTCATTATACAAAGTATTTCATTTATTTATATAAAAAAGTACATTTACAATCACAAAACTAAAATAGAAACAGAAAGTACGCAAAGGCAAATGTTATTAAAATGTTGTAGACGGGTAGCCCTAACGCATGTTTACGTACCGCGCGGCTGTAGGTATTTAAATCTGTCTGGCGGCCGAGTTACGCTACTGTATTATTATTATACTGTGACTTGAGGTCATTCAGTCGAAGCGTCTCTAAAATGCCGGAATATCTTTTTTTTTTTGTTTCAAAAAAAACTTTGCGACACTCTAGGCATTTCTCCTGTATCGTGGGTGCGTTTAAAAATATATAAACTCAAACGCCCAGACCCGGAACAACTACTTGTAGATCATACAAATATTTGCTCCGTGCGGGAATCGAACCCGCGACACGCAACGCAGGAGTCTAATCGCTCAGCCACTGCGCTAACCATGCCGTCAACATTCAACTTCTTAGGGCGGCCGTACACGGACTGCTCGAGCAGTTAGCGGCTGAGCGAAATACACGGACCGCTCGAGCGGTCGACGGCACGATGGAATTTCATCATGCAGTTGACGGCTTGAAGCGGTTGCGACTGCTCGAGCAGTCGTGTGTACGGCAGCGAATGAATGACTATAGTTCACTGCACACTGTTCACTGCTTTAAGCAGTTGGTCTCAACTGCTTGAAGCAGTCCGTGTACTACTGGCCTTACACCTTGTATCCTTGTAAGTAATCAGATGTTAAATCACTAGGATCTATGGACTAAGCAAGGCTACCAGTGCAAACGACCGTAGCTTGAGCCTGAGCCCCTTTGTATATAACGCTACAGAAGTATCTGATATCTTACGACTCTGGTAACCAGATGATTGACGATGATGACTATCGCCATAAAAATCTATAGGTAGATTTTTTTACACAAGCCACGCCTCAATGAATACTAAAATCGTAAGGTATCGGAGACTTGCGTCGTGTTGTCTATAAAGGGCCTTAGTTTTTAGCGCTGTCTGTCAGCCTTTGTAACTCAATCTGTCAACCTTTGTAGGTCATGTGACATAATTTATGACGTATTAGACTCTGGACTCTTTTAATACATAAAAATTCTCTTAATCTAAATAAACTCAAACCTTTGACGGTCCATATTTCCCAAACGGCCAACTTTTCGATTAAACGATTAAAACACGGCTTATAAAATGTATGAAACGCTAAATGTGAATGACCTTTCTCAGTTCAGTTCCAATTTAAATTCCCAGGATCACTCGTGAAAGAGCAAAAGCATTTATCATTCGTGTTTCCAAAGAAAAGAAATATCAGGGGACTTAGATTTAGGGCTGATAGCTATATTAGAGTTTTCTAACGTGAGCAAGTTAAGATTGATATGAAAATTTACCTTTTCGTTTGTAGACTGATTTTTCTGGTCGCCATTTTGAATTTTATGAGCGCTGTGTGAATGAGTCTTTGGTATAAAAAGAAGAGCAATTTTTCTATCATCATCTGCCTGCCTTTTCCCAACTACATAAGGGTCGGCTTCCAGTCGAACCAGATGCAGCTGGATATCAGTATTTTATATAGAGCGATTGCCTGTCTGATCTCCACAACCCAGTAACTTTTAGCCATTTTTCTATCGATACTTAACATTGTAAAGCTGAGGAGTTTGTTTGGTTAAACGCGTCAGTCTCAGAAACTACTGCTTCGAATTGAAAAAACTCTTTATGTTGGATAGTTCAGTTATCGGGGAAGGTAATAGACGATTTAGAATCAAGCTACGGCCAAAAGATGCCAAGCAGCGGGTGAAACCGCGGGATACAGTTAGTTCTATGAAAATGGTTTAAATGTCGTCTTAACATCTTTTTCATAGAATTTCGCAAAAGCATTTAATTAATTTACTAGAGACGGGGCTTTGCGAATAGAAATCTTAATGTCTAGACTTCTTTCTTTTAATTTTTTGAGGATATGGCCACTTTCTAGAATCACAGTTAATTAAACTCCTGTGGTTTTAAATAAATAAATATTCCACAACTATCACACAACGCCATCTAGTCCCAAGCTAAGCAGAGCTTGTGTTATGGATACTGGACAACTGATAAACATAGAATAGAATAGAATAGAATAGAATATTCTTTATTGTACACCAAAATGAATACATACTTATAATTACAATTTACAATATTAAGGGTATAACGGCGGTCTTATCGCTAATAGCGATATCTTCCAGACAACCTTAGGATGGACTTAAAGAACTTTTATCAAAACAAGAGGGTAAGCAGTGATGCACAACAAATAACAGATAAACTATAATATACCTAAAAACTTGTAATATAGAATACACATACACATTTAAATATAACTTACTTACTTACTTACATACTTATATTTCTAAATACATACATATTATACATATTATATTACACCCGGACACAGAACAAATGATCATGCTCATCACACAAACATTTGTCCTGCGTGGGAATCGAACCCACGACCCCCGGCATAGCAGTCAGGGTCACTAACCACTAGACCAACAGGCCAGTCAAACACGAAAGAGAGCGTGTTTTTAACTTATATTGATTATATCAGGTACCTAAGTCTGAATTTCCTCATGATGCATCCATATACCAACACATCAGTGATATGCGTTGAAAAAAATACATTGGTACCGGTCTTGGTTCTCACATTCTTATACACAATAGGCGAATTGTTCACTTTTGGGCCCTCGCGACTTGGGGTTGCGGGACTGTCTCATACGGTAACAGTGACCCTGGAACGTAAAGGACTATTGAAGAATCAACGTGGATTTTAATCAGTACAAGTCTGACAGTCCCTCTCACCGGGCTCTGGGTAGGAGGACTCATTTGAAAATTTTACCACGATAAAAAAGGGCTATAAGGTAGAAAACCTTACCGTACCTTAAATATCTTACCCAAGAGAAAATAGATAATTAATTAATTGAAACACATCACTAAATTACTCCCAGACAAAGTAACATTATAATAACGACAACAAGCAGAAAACGAGGGATGTATTAATTTATAACACGAAATACGTCTATTATAAATGTTTTATAGGGGTTAAAATTAATTAAAATTTTGGCGTCTGCCTTTAATTTTGTACGTACTGATAAACTTGAGCATTCATTTATAATGAGCATTTTGACGAATGTTACATTACAGAAAAACAAACGAGAACATTCTTACGAACGTTCTATCGAGCTTTTTGCCGAGCCGACTGTTAAGTCCGACATCTTAATGAAAAAAAAAAAATTGTTTGAAAACTAGCGACTAGAGCATTCGCTAGAAAGATTGCGGAAATGTTCGTAGCGAAGTTTGGCTATAGCCAAATGAACAACGAACAAAGCCAAGCTACGCTCTGGTAGCATGACGCCTTAAAGATTAATGCCAGTGTGGTAAAGAGTACTTCGGAGACTGTGCCCAAGAACTCCACGACCTCATCCCAGCAGCCCCCTTCTATCATCGCACATCTAGACGCACGGCAAACTACCACCCTCACCTTATTGCTATACCACCAATTCACACTAAGCGTTTCTAAACGTCTTTTATAATGCGGACAGCGAAGGAGTGGCACTCTAAACACAGACGCAGGCATACCTGCGTCTGTGTTTCCGAACGCGTACAACCCTAATCTCTTCAAAGTTAGAGTGAACAGGCTTCTTCTGGGTAAGCTCGCTCCATCGTCGACCTTGTCTTAGTTATTCCTGACCTAGACTAAGGTCAAAAGGTCATCTCAGATAAAAAAAAGAGACAGCGCTATACAAGTCGTCTAACGCCAACTCGTTTCCACACTGGGATTGCTGTCGCTTCAAGATGTCATGCTAGGCCACCTGGGGCCTTAGTCAAACAGCAGACGATAGCAGATGACAATCGTTATCGTTCATCAGTCTCCAATACATTTTCAATTTTATACCCCAGCGCGTAAAGTTGAAAATTTATTGAAGTTCACAGATTGTTTTCGTGTGGTATAAAGTTGAAAATGTATTGGTGACTGATGAATGATAACGATTGTCGTTTACTGTCGTATGACGTTTGACTAAGGCCCCTGATCGTTGTTCAGTTCGACAATATTAATAAAAACGGCGAATGCTCGATAGTCTGAAACAAGTGTTTAAGTCTATTAGCACCTTAAAACTACGTATTAAACATCGCAGTGAGTTGAAACGCAGCGGAATAATTAATTATCGAGGATAAAAATACATTGTATTTTTGCATGAAAAATATGTAAAAATTGCGGTTATTTTATCCTGAATTCCAGTTTTTAGTGGTGAGAGTATTAATATTTTTTTTTTGTTTTTATGTTGAATAATATTGACTCAGTTTACAGTCTGTTGATATTTTATTATTGAATTTTGGTATGAATACCTACAATTAATGTGCCGAAGCGTATAAAGTTTCGGCTTCCATTTTCTGTGAAAGCCTTTATATACCTTTGAAGTTTCAGTACTAGGTATATTGGTTTCTTCAAAGAATTATGGGGAATAGGTTTTTAAAGAATTCTGATTTAAACATACTAGTTGGGTTGTCTTAGAAAGAAATATTAAAAGTTTTGAGAGTATTGCTCTCAAAATGTTTAGAATTTGATTTTGTATGTGTTTATGGAGAGAGGAGACAGATAAAAAAATACTAACATAACTTCAAATTATTCTAACATGAAAGGAAGTGTGCAAAACAGTGGCAGGTAGCTAATAAATTGTGTAAAGTGTGTCAACCTTCGGGTAATTGGCGACTCGATGTCCAACCATGATCATGCCCGGGTCGACGGCGGTGTGTCTTGTTTCACGCGCGGCCCAAAGAGTGTCAGCAAAAGGACCCCGATTAGAGGCTTAAAGCCAGCCGGGGCCACGATACTTATCGAATTACTGTGACCCTGGAACGCAAAGGTCTATTGAAGGACACCGTTGAATTTATTCAGGACGAGCCACCCTGCCCTGCCCTGGGAGGACTCATTTATTGATTTTAACACTTTAAAACAAAAGTTTATTAACCTAGGTTCGAGCTAGTGACCTAATATTTAGATAGCGGCTTTGTTTTATTATTTCGATGTCTTTTTGCCACTGACTTCCGAAAGAAAAGTTATTTTGTAGGTTATTTTACCCTTTTTTGTGGTTGTTTTTGAAGGCGGTTAATTTTTTTTTGAAAAAAGTTTTTTATTTTACTCTTTTTAGTTTAAATATTCAACCCAAATTCTTGGCAAATACATCATTTTCTTACATGTGCACTAGAATTTTGTAATCCGTAGCACCGGTATTAACATCGACCATGTTGTGTACATAAAAGAAAATTCCAATAAAATTCCATATTTCAAAAAATACTGAACAGAGTTCGATGAAACTTGCAGTATTCCCTAAGGTGAACGATCCCTAGTACAACAAAAAAACAATTTTGAAAATCGGTCCACAATTGGCGAAGTAATCGCGTACCAAAGAGGCAAAAATAAAGATCATCATGTCATCCAAGTAGGCGAAATTAATAAAAATGCTCACAAAATAAAAAGTACTGAACCAAATTTGATGAAATTTTTATGGGACCAAACTGCAAGTATCTTGCATCGAACAAAAAAAGAATCACACTAATCGGACTAGAAACCTCGGAGTAATCGATGTACATACATAAAAAATAAATAAAAAAAAAAAACATACCGACCGAATTGAGAACCTCCTCCTTTTTTTGAAGTCGGTTAAAAAGTTAGAACTGTTACGACTGAGCTACTCACAGAACACGCCATTGGATGGCTTAAATGAATCAATGGTAGCAGTCCCACTACTTCAACCCCTTCTCATCAAAACAATAAATTTCCTAATCTTAATCGGATCATCAAATTAAATTCAATTGAAAAGTCAACTTTATTAATTTTCTTCATTGTGATTGCATTTTAATTTTCCAGTTATCTGCGGTCGTTATCCATATTGTCACGTAAAGTGATTGGTTTTGAATGTTTTTAATTTTTATGAACATCGGACTTAAATATGAAGGGAATTCTGACGATTTGTCTGCGTAAGTTTTTTTTTTCAAAGATTAGTACTTGAAAGTATATTTTGTGGGACAATTTACAAGTTCTAGGTCGTGACGTTCGAACCCAGCCAGGTGCATTACTTTGCGTTATTTCATAACCACTGCGCTCAAAACATTGAAGGAAACCACCGTGAGGAAACCGGCATTGCACTTGCCGAAGTTGTTCTGTGGATGGGTGACGAGTTTCTTCCGTGCCTCGGGAAACACTTTAGACAAAAGCTAATAAATTCGACAACCAGTCTTACCATGAGGTATCGTATTTCGCAGTTACTGGGTTGTAGAGGTCCGATAGATAGTAATCATCATCATCATGTCAGCCATAGGACGTGCTCTGCTGAACATAGGCCTCCCCTTTAGATTTCTACATATACCGGTTGGAAGCGACCTGCATCCAGCGTCTTCCGGCAACCTTTGTAAGGTCGTCTGTCCATCTTGTTCGTGGACGTCCAACGCGTGCGCTTGCTAGTCCATTGGTACAGGTAGTCGCTTCATAATAATATTAAATACTGATATTCAGCTGCATCTGGTTTTACTGGAAGCCGACCCCAATATAGTTGAGAAAAGGTTAGGCAGATGATGGTGTTAGGCAGACTGGGTGCAGAAAACAGGAGGAACAACAGGTGTTGTTGTATCCAGCAGTGTACATTAGACCGAGTTACTTGAAAATAAAACTCTTTTGCAGAAACAGCCGTTATTTTGGTAACGTGCTCCGTGTCTAAGAAGAATTTGAACACCACCATTGATGGATTCGACTGGGACACAGCACTACGAGCACACAATCGCCAGGAGTAAGTTTTATGAAATGTAAACATATTTTTTAGGTGATTTCAACATGAATTAGCCCTCAGGCCCAGAAGGCACTCTCAGTCTCGTACTGACTAAAATCCATCTTGTTCCTTCAATTGCCCTTTCCGTTCCAGAGTCAAGGTTATCTGTTTAGACAGTGTGTCGGACAAGTGGATTAGAAAGTACTGAATTTATTTCACAAAATAACATTTTATTTTGAATTCAGTTTTTTTGAATAGTTTACTTCTGCAGTAAATTGATACGCAGCAGAATAATTAATTATTGAGGATAATAAATCAGTTTTTTTTGGTTACTTCTAGGCAAGCGTGCTTCAACGTCGACCACGTCATTGCTTACAATCAGGAGAGATAAAAATAATTTGTTGGGTCTAAACTATTTCCTCCTCCCCTCTTGGACCAATTTATAGGATACTAGCGGCCCGTCCCGGCTTTGCACGGGTGGAGGACCCGGTCTAAAATTTGAGATTTAAACTATCCTATCTTTCAAGTTGGATCGAACTGCACATGGTGTTCGAATTTTATTATAATCGGTTAAGTGGTTTAGGAGTCCATTGAGGACAAACATTGTGACACGAGATTTATATAGGTATACGAGATTTATATATATATACTAGCGGCCCGTCCCGACTTCGCACGGGTGGAGGACCCGGTCTAAAATTTGAGATTTAAACTATCCTATCTCTCAAGTTGGATCGAACTGCACATGGTGTGCGAATTTTATTATAATCGGTTAAGTGGTTTAGGAGTCCATTGAGGACAAACATTGTGACACGAGATTTATATATATTAAGATTAAGATTTTATAAACTGAATAAGAAGGATAAAATCACTGTGTCACTATGTTTTTGTACACTAAGCTTCTTTTAACAGCAGCCTTAACAGGCAATTATATTGATCACTATTAGAGGGTTCTAGTGCTTATGAAAATAACTTATCACCAGAAAGGAAAACATAGAGGTATAGCAGAAGTAAATATTTGTAATTCTGTAAAAAATCATTACTGTATGGCCAATATCCAGAACAAAAGCAGGCAAGTGCGTTTGTATGGAGAAAAGACCACTCGCATTTTCTCTTAAGTTCGTCCAATTCCGTTTTGTCTTCATAAGCCCTCTTGGGACTTTATCAGTTTCTTAAACCCACATTAACGTTTTACTAGCCACTCGTTCCAGTACTCATTATTAATTTGAAAGTAGTTGTGCCTTTTAGAGTCTATAAAAGTGTTCGCAGTTGGAATATTGCCAACTAGCTGGATCTATACCTATGAGGGCTGTATTTAAAAAAAAAACTTCTCCGTTCTGGATTCTTCTATTATATCTATTTTTATTTTACACCACAGACTGTCTCCAGTGTTGTTTTTCTCCTCTCGACGGCAGGTGTTTTGCCCTTAGAGGCCCCGTCAGATTCCTGACGGTTCTTAAGATACGCGTGGAACAAAAACCCGCCGTCAACCCGGGCATGGTCCATGATCGGACGAAGAGTCAACTTTTACTCGTATATGCCCATTTCATATTGCTATAGCCAGTCAATATTCAAAATAAAGCATTAATCTATCTATAAATATAAAAATGAAACCCGTTTTCCGTTGTCACGACATAACATGAAAACGGCTTGACCGATTCGGATAATTATTTTTTTGTTGTGTTTGTAACCATCGGGACCGGGTTTTAGACCGAGTCCTCTACCCATGCGAAGCCGGGACGGGCCGCTAGTTACCAATAAATTATCGGTTCTCGTTTCACAAAAGAAAAGAAAAAACACAGCAATCAAGATTAATCTAATACCCCTCGACTTTTTTAACTCTGAATAAAATCTCAAGCGGAATAGCTTAGGCACTGTATCCAACTTTTGCAAAAGAAAATTCGACGGGAAAAAGTTTACGTTGAAGGCGGGCTCTTAATTTGAGTGACTCAATCAGGAATTATTGAGAGGGCAGCTGTTTTTAACTTGAGATCCGCTTACGCCGGCCATTTTTTTGTGTGTATGTATAAGCCTCGTTTGTGCTGGGAGAGTAACTCGACCGACCGGCAAAAGTGTTCTATGATCCTACTTAATATTATAAACGTGAAAGTTGATTTGGATGGATGGATGTATGTTTGTTTGTTACTCTTTCACGCAAAAACTACTAAACGGATTTCGATGAAATTCGGTACACAGATAGTTTATAAACTGGATTAACACATGGAATAGTTTTTCTCCCGATTTTATGTTCATGTGGAGTAATTTTTGAGTTGTAGCGGGTAAAGCCGCTGGCGACTTATAGTGGGCTATAATTCAAAGATTTTTTAAGATAATTATAGAGGTTTTGCCAGCAGTTGTAAGACCTATTTTAAGCAATATTCCTAACAATTCAAAATTATTTTAATATTTATAAAACTACTCGAGCTGAATTGATAATTTCTAAGTTAAAGCATTCCGTGGACCATGTACCAAACATCCGATTTTTTTGGCCTTACATGCTTTATGCGCGACTCTGATTAGCACTTGGCCATATTTTTTTTTTCTTTGCAGAGACTCTGAAGATGTTCAACCAAGGCATGTGCAGGACGAATCTCCGGGACAATATTGTCTATGCTCAAAGATCTACGATCCGGTTTGCGCGTCAAATAATGAGTCCTATTTTAATGTATGTTACTTAGAATGCAGAGTGTCCAAGGCCGAAAATGTCACCGTAATTCATCAGGGTAACTGTATACCGTATTGATTACACACAAACAATGGTTCTAAATAAATAAAAAATGTGTTGCGTTTTGTTTCATTTATTAAAAGCGTGGTAAAATCATCAAATGTGTCTACTCAGAGCGAGACAGGAGAGATTGTACTGACTAAAATCCACGGTGATCCTTCAATAGTCCTTTACATTCCAGTGTCATGGTTACTTGATAAGATAGTCTCGTGACCCGGTAAACTTTGGCCCTCTAAAAGGCCCCGTCATTTTGCTGACAGCTCTTTAGGTGCGCGTGGAACACAACGCCTGGATTTATTACAACGCTTAGATTTAGTTTTACTTGTCCCATTGTCTGACAGTAATATGTCTAGACTACATACGTATATTTAAACTGTTTGATAATGTAATGTTATGATTACATAGAGCTAATCTGATGATCGAGCCGGAAGATGGTCATACGAAAGCATCAAGTTTAGGTTCGTGAAATAATAAAGATAACTAAAGACAAAAACCAGAACCAGAGTCACCGACATAGCTCGTAAAATTTGCAAGTTGAAGTGGCAATGGGCAGGCCACATCGCTCGTAGAACTGACAACCGATGGGGAAGAAAGGTTCTCGAGTGGCGACCACGGACCGGAAAACGCAGCATAGGTAGGCCTCCCACTAGGTGGACCGACGACATCGTGAGAGTCGCGGGCAACCGATGGATGCAAGTGGCGAATTGTCGTTCGGCGTGGCGGTCCAAGGGGGAGGCCTATGTTCAGCAGTGGACGTCTTCCGGCTGATGATGATGAAGATGAAAGACAAAAACTTTTATACTATTATTTAGTTTTAAAACGCCATTGCCACGGCGCGCGGCACTTGCAACAGTGCCGAAATATCGGAAACTCAAAACAAATAATAAACATGGTAAATATCCCGTTTTAAAACTAAATAATAGTTATAGTGACCATGTCGGTCTAAAATCTTTTATATTGTTTATATAAAAGTGATAATTGTCTTCCAGACGTTTGCAACAAATGTAATCGAGTAATGAAACTGGGAGTACTGCGTTCTCAATATTATTCGATTTGATAAGAAGTGTTTGTCGCACTCGGTGGTGAGGTTGGAGGTTTTGTATCTGGAGGTCGCCGAGCTTGTGGCAGAGTGTGTTCACCGCGGAGGGCGGTGCGGTGAGCACGTCGAGGCGCTCGCTGTTGAGAAGGAACACGCTGCGCAGGTCAGAATCCGACACGTCGTTGTACACGACGGTCTCCACGTGCTGGTTCGGTCTTTTCCTACTTAAAGTTATGTGATAAGAATATTACATAATATTTCTGCCTAATTCACCGTTTTTAAAAGATTAGTATGAAAAAGCCAGTTGTAAGAGGTGATTTACGTAATCAATGTGTATAAAACAGCTGCAACAAAAGCTTACCATGAGGGAGCAGCACGATGAATAATATCATAATACAAACCGTAATCCGTCATAAGTTCTCACAGCGAATACAAAACTCGTATCCATAAAAGCGTTGAATATAATTTTTCATTCACGTTTATATTAAAATCTCGCAAGTTTTCATGCAATTAAACCCTGGAAAGTTAAAAACTGCATTATGCAGTTTGCGAGGAAGAAAGAATACCTTTATTTTATTCGCTTTACGACTTCATTAGGGGTCGCTGGTATAGTAGTTTCGTTTTCTTTAATTAGGAGTTATTCTGTTTCCCTACACGAGGGAATCGTATAAGTGACATAGGACTTTTGTCGAATAGGAGCTAAATTCATATGACCCACTGCTGTTGCATTATTTACTTTGTGCAATAAAGAAAAATGGTTCATAATTTCCTAATTTAAAATCAAAACTTTTATAAAAATGAAAGTACAATTCAAAATATGATTTAAATCGCTTACTCATTGTGCGGCTTTTTGTGGGATGTAAAATTCATAAAATGAGTCCTGAACGGAAAGGACAGTCAAAGTTTTACTTATTAAAAACCGTCCTGTTCCTTCACAAATATTATTTGCGTTCCAGAGACGCGGTAACTCGTGCTTGAAAAAGTAACAAATCTTCACAAACTTTGAAATTTATAATATTTGTAATATTGTCTCATCATCATCTGCCTGCCTTTTCCCAACCAATATTGGGGTCGGCTTCCAGTCGAACCAGATTCAACTGCATATCAGTATTTTACATAGAGCGACTGCCTGTCGGACCTCTATAATCCAGTAACTGGCTAATACCATACCCCATGGTAAGATTGGTTGTAAGACTTGCTTCTGACTAACAGTAACGACCGTCAAAGATCTGACAGCCGAGACCAACGGCTTTACATGCTTTCCGAGGCACCCATCCACAGACCAACCCAGGCAAGCACGGCTCAACTCGGAAGATCGGCCTGTGCGGCTGTAATTTGCAAGATTGTCTGTCGTACCTATATCTATCACTATCTTTATTTGCCATAAATCTATCATCTATAAATTCCTACAAAATGCTCATTTCATTGTCTCAAAATCATAAAAAAACTTCTTCCCCCAACAAACATGAAGTGGCTCATCGAGTACCGTCTAAAGAACTTAATTTCCCATCACTTCGAGTCACGGAAACAATCAGAAGCTCTCGATAAAGATAACCTGATTATACGTGATTCGATAATCGACTTTATATTAGGAATCGATTCGATGTTAGGAATCGATTCGAAGTTAGGAATCGATTTGAAAGATAGTCTTGATGAAGACATTATTATGATTGTAAGGCAAAATGTTGGCTGTTTTTTTTTTTCTGTTTGATTACCTACCTCCGTGTTGATGAATTAGGTGTTAGCACGCAATGGATCGTAATAATGTTATGTAGTTTTTGGCAAAATGGAGTGTACAGTATAATCTATCTATACATATAATAAAATAGTAGGAAAGTCAAAACTGTACATTGAATATTTTGTTTAAAGAATACTTGGGGTGTGATCTACAATCGATACCGAAGCCAAAAATATAGTTTTTAGAATTTTTGTCTGTTTGTCTGTTTATCTGTTTGTCTGTATGTATGTCCGGGATAAACTCAAAAAGTACTGGAAGGATTTGAATGATTCTTTTTTTGTTGTATAGGTATTAAGTCTGGCCAAAACATAGGCTATAATTTATTTTGGAAAATTGAACACCTGGCGCAGAACCGCAACAGACCAGCTAAAGTATAAGAGATACAAAAATGGTGCGATAGTAAAAATTGTTCCACTGTGGTACAATGACGTCTTAGCAAAAGTTGTTCAGCCTGATGAGCACTCTCTGTTGACTCATAAAACTTGAAGATATGGAACACCTGATGTGGAACACCAAAAGCCTAGCTAAACTATAACATCTATAGGAATGACGTCTTAGCAAGAGTTATTCAGCCTGATGAGCACTCTCTGTTGACGTATAAAAATTTAAGACCTGGAACACCTACTGTGGAACTCCAAGAGCCCAGCTTCACTATAACATTTATAGAAATGACGTCTTAGCAAGAGTTATTCAGCCTGACGAGCATTCTCTTTTCACGTATAAAAATTGAAGATCTGGAACACCGGATGTGGAACTCCAAGAGCACAGCTACACTATAACATTTGTAGGAAAAAAAAATTCAGCAAAAGTTATTTTTAATTTGATGTGCACTCTCTGTTGACTTTTAAAAATCGAAGATCTGGAACACCTGTCGTGGAACTCCAAGAGTCCCCGCTATACCATAACACACATATAGGAATATCGTCTTAGCAAGAGTTACTCGGTCTGATGAGCATTTCCTGTTGACTTATAAAAATCGAAGATCAGAAACATCTGATGTGGAAATCAAAAGTATCGCTATAAAATAACATAAGCTGGGAGTACCTCAACGCGGTGAAGGCGGTAAGAGTTTAAAACTGAATTTGGGTGACGATGGTATATCATTAAAAATGTGACTCTACTGGCCAAAACTCCCATTTATTTTTTTACCCGGGCTATTGGTATTGGACAACAGACGTTTCATATCTTCGATTTAGACGACCCCGTTGTCGCTGGCATAAGCAACAGGATCCGCGTACGAAGTCGCGGGCAGAAGCTAGTATAATATAAAGTGACATTTAGTATAGTAGTCAATTGACAGCACGTTTGGCTCATTGGTTGAGCGATCGCCTGTTGTGCAACGTGTCGCCAGGTCGATCTTCGCACGGCACAAAATTTTGCAAGACCTACAAGTAGTTTTTGTGGGTCTGAGTGATTGCGTTAGTGAGTTTCTATTTTTATAGACGTACCCACGATTCATATTTAATTTATTTCTTAGTAAAATTGAATTTTAGTAGACGCCCACGGTGACGGACGTCATAATACGATCTCCGGCCACCGTAGGCGCGGCCATGTTGCGGCAAGTAATGGGCAACTCGCTGCCTGGACCATGCCCGGGCCGACGGCACGTTGTATTCCACGCGCGCCTCAAAGAGTGTCAGCAAGATGACGGCCCCTCTAAAGGGTTGTGGTCCTGGAACGTAAAGGGCTATAGAAGGACACCGTGGATTTTAGTCAGAACGAGTCTAACAGTCCTTCCCGCACTGCACTAGGTGGAAGGATTCATTTTAATGATTGTACCACGCTAAAAAAGTAAAATTGAATTAATTGTTGCGAGTTGAGAGCGTCTTCACAAAAGCCTTTTCCTTAGCCAAAATGCATTACTGTAGAATTGTAGATTACATTCTAAGGCAGGGTTTTTCAACCAGTGGATCGCGACCCCCTTGGGGGTCGCGCAGCCTCTTCAGGGTCGCGAAGCTTCTATAGGGTAGTTGTAAAAGGTTGGAAAAGCTACTGCATTAAAAAAAAAACAATTAAGTTTAAAAAGATATAAAGGCGCTCCTATTGCGCGAGCATTCACCTTAATAATGTATTTATCCGAACTCTAATTATGAAAATGTGTAACTGTGTTGGATTGAATATTTATTTGTCACAAAATAAAATACGTGTAAAAAAATCCAACGGGTACTTAGGGGGTCGCGAAATATTTCTTCATACTAAAAGGGTATAGTTTGAGCCAGACAAGTGTGGAATAAAATTCGTTGACCCCCGTGTACCAATGTATTCCAATATTTCAAAACCATTCGAAAAAATGTAAAGAAAGTGTCGTAACACGATCAAAATAAAGGAATCGTGGTAAGAGGCGACCGTGACCTTACATTTTATTTTGAAATTCGAACGATGGTATAATGGAATTCTAACGATGCGTTGTTAGGATCAATGACCTTTATTCCAGACTTATATGGCGAGGACTATAGTTACATGAAAAATGTTGAAAAACCCTGTTCTAAAGGAATAAAGTAACAATGTTGCAGTCGTATTAAGGAGCTGACGTTCCAAGTCGTTTTCTTTGAGTTGGATTAAAAGACAAAAGACAGTCATTACTGAAACGCCACGGTCCTTCGTTTTAAATTAGTTGACGTTGTTAAGGCGAAAGCTTAAAGTAAACCTATATTTTTTTAAGTGTTATATTTTTATAATCATATTTTAAAACTGTTTTATATTGATAGCCTAGCCTTTTTAGAGAGTTTCTCGATACCCAGTGAAAAGGAAGGTACCTTCGAACCAGACGGGTGTTGTGTCTGGTGGGCTTTCTGCCCATATAGTTGGAATATTGTATGTGTTCTAATGTCGAGGATAACTTTGATTGCGCTATGTAGACTTTTAGTTATTCAGCCTCTGCATAGATGGCGCTGCTGTTCTTTTTGTAGACAATTAAATTCGCTACAATTGATAAAAATTAAGACTCCATAAAGTGGCACTAAAAATTTCCCTTTTTTATTTTAAACTCGTGTTAGTAAGGCAAATCTCATCTCGTAATTGGTGTCTGGAGTACCACAAAGAATAAGCATACATAGACTAATTAACTAAGTACCCTCGTTTGTTGAGTGGCTCAGGTAAAAAGTAAAGGTTTGTTGTCGTCAAAAACAAAATCAAGACACACATACATCATCATCCTATGGATGTCCCAGTGCTGGGAAATATAGTCCTCTAGGGAGTGGGCCATAATCCGCTAAACAGTAGGCCCATGACATTTCTTCAAATTTTTGGTTGTAGGACATGCCGATTTCTTCACGATGTTTTCCTTAACCGTTTTGAGAGCAGTGATGATGAAATAAATTACACAAAGTAATGAGGCAGGCTAGGTTCGAACCAACTAATTGGCCACCACTGCTCTGATAAATACTTATAAAGTGCGTCAAAATGAAATAAGAACAAAAAAAGAAAATATTTATTTGGCTACTCTAATGCATTCCCCTTAAATAGTTTTGTGAAGAAGTAGTTAGTGACTTGATGAATATTACCTTAAGACAAATTACATCAAAGAGAATGATGACTGGTAATGTTGTAAAGAGGTTTTAGTTTCTCAGGCCCGGACTCTACCAGAGCGGAGACGACAGGATGATTGTGTTTGAATAACCAATCAGATTGCCACCGCAGCTAAGCGAAGAGATGTGGATTACTGATTGGTTATGTTCCTCATACCAACACACATCATCTCCTTTATTCTCCGCTTTGGTGGAGTCCAGACCTAAGCCCCTTCATACACAAGGCAACGCAAGTGTCCGATTCCATACGACATCGGTATCCATTGACGTGTGCTTGTGTACGAACCTCTATGGATTTGTATTTTGATAGTCGCCTGGATACCAAAGTCGTAAAGTATCGGAGACTTGCGTCGCGTTGTGTACGAAGGGACTAAGTCTCTCTCTCTTAGTCTTTATATTGAGTTTTCGACTTTGAACGAATACCATTTCTTTTGAGGGCAGGAAAGAGATAAGACTTATATAATTAACACATCCAGTTTTATTCTAACCACGAAATTATGAGTAATTAAAATAATTAGGAAGAATATGTTTATAGAACTCGAAATTTTACAAGAATCTATGTAAAAGAGAAGTAAAACAGCAAAATTTTTATACATAAGCTTTCGCAAGATCATGAAAAATAAAGTGTCTAATTGCGCTAGCCATTAATATTCTCCTGTATATATTTTTTGCTAAGTGCTCGAGAAAACGACATCGAAATATATTTTTCATTCAAAATGATAGTTGACTATAAACTTGTATAATATTTACTTTGGGACATACAGCTGAATTTTTCGGCGTACAGAACATCAAGTTGAACTATGGCAATAATTAAAACACTTCAAGTAATGTTGTCTTTTTAAAACAACTTCTATGTGACGAAATATTATATTTTTACGTGTAAACAGCGTTAATAAAAACAAACGAACGAGAAATTCAGCTATGAGTGTAAGTGGTTGCGATGGCCTAATTGGTTAAGGCGTCTGGAGTACCTATCCAGAAGACGCAGGTTCGAATCCTGCTCGCAGCTTAATTTTTCGTTCCTTGAAAAATATCTTTCTATGTGACGAATCGTATAAATAATTGAAATAATTTGCCTATAATGTAAGCTTTGCAAAAAAGTATAAAAATCTATTTAGAGTTCTAATCGTAGCATGGCATGTGTTTGAATCGATATGCGGGGAGAGATTTCATTTTTGTTTTTTGTTTAGGTTCCTTGATAAAACAGCCTAATTTACTGGCGATTGTGATCCTGATGGGGCGGCGTGTGTCATCTATAACATTACTTTAAATCGTAATCCGGGGTCTACTTTCTAAGTCCGTTAACTAAGACACAGGAAACGAATTAACGAATGTATCTAGCGAGAAAGTCCTTATGACGCAGCACTAGTATCTATAATAATTAAATCTAGTTACATTAAAAGAGAGACTGGAGGCGTGGACTCCAAGCAGGTCTCTGACAGATCGAATAAATAACAAAATTCATCCTTAGGTCAGGTTCGTTATTAAAACGCCCGTAACTAAGGCCGAAACCAAGGGTTTCGTGCTTAGAGATTAGAACCCTAGATTGTTTAAAAAAAGAAACAAAATTCTAGCTCACCAAACACCAAAACAGTGTGTCCTCCTTACCAAGAAAATTCAGTTAAATTCCAAGCTCGGAGCTAACTACATTAAATTAAAGACAGACGGACTATGAATGAGGATTTCATTCAGCCAATCAGAGATGTAATTTATAAAATAAATAACACAATATTTAAATAGTGAGAGCAAATGAATTGATTTACTTGATTTTATAATCACTAGTTACCAATTCTATACTTGTTTCACATTACTATTAGAGGACATTCGCACGAGCGCTTTTAAGGGCGTTAAAAAAGCGCCTGAAATAGAACAAATGCATTTCCATAATTTTATCTCACACGTCAGCGCTTTTAAAGCGCGGTGCTTTGTTTCGAGCTGTATTTGAATTTAAGTGCTGGGCAGTGACATTTAAGTACAATTTACCTTTTTGTTTAAGCTCAGCACTTTTTTAAAGCCTGAAAAAAGCGCTCGTCCGAATGGACACTTAGAAATGCGATTGTTTTTGAGAGCATTGGTGGCCCAGTGGTATCGGCCTCGACATGTAGTTCATGGTTTAGAACCGAGCCAGGCGCATTACTTTGTACAATTTACTTCATCACCACTGCTCTCCAAATGGTGAAAAATATGAAAGGAAATTAAAAGAACTTTAATACAGAGTTTCGTAAAGCAGTTAATAATCATAATTAACATTTTATTGACTTATAATCTTTAACTACCTTGTAATCATTTCTTATTTTATAGTTCCTCATTCAGAACATGATATTTACAAAATCGCCATGCAATTAATTTGTAAGTAACTGTGTTTTTTTTTTTTCATAAAATTAAACAGCCTCTTATAATATTCCCACTGCTGGAACACAGGCCTCCTCTCTGTTAGAGGGAGTGGGCCATAATCCACCACGCGAGCCCAGTGTGGGTTGGTGGGTGTCACAAGTCTTCGAATTTTTGTATCTGGGTCATGCCAGTTTCCTGACGATGTTTTCCGTTTAAAAGCAGCGGTGATGAAATAAATTACACAAAGTAATGCATCTGATTGGGTCCGTTACCAATGTGCGACTTTTTTTTTAGCGTGGCAAAATAATCAAATGAGTCTTCCAAGCCCGGCGACTGTTAGGGATGTACTTTATTACTGAAATCCACGGTGTCCTTCAATAGCCCTTTACTTTCCGGGGGCATGGTAGCTCGTAAGTCCCACGACCCCGGCAGGATCACTGGGGGACTTCTTCTTCGTCGTAGCACTCTTGGCAGAGTGGTCGTAGTCGTCATTTCAGCTGTTAGTGGCTCGCCTAACAGTACGCCGCCATTTCTGTCTGATGGCCGTCTTTCTGGTGCAGATGTGCAGGGAACTGTCCACAGCTGCTTTTATCTGGTCCGTCCATCTCATGGACTACTCTTTTTTTTTTTTTAGCGTGGTAAAATCATCAAATGAGACCTCCAACCCCGGGCAGGGCGGGAGGTACTGTCAGACTTGTACTGACTAAAATCCACGGTGTCCTTCAGTAGCCCGTTCCGGGGTCACGGTAATAGAAATAAGTCCCGCGACCCCGGCAGGCTTTGGCCCTCTGAGAGGGGGCCCCGTCATTTTGCTGACAGCTCTTTGAGGCGCGCGTGGAACACGACGCGCCGTCGACCCGGGCATGGTCCATGGTCGGACAGCGAGTTGCCCTTTACTCGCTGTCCACATGGCCGCGCCGTCTCATGGACTACTGCTAACAATTTGACTTACCCTTATTTTCTTTTTTTTTTCAGTTAGTATTCTATTCTTCATAGCTTCAATGCTACATTTCTGCTTGCCGTTCATTGAAACTCCACCAGCAGAGTTAGATTGGAGTACAAAATCCTACAGATCTCTGTTTCCACCAATAAGACAAAGTATGCCGTGTGAAAACTGTCCCTATGTATACTTCCCGGTGTGCAGTGACAGGAATATAACGTATTTGAATTTGTGTTTCTTCAATTGTGAGAATTTTACTGACTCGAAAATTGTTCAGCGAGGAATTTGTATATTTTTTTGAACGTTATTTGCGTTTTATTTTGGACCTTATATCCTTTATCTAATGAGCAATTTCTAAATGTATATTTCATAACTCATAGGTACTTGGAAATTACATGCCTGCGGACCGAGTTGCGGCCTTATAAAGAATCGCTTACAACAGACCGGTGCGGCGTCAAATAAAAAAAAGCTAGTTCTATTTTGACTAGATCATGGGGCCTTTGACCAGCAGTGAGATGTAAAAGACTAGCACGTACCTATTTTGAAATTTCTATTGAACCATGTTCTAACTATCATAAAAATTATGGGACAAAAAATGATGAAAAGCATCGGGTTTAAGACTTATTTAGTGAGAGTGAGAGGGACTCTCACTACGTTTTGGGCGCCAAACCCCATCTCGGAGTTACATTTTGGGCATGAAGATAGCTAGGAACTTGTGACTCGCCATCCCATCATGGAATATGCCCGGGTCGACGGCACTTCGTATTTCACGCACTCTTCGAAGCGCTGTGAGCAATCTGACGGGGCGCCTTAGCCTTGCAGCCCACTCGGCGTGAGTTTCCCCTGCTCGTTGTGTAGCCGAGTAAAAATTATGACGCTCGCCAAACCCAACGGTTTTGGGGTAAAGTGGTCGTCTAAGCGTGATAATAAATCTTCATACGGCACCTCTGCGACGTCTTTGGGCAACACCAAGTCCGTAACTAATTTGTAGGTGCCTTCCGCGAGTGCGCTGAGGAGGATCGCTTTCCTCTTCTTGCCTGCAGGGTCCGTCTTCCCGCCGATGTCATTTGCAGCAAAATATTGAGCAATCCGACTCTTATAAGCTTTCCACGTGTGTAAGTTGTGGTCAAAACCATGTAAAATTCCAAACTGCGTGGATATTTTCGAAAATAATAACTTCGTCGCCACTGTTAAATACAAGGGCGGGGGGCGCGTTCCGCGGAGCGGCACGGGACACGTGAAACGACTGCAGGTTGGCAACGCACTGACTTTATTCAGCCTCAACAAGACGGCGCTGGGGTGGCGCGCGGTGCGGGGTCGCGGGGAGGGGCGCGGCCAAGGCGCAGCTCACATATACAACAAGAACCAAAACCTGACAGGGTCGCGGAACTGTCTCATCAGGTAACAGTGACCGTGAAACGTAAAGGCTATTAAATGATCACCGTGGATTTTAGTCAATACAAGACGTCTGACAGTCCCTCCCGTACCATCCTGGGTGTGGGTACTCATTTGATGATTTTACCACGATAGAGAAGCCTATTTCTTACGGGGGTTAATGTCATATATAATAATAATAATATTCCACAACTATCACACAACGCCATCTAGTCCCAAGCTAAGCAGAGCTTGTGTTATGGGTACTAGACAACTGATAAACATACTTATATATTTCTAAATACATACTTAATAAAGATAAATTACACCCAGACACAGAACAAATGATCGTGCTCATCACACAAACATTTGTCCTGGGTGGGAATCGAACCCACGACCCCCGGCATAGCAGTCAGGGTCACTAACCACTAGACCAACAGACCAGTCAATATAGTAAATATGGCCAGTAAATATGAAACTTTTCAGGCATAAAAATTGTCACATAACAGTCATAACCTATATTAGCTAGGGAAAAGGTAGTTTTGCAAATAAGAAAGAATATTTCAACGCAGCATAGAGTAAACCCAGGGCATCCCCTGGGTTTACTCTATGCTGCGTTGAAATATTGGCTGTTGGACGAGCATATTCCATCGAATATGCTCGTCCAATCACAGCGAAGCACTATGCTATGCAAATGTTTATGAAAAACTAAAATTGTGAAGTAAAACAAAAACTTCCAACCAACTGTTTGTTCAGGTATGAACCCTGAGAGATTTGTGTGTTGAAAATTCGCGGAACTGACTTGTGAAATAAACGCAAAATGTAACGTTCTAGGACAAGACATTTTTTTTTGTATTTATAACGGTTTTGATCTTGATTTTTTTCTAACTGATAATAAAATAATATTAATATTCCACAACTATCACACAACGCAATCTAGTCCCAAGCTAAGCAGAACTTTTGTTATGGTCACCAGACAACTGATAACCATACATATATATTTCTAAATACATACATATCATAGATAAATTACACCCAGACACAACAAATGATCATGCCCACCACACAAACATTTGTCCCGGGTGGGAATCGAACCCACGACCCCGGCATAGCAGTCGGGGTCACTAACCACTAGACCAACAGGCCAGTCAAAAAATGTCCCACGGTTATCTAACATTGAATTTTTTTTTTAAGAATACTTGGGGTGTGATCTACAATCAATAATATGATAAGCCAAAAATATAGCTTTTAGATTTTCTGTCTGTTTGTCTGTATGTATGTCCGGGATAAACTCAAAAAGTACTGCATGGATTTACTTCATAACTATTTGTCACGAATATTATTAAGAAGTCGGGTCAACATAAATATAGGAAATATTATTATCATGCTATCATCTGCTCGTACTTTTATTTCTTCAACGCATTCACGCAGACGACCTTGCAAGGGCGAGTAGAGGGCAACTCGCTGTCCGACCATGGACCATGCCCGGGTCGACGGCGCGTCGTGTTCCACGCGAGCCTCAAAGAGCGTCAGCATAATGACGGGGCCCCCTCTCAGAGGGCCAAAGCTTGCTGGGGTTGCGGGACTTATTCCATCACCGTGACGGGGCTATTGAAGGACACCGTGGATTTTAGTCAGTACAAGTCTGACAGTAGGGGTGGGAGGACTCATTAATTTGATGATTTCACCAGGTAAAAAAAAAAGACGCCGTCGCGGACAGCAGCTAGTATTAAATAAGAAAACAATCAGGACGCAAGTCCAAAAAAAAACAAAAATAATATTTAATAAAATATACAAACACCATCCATAACAATTTTGGAATCAGAGAAATTGTTACAGTTGAAAAAACATATGTTCATATATGTCAAATTCTGATCACTGCAGACGGGGAAATAAACAGGGGGACATAGTTTACATGGCTTATGTTCCGTTATCGATGGAAATAGTACTCTGTATGGTTTTAAAGGCCTGGCAGTTTCCTCTTTCCAAGGTCCTTCTTGCGCCAAACATAAATAGAAGGCGGGAAAGAGCAGGATACTATCTGAAAAATAAATGTAATTCTTGTCAATAATGCAGTGTTTTGTGTATGTAGGGAAACGGTGTATGTCACGGGGACACGAGGTATAATGAGGACATACACACTTAAGTCAAACTTAACATAACATTTATTGTGACGTAAACTGAAAAAAATAGTTGATCTTCGTACACCAGATGAGCTGTTTCGTTACAAGAAACGCTGTAAACTGTACCCCTTGCACGAGTTTTAACAATTTTATTTTACAGAGCCTTTCCAGTATTTACAGCGTTTCTGTATGAAAAAATGGAACAGCGCCTCTTGAGTGTGAAGAAAGAACTATTTTTCTCCTTGAAAATTGACAATTTGAAATTGTCAAAATTCCAGTTTACTTTACGTCTCAAATATTGAAAACTCGTGCTAAGGGTGCTCTGGACTAGACACTGTAAAGTAAAATACTGAAAACTCGTCATAATGGCTCTGGACGTCACGCGTTTTATAAGCAAGCGGCCATTAACAATTAATGACGTCTTGTTGGCGCTTGCGCTACCTAAGTATTGTGTTAAGTTTGCCTTAAGTGTGTGTTTTCCCATCATACCCCGCATCCTCGTCTTATACACTATTCCCTTATGCTTTCTAATTTTATATAAGTAGTAGACAGTAAGCTCCTTTAGAACATACATATTATAACTAAAAAAGATAGCCAAATTTAAATGCAACCACAAAAAAGAGTAAAATAACTTTTTGTTTCGAAAGGCGGTGGCATAAAAGTCAACGTTTTTTTATTGCTAAAACGTTTGGTTATTGAAGTTTAGAGTGAATAAAAGTTTCTTTAGCGTACTTCATTGTCGACCACATCATTGCTTAGCATTATGCCAGAAAGCGGTCAAATGTACAGATAGCGCGCGAGTTGAATGCAGAGCTTAGGAATGCGGTAGTGCTATTGACAAGGATGGCACAGTACTACACTGCAGGCGCGTGAGGTGGGGCGTGCGAGTAGCGGGGCGCTCTTTACCTCAGACCCCGACTGCATTCAACTCGCGCGCTATCTGTATCTATAGTTAAAAAAAATCAGTTTTGAAAACACTTACATATTAGTCGCATGTCGGTTTTTGTAATGAGCTGTATTCGGAATGCTTAAAGATAAGCACTGATTAGAAAGTCATAAAAATAGCTGATTGTGTTAATTAGTATCGAATGATTGGTTTAAGAGGAAACGCTGGTGGTCTTTTCTTAAAACAAACACTCACGCCTAATCTCTTACTGAATATTGATCGTATAGCAATTATTTTTTATTAGAACAATAGGTAATAACTTCCTGTATGTCCCTCTGTCTTGGGGCGAGTAATGGGCGACTTGCTGTCAGAACATGGACCATGCGGGCGGGTCGACCGCGCGTTGTGTTCCACGCGCTACTCAAACAGTGTCAGCGTTATGCAGCCTACAGGGATCGCAGGACTGACAGTCCTTCCCGCTCTGCCCTGGAACGACTCATTTGATGATTTTGCTTAGTTAAAAAAATGTCCCTCGGTCTTCCTTTCCGATGATACATTACTTTCATAAGCATTAGACCCCTCAAACAATACTCAAAATTGCTTGTAAAGAATCGAATCATCATCAAAAAAATGATGTAATCGAAGATGAAGCACGCTTGCCTAGAAATAATCTATAGCACAGATTAATATACACCCTCGACATTACCCGCCTTACCAAGAAAAGATAAACATTCGTTGAACGCTTGTCTTAAGTATAGCTGCAAAATTACCCTTACATCGACGTAAAATGTCGTTTTGATGTTGACAATTTTTTGACAAGTGTTCAACAGATGTGTATCTTTCTTTGTTAAGACGGTCTGCATTTAAAATAAAAATTACTATCACAGATTCCATGCTGAAATTGTCAGAAGCAATCATTAAGGTGGGTATCGAAAAATGTAATGGACTGGTAGGTATCAGAAACTTGAGTCGCCTAGTGTACGGAAGGGCTAACACGTTACATTATGCCCCATGACGCCGGTCAGCGCGTCTGTGAAAGTCCCGTAGGTGCCCCTTCCAAAGCGTAGATCTCTATGGAGGAGAATGGGCAAGAAACTCCATGGACACTCTTTAAATCGCGAAAATTATCACAGAACTGTTACATCATTCATCTTGAGATGGTAAATTATGAGAGTTGTTAGTATTTAGAATAGATAATTAAAAACCAGATACGGAAGCCATTCTTTATTTAGCTCATCCCGCCACCAAACAGTTAAAAAAATATACAAACTCCTCGATATAATTTTGTAGCATTCTCCGTTTTATTTGTATCGCAAGAAAAAAAGCACTCATTCATATATGTGATGTTTGTGCTGGCGCAAATAGGTAGGTATACTGAAGGGCATTCGTTACAAAATTCAAACAAATCCAAGTTTGCCAAAATTCGAGGCCACGTTCGGAAATCCGTTGAACGCGGTGTTCTTGTAGTTGTAAACTTTGTTGTTGGACTAAAATGCCCCTTACCTTTGGCCCACCAAGACCATGGCTGCCCAAATGGTAGCAGAATTAAACAAAGAAGAGCAACTGGAAATAAAAACAATTTGAAAATAAAAAAAAAAGTGTAAAATAACGTACCTGTCACAAAAAAAAGTGTAAAATAGCATGGTTTTTGGAAGGCGGTTCATTTTTGCCCCCGACTTCCAAAGTTTATGTGATTTTACACTTTTTTTGTTGTACGTGTATGCTGCACGGGTCCAGATAATTTTAAAATACTTGTTTCTTAATAATATAAAAAATTACATACGAAGATGTATTTGCATATTTTATGTAAAATTCTAGCGTTCCAATATTCAACTGTCAAATAATTAAAGATTAGACAACGTTTTTAACCGACTTCATTGATTTTTTAATTAGCAGTTAAATTGCTATAATTATAGAGTAATTGACTGGAGAAATCTAATATCTAAGAAATCTGTCAGTTACATTGTCAAAAAATAATGTATACATATTTTATCTTTTCATAAACCAAAATTGATAAAGAAACAACGCTTTAAAAAATTGCCAACACGTCACAAGCAAGTACAGTTTTTACTTCCTTCTGACGTCACGACTTTCGAATTTTCATATGTTATAATTATTTTTGTAAATATATATTAATTGAATAAAAAAAGAAATATTTATCCATTATTTTTCAAAATTCTTACTGTCAAACTCGTTAAATTTACCAATAATTCATGCTGTGAGCATGCCTCTTGTGGAAAAGCAGCCTTATTTACTGCATTTCTGCCCTCCACAATCCAGGTACTGGATTGTGGAGGGCAGAAAAACTAAAAACTAAAACGAATATACAACGTGTAACGTAAAAATCGCAAAACCTCTCGAGGGGTAACTCAGCACATGTTACTGAACATTGTACTAAGATTTGGAAATTCGCAAAAAAAAAAAACGATTTTTCATATTGGTGGGCTCGACCAATTTCTCATTTTGTATGAAAAACCAAATTTTGTTTTTGTGAATTTCCAAAAGTCTTACAACAAACATTGTTCAGTAACATGTGCTGATTTACCCCACGAGAGGTTTTGCGCTTTTAACGTTACATGTTTTATAAGAAAACTGGCAGTCAGAAAATCTGGGTCTTAAAACATTTAAAAAGATATCTAGGACCAACTATTTCAATATAGAGGACACGTTTTATCATAAATGAATTCGTTTGTGACTTGTAACGCTTTCACAACTAAATTGTTGAAGTGATTTTTATGAATTTTGGGACAGGCATGGTTAGGACTGAAGATGGTTACAGAGTACTTTTTAAAATTAAAACCTGAATAAGAAGGTGCTCAGTGAAGCCGCAGATAAAAGGTAAAAGAAACTAAGATATACAGTTCAGTCAATTTTATTTCTAAAATCAGTATTCCAAAGGTTCAAAATAGCTCATACAGAGGCCTGCATAACTGACTTTTAATTCCCTTTCAGTGTTCCACGCTCGTAATCTGCTATTTATACAATTCATTTTTTTTTTTTTTTTTTTTAATCATTTATTTAGAGGCTTGCAGCACATTTGTACGAGGTCAGCCTCGTAAGGTAACGCTAATACATTTAAAAAATAAACTAAAATACTATCTATAAACTTAAAATATTTAAAACACAACCACTACCTAATTTACATAATTACCTATATAAAAAATCACCTCTCGCCAAAATGCCGGGCACCCAGCAACCCAATGACAGAGCCTGCCGACATAATCGATGGCGACATGCACAATGGCAGAACCAACGCCATACCTAGGAAACAGCCCGGAACAGAGTGTTGAAACCATTAATAGAAAACACAAAACATAAAAGATATAAACTAAAAAGTATCTCTCCTCGAAAAAAACAGCCTTAATAAATTTATAAATAGCCACACTCTGCTCCGAAAGAGGCCAAGCATAACATCAATTCCACCACTATACACATCGCCACCGGCCATCGTACACAACTGTGGCCTCAAGTCACCATATGCACAACATTCTAACAAGATGTGGTACAAGTCCTCGGTCCGCATCCAATCAACTGCATCAAAAAATCAATAGTAAAGAAATTCATCATAAATGATTTCAATTCTGAAATTACATACTGGACAATACATATAATTTTGGTTTCAATTTGAGTTTTAGAACATAAAATTTCCTTAATCTTCTTTAAAAACTTCTTTAAATTAAAATTATCTTTATTCATGTGATATGTATCCCCTTGGTTCTCGATATTTGTCTCATTTCCTGCTATAACTTCTGATGCAACCTCCTCCTGGGCTAGAGATTTGACCCTCTTGCGTTTCAATTTCTTTACCTTCACAGACTTAGTAGGTTTCCTTGAATGAACTAAAGTCTTATTCGAATTCAAAATTGGAGACAATCTATCCTCCTCCTTATCATCTTCGCTATTTGAATTCTCTGTGACTAATAATGACTGTTTTACAACCTCCGAATAAGATTTTCCTACCATTACATCGGCCTTAAGTAATTGATCAACTGTAAATAAATTCGGACTCAGCACTTCATTTTTATTTTCTTTATTTTTGATAAGAGCCACTTTGTAGGTGCAATTATGATTGCGCATTATATCTCTAATCTCTTTTTCGCGTAAAAATGCCGGGCACTTACTTTTTACCATTGACATGTGGTCTCCTTTACAATTGATACAACGAAACTTTACTGTGTCACAGTTTTCATGTTCACCTCCACACTTCGGGCACATCTGCTTCTTACTAGGACAGAAAGACTTAATGTGTCCGAATCTCCAGCATTTCGAACACTGAGTAACTAGGAAATTGAAAGGCAATACCTTCATCCTGATGCCGTACGCAAAAACATATGGAGGTAGAATAGGGCCTTGAAAACATATGCGAATACTCTCACTTCTAATCCATTTGCCATCATCATCTCTCCGGTTCAAACGTTTGACAGATAAAATATCCACCTCACAGTCTAATATGTCCTTAACGCTGTTATCATCTAAATCGAGGTCTATTTCTTTGATTAAACCATAAGAAACATTAACCTCATTGGTCTTTTTACATATCCAACCTTTTTGTTTGAAGTTTTCAGACGACAATATCTTATCTGCGGCATCATAAGTATTCAACCTTATCAAAATTTTGAAAGGGCTTTTGTATACAACCTTTATAATATCAGGAATTTTCTCGGTACTTAATAATTTTGCTAGCGTTATCTGTTTCGGCAGGATTTCTTTAGAAGTAATTGACACTTCTACATATTCTGGGTTATCACTGAGAGATATCTTAGCAGGTGAAAACCCGGATCGTGGTGTCGTCACTTTAGCTTTTTTACCACGCTTGCCCACTGTAGTAAATTCTCCATCCTGTATGCCATCATCTGGACTAGAATCGCATCTGACCCTTTTATTGCCGACTTTTAAAGAGCCTTCCTCGTCATCCCATTCTAAATCAGACGTAATTTCTCTATTGTGTACCATAGCACGAACAGTCACATCGCTAGTATTACGGCTGCTACCGGCCTCTTCATCACAACCGCTTTCCATAACATATAAAATGAAAACTTTTTATGAGGAAAATGTGACAACTGGCAATGTCAAATTAAAATATGATAAAATTTTATTTTCAGATATGCTGAAAAATGTGTTTATCACTCGTATTTGGTCACACGAACAACATAATTATGTCCATAAATATAATTTCCTTTTAAGGTAACAGTCATTCACTCAAAATCGTAGCACAATCTCACAAAAAATTATAATTACACGGGAGCAAAACTAAACAGTCTTGTCGCGTCAAAATCGCGGTGACAGATGACAATTCATTTTACAAATACTTGTAAAAGAACGGTTATTTGAGGCACACACTGGAATGTAAACTCTCGAACAATTACATAGGTAGATTTTTTCAATCAAAGGCAGTGTATCCCTTGTCTTATCCAGCATATAATTTTGTAATAGGTACGAGTTATTATCTTCATTTTCCCTGTTACCTTCCACAGTGCAATAGTCTTGAAGAATCCCCAAATGAATAACTGCAACTGCAAAGTAACCAAAATTATGCTAAATCCCTAAAATTACACTGTTATTCCAATATCAACCATCACTGCTAAGCTTATACAGGGTTACTGGTTAAGTCGACCTATTCCCTTTGTAGGGTTAAAGTAGACATCATTCTTGACTGATTTTACTATGGGAACCCCTATCCTAATCCTTACCGTTTTTGAGTTATTAGACTTTTAATATTTTTCAAAAATATTCCACTTCTGTGTCATAAACTGGTTATTGTAAGAATTTTACGACGTTTAGGACGCTAAAGTGACTTTTTCGATAGCTTACGAACGACTCATTCTATTAAAGCCAGTACATTTGATAAATTACTCAAGCCTTGGGAAATAAATAGCTGTAAAGTTCAAATATTGATTTTTTTGGGAGCTACCCTTGTCTTTCAGGTCAAATTTCTCAAAATAAGTGTACGGTACTAGATGTGCAGATTGCAGCAAAAACACTGCTGTCTCATTAGCTTTCTAAAATGATACCACAATATCCACTTTTATTAAGAATATGGCCGAAAAATAAGGGTTGATACTGACAAGGTGGTTTTTTAACCGGTGGTGGTTTTTTAACAAAAACGGTAAGGATTAGGATAGGGGTTCCCATAGTAAAATCAGTCAAGAATGATGTTTACTTTAACCCCACAAAGGGAATAGGTCGACTTAACCAGTAACCCTATATTTAAAAAATCGAATAACCCACGTTTTTATAATTGTCTTAAAAATAAGAAAATAGCCCGGGGCTGAGAGAGGGGCACGGCAAAACGTGGGAAAATAACATTTTTTTTTTGTGACCGTTTTTTTTTTAAATTACTCACAACAATTATTCCTGAATTGGACCGGCCTGACTCGAAATTACCGGTAGGTCACACAAATATTTGTAACTTGCGGTGATCAAACATGTGACACGCAGTGCAGCTGCCAATCACTACGCTGAACGTAAATGGCTATTGAATGACACCGTGGATTTTAGATAAACGAGTCTGGCAGCCCAAACGATAAACGAAAACTTTCTTTAATCTCCATTCGATTTTCAACTTAATGCACTATATAGCATAACGTTGGAAATGTATTATAGACTACAGAATTTTTTCGTTTGTTTTTTTGCGTTATCTAGGCATCTTTTTTTTTTACGTGGTAAAATCATCAAATGAGTCCTCCCACCCCGGGCAGGGCGGGAGGGACTGTCAGACTTGTACTGACTAAAATCCACGGTGTCCTGCAATAGACTTTTTCGTGTCGGGGTCACGGTATTCGTTAGCCTCGCGGCCCCGGCAGGCTTTGGCTTTCGAGGGCATCCATGTTGACCATCTAGGCATCCTAGTTCCGTTAACACTCTTTTGGTACGGAACAGTTAGGGAGCTTTCCAATGACGTGATGCGACGAAACTCGACCGATTCCAATTACAAGTGAAAATCATCCATACCACAACGACATCTATCTATCTATATCTATATGTCACAGTCAAAACTCTTAACTAGTCAAAAGTACTATTGACTAGCAAAATCAGTCAAAAGCACTTTTGACTGAACAGGTTGGTCAAAAGGGGTTTTGACTGAAAATTATTGGTTATTAGTACTTTTGACTGCAAATTTGCAGTTAAAAGTACTATTGACTGACGCTCTTCGTCAAAAGTAGTTTTGACTGCAATAAAGCATCAGTCAAAACCACTCCACTCCACTGCTCCTACTTTTGGGTGATTTAAAACAATTCTAACCTAACCTATCCGTGTCGGGGTGACCCAAGTCGTTTTTACCAATATTTTTTTTCTCAGTGCCCCATTACATACACTCCTATCTAAATACCAGCTGAACAACTTTATGCTTTTGAACGAGAAGAAGACGGTCGACTTCAGAGGCACCTCGAGGTTCGGTTTGGTTAGGTTCCTTTAAACCTTGTAGACAGAAAAAGGAGCCCCGCGTAGCGGGGCTCCGTCGACCTTTCTTCGAAAGCCCTCTTCCTCCGCTTTAGAAATAAAACGAGCGCTCCGCTTTAGAAAAAAAAAAACACTCTACAATGAAGAATTATTTATTCATGCAACTCAAACTATTATGGCACTTTGAATCACACAGCAAAAGCAATCCATCAAAAGTGGTTTTGACTGATACAACCAGTCAAAACCACTTTTGACGGAATCACTAAGTCAAAAGTACTTTTAACCAGCTCCATTGGGCAAAAGTAGTTTTAACTGTTATTTTAGTCATAAGTACTATTGACTAAAGCATACGGTCAAAAGTACTTTTGACTGATTTTGCTAGTCAATAGTACTTTTGACTGGTTAAGAGTATTGACTGCAACATATACATATAATAAAATAGTAGGAAAGTCAAAACTGTACATTGAATATTTTTTTAAGAGAATACTTGGGGTGTGATCTACAATCGATACCGAAGCCAAAAATATAGTTTTTAGAATTTTTGTCTGTTTATCTGTTTGTCTGTATGTATGTCCGGGATAAACTCAAAAAGTACTGGACGGATTTGAATGATTATTTTTTCGTTGTATAGGTATTAAGTCTGGTCAAAACATAGGCTATAATTTATTTTGAAAACTTGAACAACTGGCGCAGAACCGCAACAGACCAGCTAAACTATAAGAGATACAAAAATGGTGCGATTGCAAAAATTGTTCCGCGTGATGAGCATTTTCTGCTGAGAGAATTAGTTTGAAGATCTGGAACACCTGATGTGGAACTCCAAGAGCCCAGCTACACTAAAACATATACAGGAATAACGTCTCAGCAAAGTTGTTCAGCCTGATGAGCACTCTCTGTGGACATATAAAAATTGAAGATCTGGAACAACTGATGTGGAACTCCAAGAGCCCAGCTACACTATAACATATACAGGAATGACGTCTTAGCAAGTTTTGTTCAGCGTGATGAGCACTCTCTGTTGACGTATAAAAATTGAAGATCTAGAACACCTAATGTAGAACTCCAAGAGCCCAGCTACCCCGCGGTAGTGGACGCCCACGGCGTCGGACGTCACAAGACGATCTCCGGCCACAGTAGGCGCGGGCATGCGGGCGGCGAGCAAAGGGCAACTCGCCGTCCGACCATGGACGGCGCGTCGTGTTCCACGCGCGCCTTAAAGAGCGTCAGCATAATGACGGGGCCCCCTCTCAGAGGGCTAAAGCCTGCCGGGGTCGCGGGACTTATAGCATCACCGTTACCCCGGAACATAAAGGGCTATTGAAGGACACCGTGGATTTTAGTCAGTACAAGTCTGATAGTTCCTCCCGCCCTGCTCGGGGTGGGAGGACTCATTTGATGATTTACCACGAAAAAAAAAGAGCCCAGCTACACTATAACATGATTTTTTTCAACTGGGCGTGGATGGCTATCTTCGAAACTATGAGGAATATCGAAAAATGTTGAAGACTCCTTGCAACAATTCTGGGAAGTAATCATATACGGCAAACTTAAGAAAAACGTATAATTGAAAAAAAACTGAGCAATCTTCAAGGCGAGGACTGTATTCGAAAATTTAGTTAACCTTTATCATGCTTAAGTATGTTCAACTCAACGCCCAGTTGAAAAATTCAACCTGTATGGGAATGACGTCTTAGAAAGAGCTGTTCAGCCTAATGAGCATTATCTATTGATGTATTAAAATATAAGATTTGGAACACCTGATGTGGAAATCAAAGCTAAAGAAAAAAAGAAAAGCAAAAAAGAAAAGCAGCCTTATTTACTGCATTTCTGCCCTCCACAATCCAGGTACTGGATTGTGGAGGGCAGAAAAACTAAAAACTAAAACGAATATACAACGTGTAACGTAAAAATCGCAAAACCTCTGGAGGGGTAACTCAGCACATGTTACTGAACATTGTACTAAGATTTGGAAATTCGCAAAAAAAAAAAACGATTTTTCATATTGGTGGGCTCGACCAATTTCTCATTTTGTATGAAAAACCAAATTTTGTTTTTGTGAATTTACAAAAGTCTTACAACAAACATTGTTCAGTAACATGTGCTGATTTACCCCACGAGAGGTTTTGCGCTTTTAACGTTACATGTTTTATAAGAAAACTGGCAGTCAGAAAATCTGGGTCTTAAAACATTTAAAAAGATATCTAGGACCAACTATTTCAATATAGAGGACACGTTTTATCATAAATGAATTCGTTTGTGACTTGTAACGCTTTCACAACTAAATTGTTGAAGTGATTTTTATGAATTTTGGGACAGGCATGGTTAGGACTGAAGATGGTTACAGAGTACTTTTTAAAATTAAAACCTGAATAAGAAGGTGCTCAGTGAAGCCGCAGATAAAAGGTAAAAGAAACTAAGATATACAGTTCAGTAAATTTTATTTCTAAAATCAGTATTCCAAAGGTTCAAAATAGCTCATACAGAGGCCTGCATAACTGACTTTTAATTCCCTTTCAGTGTTCCACGCTCGTAATCTGCTATTTATACAATTCATTTTACAAATACTTGTAAAAGAACGGTTATTTGAGGCACACACTGGAATGTAAACTCTCGGACAATTACATAGGTAGATTTTTTCAATCAAAGGCAGTGTATCCCTTGTCTTATCCAGCATATAATTTTGTAATAGGTACGAGTTATTATCTTCGTTTTCCCTGTTACCTTCCACAGTGCAATAGTCTTGAAGAATCCCCAAATGAATAACTGCAACTGCAAAGTAACCAAAATTATGCTAAATCCCTAAAATTACACTGTTATTCCAATATCAACCATCACTGCTAAGCTTATAGATTTAAAAATCGAATAACCTACGTTTTTATATGTCCTAAAAATAAGAAAATAGCCCTACGGGGCTGAGAGAGGGGCACGGCAAAACGTGGGAAAATAACATTTCTTTTTTGACACCGTTTTTTTTTAAATACTCACAAATTATTCCTGAATTGGACCGGCCTGACTCGAAATTACCGGTAGGTCACACAAATATTTGTAACTTGCGGTGATGAAACCTGTGACACGCAGTGCAGCTGCCAATCACTACGCTGAACGTAAATGGCTATTGAAGGACACCGTGGATTTTAGATAAACGAGTCTGGCAGCCCAAACGATAAACGAAAACTTTCTTTAATCTCTATTCGATTTTCAACTCAATGCACTATAGCATAACGTTGGAAATGTATTATAGACTACAGAACTTTTTCGTTTATTTTTTGCGTTATCTAGGCATCTTTTTTTTTGCGTGGTAAAATCATCAAATGAGTCCTCCCACCCCGGGCACTCCCATGAATTTTCTACCCGGGCTCTTAGAGTTGGGTATCAGACTTTTCAGATCTTCGATTTTACCGACCCCATTGTCGCTGGCATAAGCAACAAGATCCGCGTACGAAGTCGCGGGCAGAAGCTAGTATGACATAAAACGTGCGGTCTACGGTTAGATGAAAAACAAAACACGCACGCCACGACGGCGTCAAGTCAATAAAATTGCATCATTATATCGTAGTAGCAAGGACGATTTTCATTTTTAGTTGTGGAAATTGCAGTCATGGGCGATGGGTAAACTCCCTAACGCTGCCTTCTGCCTTCACATTTGGACGACAGTTGCGCAACAGACGCATATAAAATGTGAAGAAAATGTGCTTCTGCTGGGCCACTGTTGCGTTGCTAACGCCCTTTTTTTTTTTTTTTTTTTTTAGCGTCGTAAAATCATCAAATGAGACCTCCAACCCCGGGCAGGGCGGGAGGTACTGTCAGACTTGTACTGACTAAAATCCACGGTGTCCTTCAGTAGCCCTTTATGTTCCGGGGTCACGGTAATAGAAATAAGTCCCGCGACCCCGGCAGGCTTTGGCCCTCTGAGAGGGGGCCCCGTCATTTTGCTGACAGCTCTTTGAGGCGCGCGTAGAACACGACGCGCCGTCGACCCGGGCATGGTCCATGGTCGAACAGCGAGTTGCCCTTTACCTCGCTGTCCGCATGCCCGCGCGTTGCTAACGCCCTAATGTGAAAGCGGCCAAGTACACTTAACTTGAAATAAACGGTACTTACGGCATGGTATGAAACATTTTATAAAATATAGCATCATTGTCTAACTCTCGTTGACATTCATCAAAAACTAATAATGAGACATTATCCGTTTCCATTAAGTCTAAAGCACGTAATAAACTTGTTCATTAATCAATGTTTTAATTAGATTTTGACTTTGCAAATGGTTATTATATACTTCATTGCCACTAAAAGTTACAGTGTATAAGATTTTTTTAATTACAAATCAATGATTAAGCTAAAAATCTATGGGTACTTTTCTACTCTAAAATATGATTAATTTCTTTAAGAGGGTTTCAACTTTATTCTTTAGACTTAAAGTTGAAAACCTATTAAAGACTACACTTTTTGTTTATCGTTTGCCACATGTCTGCGTCGACGACGGAGTGGGCTTACCCAGAAGGAGCGTTTTCATACTAAATTGTTTTAATTTTATCACCATATTTTCTCCCATATATCTCTGCAACGTTATTACATCCTGATCATCAAAATACGCACTTAGATGCGTCAAATACATATAATGATCCTAAAATGTTCAAATAACTTCCTCTAGATTCCGCATAGAAGGCGGCCTTAACGTAAACACGTCAGTACTACACAGATACTTATTAATGACCCTAACAGTTCTTAGAAATCAGATAAACATGTTGGCAGTATTAGCTAATGAATTTTGCAAATTTATTTAGTCCGCCAGTTAGAGTTATGTACAATAATGGACACGTATTTTTTCTTTTGTTGAATTAATGCATATATGCAAAGATATGACACATCAAAATTCGAGAGTCGTGGCTCACAACGGCAAATGCTAGTAAAAGCTGTACTTGTTGTGACAGAACTTGTGTGAAAGTGTAGTATCTTCGTCAACGTTGGTTTGCGTAAAAAAAGAAAAAGTACATGTCAAATATTTTTTGATAATATAACTGACGGAATGATTAGATTATTTCAGTCAAAAATCCTATTTAGACTTATACCTTGATTCGAAAATAAAAAAGAATAGGTTGCCTTGTATGCGAAATCTAGCGGAGGCTATTTATGTGAAAGGGCAAGAAACTATAGAAACCAGATATGTGTAGTTTACTGACGATTTCCTTTCTGTTAACTGGTTCAGCAAATTGAGTGATGTTCATTGTTTGTACCAAATCTTCTAGCTCAGTGGTTCTCAAAATTTGGAGACCTGAGCGGAAAATATATAGGTATTTGATATATCCAGTGTGTTTAATAGAGCGTGCTTATTTCATATGGGTATTGGAATTCTTAGACCCTTTGTACACTTGGCGACGCCAGTCCCCGATGCCTTACTACTTTGGTATCCAGGCAGGACTATCCCAATACAACTCCTTAGAGGTTCGACAGGCACGTGGGTACCAAAGTCGTAAGATATCGGAGACTTTTTTTTTTACCATCCACAAACCAACCTCGGCAAGCGCGGCTTAACTCGAAAGATCGGCCTGTGCGGCTGTAATTATATAACCACAAGCTCCTCTTACAGATACAGGTGGGAGGGAAAATAAATTAAAACGATTTTATCCACAAGTACTATTTATTATCTTTATTTTCATTGAATAATCACAAACCAAAATTATTTCTGTAATAGTTTTAAAAATACTGACTCAAAACTATGTCAATCTTCGGAAACTTGCATAATGGAATTAGGAAATACATATTTTAACCGTGTTTAATTGTTAGTCCGGGAAGACTTTGCAGGGCCCCGTCCTTGTCACGTTAACTTTCTCTTTCTTTTCCCTGTTTTTGCAATGAAGCTTACATTCATTTATGTAAGTTTTGTTATCTGTGCCACAAACGGGGTAGTACACGTATGGGCAATTATTACATTTTTTATCTCCAAATGCAATCTTATGTAATAATGGTAGGTCATGAGGATATTTATTAAAAAACTCTCTGAAATATTCTCCCGTTTTTGGAACAAATTGAGCTACAATTATGTAAAGAAGTCCAAGAACTGAAAAAAAAATACAATTCTAATAATTCCTGTGGGTAATCTTATTTATGACTAATTCATTTTTCTTATTCTAGTTTTTAAATATTATACAAAAACAAAAAAAATACGTGTGGCACTTCGGGTATGTCATTTTTTTTCAACTTATGCAATTATTGTCATTTATTTATTTTATTCATGCGGTTTTATTTGTTTTATTTCTTTGATATTAATCAAGTTACATGTTTTGAGCGTAGTGTCCGACAAGAAAACGTTTTGTTACGGAATTTCTTGATTCGGTCGCCGCGCTTAAAACCCGCGATAAAAGCAATGAAATAGCATAAAAAAAAGCATTTAAAAATATAAAAAAAAATATCGGAACTGGGCTCCAGGGAAAGGAACCTACAAAGCGCGCCGTATCCAGAAGATTAGTAGTAGGAAGTAGGATGGACAAGTAGCGACTTGTCTTTAAATTGACTTTCAAATTCAGATACGATTCAGACCAACCGGCTCGCATCGCGTCGTCGAGCGGCATTTCAAAATGCGGTAAAGAACATTGAAATGTATGATTGTACACGTCGCGACGGACGCGTCGCGGGATGCCGACAGAGGTAACTATGCGTAAGTTGCATGCAAATATGAACCGCAATTACAGTTTATACATTTCAATGTTCTTTACCGCATTGTGAAATGCCGCCCGACCCGGCGCGATGCGAGGTACAAATCTTATAATAAGGATTTACTTACGCAGGATAAAAGAATGTTGCCATAAACGGATTGTCATTTTGTATTTTGCAAAACCCAAGATCAAAGTGGTATGTCGTTAAATTCTAAAGTAATTACAAATTTTATTACACGCACCGCTAATGACATTAATTAATAGGCAATTTGTGTTTTCATGAGAATTCAGCTTAATTTGAAAAAAAAAAGTTAATTTACTGTAAGTAAGTAATGAAAAATAGGAGTAGTGGTGGCGTAGTGATAACTATTCATGACTTATAGATTGTGGGTTCGATTCGAACCCAGTCGGGAGAGCGTTTGTTTTTTTAAAAAGATGTTCCGCTCTACGAATTTCTTGTTTATCGTGGGTGCACCCATTGACAAGCCCCTTGAAACTGCAGGTGCTTACACTGGCACAGTTGTAGAGGTCCACGGCGACGGACGTCGCAAGACGATCTTGTCTGGCCACGCGGGCGTATGCGGGCGGCGAGTAATGGGCTACTCGCTGTCCGACCGTGTGGTGTGGCGGGTCGGCGGTGCGTTGTATTCCATGCGCGCCTCAAAGAGTGTACAGCACGGTGACGGGCCTCCTCTTCGAGACCCAAAGCCTGCCGGGGCCGCGAGGCTAACGAATACCGTGACCCCGACACGAAAAAGTCTATTGAAGGACACCGAGGATTTTAGTCAATACAGGTCTGATAGTCCTTCCTGTCCTGCTCTAGGTGGCAATCTACATCATCGCCTGTTTAGCCTTTTGCCAGCTATATTGGGATCGGCTTCCAGTCGAACCAGTTGCAGCTGAATATCAGTATTTTACATGGAGCAATTGTCTATCTGACATTCACAACCCAGGAACTGGGTAATATTTTGGGGATAGGAGGAACCGAGTGGAAAGTTCCTCCATACCCGGTGAAAAGGACCTTCCGACCAGTCGCAGTATTCTATGTCTTCTAATGTCGAGGATAACTTTGATTGCGCTATGTAGACTCTTAGTTACTCGGTCTCTGCATAGATGGAGCTGCTGTTCTTTTTGTAGTCGATTAAGTTCGCTACAATACGATATCCCATGGTAAGACTGGTTGACAGACTTTACAGCTTCTGAAAAACAGTAACGACTTACGGCTTTACGTGCTTTCCTAGACACGAAAAGGCCCCACCCCCACTCATCCATAGACCAACCTTACCATGCGCGGCTTAACCCAAATTATTAGCCACAAGCACTTGTGGTAGATCTATTTTCGACCGGTGGATTTTTCTAGGGCACATTTAAAACATCTTTATCTCAAGCATCATCATCATTATAATCAGCCTATAATGTTCCCACTGCTGGGACACAGGCCTCCTCTGTGAGAGAGGGAGTGGGCCATAATCCACCACGCGGGCCCAGTGCGGATTGGCAGATGTCACATGTCTTCGAATTTGATGGTTCTAGGACATGCCGGTTTCCTCATGATGTTTTCCTTCACCGTTTTGAGAGCAGTAGTGATGAAATAAATTACACAAAGTAATGCGCCAGGCTGGGTTCGAACCCACGACCTACAACTTGTAAGTCGGGACCGATACCACTGGGCCACCACTGCTCTCAAGCATCTCAAGCATAGCAAATAATAAAAAGCAAAAAAATAAAACGTTTTCCCGTACGTTATACCCACATAATTATGTATAAGAGTTCTTAAAGAGGATTGGTTTTCATACTGGCTTAAGATTTAATGGAATTTCGTTTCGTGGTTCCTTTTCAGTCGCGTTTTCAGAAAACAGACATGAAATGTGTTTGGTTCACTTAAGAAATTGAACACACATACAACGCCATATTTTATTTTCTGTAGGTCTCTTGTAGAAAGTCACAGCACATATCTCCTAATCCTATAATTTATCTGAAATCTTTAATATATATAAATCTCGTGTCACAATGTTTGTCCTCAATGGACTCCTAAACCACTTAACCGATTATAATAAAATTCGCACACCATGTGCAGTTCGATCCAACTTGAGAGATAGGATTGTTTAAATCTCAAATTTTAGACCGGGTCCTCCACCCGTGCGAAGCCGGGACGGGCTGCTAGTATAATTTTATATATTACTCAATTTTATTTTATTAGTCCCAAATATATTATTAAAAAATATTAGACCCGTGTTTTTTTCTTTTGTCACGTAGGTAAATCAAAATTGACGAAGATACAACGCTTCTAAAAATCACAAAACGTCACTCAGTCGTTACAATTTTACAAGCGTAATGACGTCACAAGCCCACTCCCAAATTTGGAAGCGTTTTATCTTTTTAATATTCATTGATTTATGAAAACAAAAAATACGTGTCCAGTATTTCCCAATATTATTACTGACGGATTAAATAGATTTTAAATTTAGTATGCAATATCTAAAATAGCATAAAAAGAGCATCTTATATACTCATAGTAAGATTATGCTACTTCTATAATCTACTTACTGCGGATAACCTTTTCATTATATTTAAGGTATTAAATTGACTCGTGAGAGGTCAAAAAGGGTCAAAAGGCAAAAAGGTTATTAGGATTCTTGACATAAGGCGTAGTCGTTACGTATGAATTTTCCTTTATATCTGTATGTCACACCAAAATGTAATGCTATCTATTTATTTGATGAAATGCTTTTGTTTTTAAGCTATTGCATAGCTTTTATCGTGGGCTCCGAGCGCGGCGCGGCGACCGAATCAAGAAATTCTCAAAACCTAACGAAAATACCTGACACCACGCATCGTCTAACGTCGTTTCAGTTCGGGAGACTTCGGCAATCATAAAAATTATGTCATTAAGGCCCTTCTATTCGGCGGGCGCGAGGGAAAAATAGGTATTGAAGCGCTACTCACACAGCGATAGACGCGGTCGACCCACTCACACACACATCTTTGAACGCATAGAGTGTTCAAGTAGCAGTAAGCGCGTACCCAACAAATTAATATTTCTATCTTCTATAATAATTTCGAGCAGGGCTACGGTAGACTCGATCGAAAGCTAGCCTGAATAATAAAACATTAAAAAATAGAGATTTCGAGTCGACAACATATATACGCAAAATTCGGATTGTCGAGTATTTTGTAAAATTGTAATGATTTTCTTACAAGACAGATCGCAGCCGCCATTTTTGACATCGATTACCATGTTGAGAAGTTTTTATTTTTTCTCTTTATTTTCGGCCAGTGTCATGTGGTGTATTATGTAGTTCTAAACCTCCTTAGAAAAACTTATAAAATGTAACCCCCTGCCTCGACACGTTCAGTGCGGCAGGAAGAGCTCCGGCGCGATCTCAGGGCGATAATATAGAGATTTCGAGTCGACAACATATATCCGCAAAATTCGGATTGTCGAGTATTTTGTAAAATTGTAATGGTTTTCTTATAAGACAGATCGCAGCCGCCATTTTTGACATCGGTTATCATGTTGAGAAGTTTTTATTTTTTCTCTTTATTTTCGGCCAGTGTCATGTGGTGTATTATGTAGTTACTAAACCTCCTTAGAAAAACCTATAAACTAAAACCCCCCTGCCTCGACAAGTTTAGTGCGGCGGGAAGAGCTCCGGCGATCTCAGGGCGATAATATGGAGCGACTGTCGCAACAGAGGTCCGGGCACGCCGCGATGGCGGCGTTAAGACCCCCGGTAAGGTTGGAGGAGTGCCTAGATAGGCATCGCGTCTTGACTTACCACCTGACGCAGATCCTCACCGGACACGGAAGTTCCGGGTGTGGAGGTACCTAAAGAAACACCTGGGTGTCACCACTGTGTGGATCGCCCGGAGGCGGACACAGTGGAGCATACGGTGCAGGATTGCACCTCACGACCCAGCCGCAGTCCGGCCAACAGGCGCGGGCGTGCGGGCGGCGACTAATGGGCAACTCGCTCTCTGATCATGGAACATGCTCGGGTCGACGGCCCGTTGTGTTCCACGCGCGCCTCAAAGACTGTCAGCACAATGACGGGGCCCACCTTTGTGGGCCAAAGCCTGCCGCGGTCGTGGGACTTATGAGTTACCGTGACACCTACATTTAGATGTGTATTATGTATGACACACGTTTCACCCGAGCGAAGCCGGGTTTTCATCTAGTTGAAATATATATTTATCTAAACTTGTTTTGTTTGGTTGACGGCTAATCTAAGGAGCTAGTTGGAATTCAAAAATTCTTTTTGCGATGGGTGATATTTTTTGCTATCATGCAATTTAAAAAAAACAGGTGCAAGCAATTTTCGACTTTATGGACATTAATGCAAACACCGGATTTTAATAAAGGAGCAATGTTAGCTAACGAGAATATGAGGAAAACAAACTAAATTTTAAATGTCAATAAAGTCGAAAATTGATTTGGAAATTGAATTGAATTTACTTGCTTTCGTTGAGTAAGTTTAAAAAACAGGTTCAAGCAATTTTCGACCTTATTGACATTTACGCAAACACCGGATTTTAATGAGGATCAATGTTAGCTAACGAGAATGTGAGAAAAACAAACTAAATTCTAAACGTCAATAACGTCGATATCGCTTGAACCTGTTTTTTTTAACTTGCCGTTAGCAAAAAGTATCATCCATCACAAAAAAAAAATTTCAATTCCAACTACCTGTACAAACATGCAACTACAAATTTTTACAATGTACAATTTTGTTTTATTTTCAATTTTTGATTTCCAACCACTGTGCGCACCTCGCACATTAGTTTTGTGTATGTACATGCCACTTAGCCGCGTAATTTTTTGGTAAAAAGCGACGTGCTCTCACCTTGAAATCCTGCGGACGACTGAGCTCTGAGATTCGATCTCGAACCAATGCCGGATAAAATATTCCGCCATAGTAAAATGTATGGAGATTTTCGGCCTCAAAATTCAGTTACTTTACGAATTTTTTACGCGAAAAATATACAATGTTTTGAAAAACAGACACATGTAGACAGTACACCGGTCTTTGTTCTCTTTATTTATGTATAATATTAATTAGTTTTCTGCTTATTTACGCCAAAGTTATGGAAATACGGCAGTGCTTTTTACGCGTTTTTAGTGATTTTCAATATTTTTTTTAACAATTCCAGCCGGGTTTATCCTCAATCCGATATTTGTAGACCCTGGGGGAACTCTTAAGCTACCCAGACCTTTTTTTTCGTGGCTATTGTTTTAAGTTTTATACATAAACTTATGGAAATGCCATAACACTTTTTGCTAGTACCGATCCTTAAGACAATTTACTTTTTCGTACTGATTCTTAACGGCCAGCTACAAAAGAAGTTTTCACAATGAAACTTACTTTTAAAATTCTCATACAACAAAGAAGTTCTGTATAGTAGTGTTCTGTGTAGTGGACCACAAAAATTTGAAATAAATGATATTCTCGTTAAATATACGCGGAAGGCGATCCCTACACTAGTCATTTCTCCTGCATCGTTTAAAAACATAGAAACTCATAAACCAAAGCACTCAGACCCGGAACAACTACTTACAGATCATATCTATAAATATTTCTTCCGTGCGGGGATCGAACACGCGACATACAGCTCAGCAATCCGATTGCTCAGTCACTGTGCCGAACGTGCCGTCGTTGACTCTTGTTTTACAAGTTTATGGAAATATTACTAAGACTCCGCTGTCCGTCTGTCAGTCCAACCAGGTTGAATCTAATGAACCGTAAGTAATATATTATATGTTTATTTCTCACCACATATTTACTCAATACATCGTTCAAAATTTTATGCTAATTCTAGAAGCTTAGTTATTGTGGGACACTGGTGCCTAAACTAGGCTACAAGTCAGTATTTCGGGACACCAGGCCTCCGCCTTTACACATTATGGCGTTAAAAAGAAGAAAGTCAAAAGCGAGTAGTTTCTCCAGCTGGGTTTTGGCCTTCTAATATATTGGAGAGACGCTGCCCTTAGTGAACCGATAAGAGGTGGATCCCACACATCGCCATCCGCCGGAAGACTTCCACTACTGAACATACGCCTCCCCCTTAGACCGCCACGCCGAACGACAATTCGCCACTTGCATCCATTGGTTGTCCGCAACTCTCACGATGTCGTCGGTCTACCTAGTGGGAGGCCTGCCTACGCTGCGTCGCCACTCGAGAACTTTTCTTTCCACACACGCCAAAAATTATTTCATAACAAAAATTCATTACGGTGTAAATGCATCCACATTGAAAGGATCAAAGCGATTTACTCAGTTCCTTCCGAGACAGGCGCATTTGGATGACACTGAAAATGGTTCAACCTAATGGGTTGACCCGACAAAATTACCACGGGTTCAAATCTTGGTACTCTGTGAGATCACTGCCTCAATTTTTACGTTGAGCGGGACGGTACGGCAGCGGCGGTAACGTGCTACACGCTGTCGCGTTTTCGAAACCAGCGGGTAGGTCGTCGATGGCGATCGTCGTTGACATTAATAGCTCTAAATTCCAGGGTTACCTGATCAGACAGTCCCGCGACCCATAGTATCGGAATAAAATGGCTGTGACATACGGACAGAAAGTACACCGTTTGGTTTTCGTAGTAGCAAAATGAAAGGCGAAAAAATAAGGTTACAAAAAAAAATCAAGGCTCTTTTCATATACATTTAATTAAAAAAGAAATGCAACGAGTACATATAACAATAAATCATAAACCATCCTGATTGAAACTCGGCACTGACAAAACCACAGTGTCCAATTCTTCATCAGGCATAATTTCAAAATCAGTAGTCGTATTCTTCCACATCGATGGAATCTCTATATCCACGGAAAGACTATCAGATCTTCTATATATAATACAGGGGCCCAGTCTTCGCATCTTGGTCCTATTCATACAATTTAACACACAAGGATTGAAATAGGTTACTTTGTCTTCGCCACAACAAGCGTAAAACGATCGGGGACAAGTGCAATTGGTTAGTTCTTCCATATTTTGTAGTTCTATACCTCTCGGCAGTTCAAAGGGATCGACGAGACTGAACAAGTTTTTTACGAAATGGTATTGATCGGCAAGTAACTTGCCCTTGGATGCTTGTACATCGTGGTGGTAAACTGTGGTGAAAGAAAAAATATTAGTATGTCAGAATCGTGGAACGCCAGCGCCATACGGTTGGCGCTTGATGGAGTTAGTGTGGTGCATGCTAGCGACTGTCGACTCACTTCGCAGTTGGCAGTCGGCGCGAGCGTATCACTAAAACCATCCCGCGATCTGAGATACGTACTTACCTAGTTATATATTATGCAGTGTTCATTAGTGCTAAATAGGAAGAATAAACTAAGTTGATTGTCAAGTGTAAAAGACTGTTATCTTTATCCAACACTACCGACCGACGACGCCCACGTTACAGAGGACCCACTATGAGTGCCAATAATGACGATGGAGGCGGTCATCTTCTGATAAGTGAATCTTTTTGCTGAAAGAAAAATTCAACTACGAACAGAGTCTCAAGTCTGCTATAACAACAGTGTCAGAATGGTCCTCCAAGGGTCTATCATTGATTTCATAATTGTTGATTTTGATAATGGTAATCTACTAATGTAATGACGTCATTATGTCCTTCTCATGCTCAACCATAGACACTCCATTGAAAGAAGCGGCATCGAATGGTAATCTCGTACCTACAAATGTTTTTTATTGCTAATAAATAAAATAATAAAATTTGCAAATATTTGTGAATAGATGTTCTTTCTTTAATAAAAATGGAAAAAATTAAATCTTGCTGAAAGTCTCACTCACTTATAAAACAAAACAGAATCCCACATAATATAATAACCCTCAGTGATATTACTTTGAAAACCACAGTAGTCGTGTTTTGTATCATCTTGTTCGTGGTGTCTATCAAATGCATGACGGATTGAAGTAGATTGCGTTTCAAATCAGTAATCGAGGTTAGTAGTCTAGGCATTTCCATTATCATGCTATTGAATCAATCAATTTCATCATCGACGTCATTTACTTTTTAATTTAATTGAAAACCAGCGTCGAGCACTTAGTTGCTCGACAATTTGCTGAACTGGACCCATTTGGCGTAGCCGTGGGACACACAATGTTATATTATTTGTCGTTATATTTACTGTTTTTATGTTATACAACTTAATCTTTTATCCACTATTTTTTTTTCTTCTTTTATTTGTTTATGTTGAGTGTTGAGTGACTCTTAGTTTCTCTAAAAGGCCAGCAGTCAAAGACCACGTTTCAGAGCCATATGTAATCACTGGCAACACACACTGGTTAAACACCCTTGTTTTGAGACACTGCGGGATTTTCGATGAGAAGATATCACGTAGCTTCCCAAACGCTGCCCATCCTAGTTGGATTCTTCGGGCGACCTCTTTCTCGAAGTTGGACCTACCTAACTGAACAATCTGTCCAAGGTAAGTATAATGGTCTACAACTTCGAGAGTATCATTCATATCAAAAAAAGTCGGGTAGACAGGAAAGTGACAACAGCAATTTTTTTAGCTCCTGTTATTATAATTAAAATAAAATAGTTAATCTAATATTAATGTCATAAAACCTTACCAAGTTCACAAGTTGACTTATCACCGCTACATTTAACTAATTTTCACACCCTTGCGACTTCCATAACAAAACTAAACATCATCATAATGGACAACACTGCACTTCTTGCTAAAAGTGTGGACGAGCTTGCTGAGTGGATGGATTCTCGGATGTCGGAGTTCGAGAAGAATCAGCAGGGAGCGGCGTCTGCAGGTACACCAACTGTGAAAGTCCTTTCAGCGGACTATCTTAACTTTAAATCCACTGTATTAACGACCCTGGCAATGTTGAGATCACAATTGGAATTGCTAGTCAATGGATTGGATCGCCTGGAAACACATTCCCGTAGAAAGGTCCTACTACTTCATGGGGTTCCTGAGGTGAACGCTGAGGATCTCTCTTTAAAGGTTCGCAACATACTATGCGGCCAAATGAAGTTGTCGTCTGTTAGCGCTGATGCCGTCGAGTCAAGTCATCGTTTGGGCATTAAAAAGGACAGAAACTGTCCTATTCTGGTACGCTTCTCTAATGCTACGCAGCGTTCAGTCGTATGGAATGCCAAAACAAAGCTGAAGGGCTCCAAAGTGTCCATTTCGGAGTTCTTAACAAAGTCGCGACAAGATGTTTTCTCCGCGGCTAGAGACCATTTTGGGATGAAGAAATGCTGGTCGTCCGACGGCGTTATAGTGATCTTGCTTCCAGATAATACACGCAAGAAACTGGTCACTTTATCTGAGCTTCAGCAGCTTATCAAACAGTATCCGGACTTAAACGTTGCAGTGAAAGAAACTAGAAACTAGAATGGTTTTTGTCTTATAGTAACAACGGTTCACTATATGTTTTCCTTCCAATATGAAACTTATATGCCGTGTTCTCGTAATTCGTGTATAATTGAGTATTCTTAGCTCAATATTGTGAACAATATTAAGGGTAGTACATTTTTTTTTTTTTTTTTTTTTCTTCTTCTTTGGCAATTGAGCCCTTCGACTACTCTGCCAGTGTCATGTAGTGACGGCTGCGTAGCGGGTTGAGCCGTCGAACTTTTTACTTCGTGGAAGTTGTTAGTAGCTGCAAGGACGAACACAGGTGTTAGTAGGTATTAATATTCTAATCTACAATATGTACAGAAACATATATAATAAAAAAAAGATCAATACATATTAAACAAAAGTATGTACAAGTATTCGCGCACCAATTACAATTTTAAATTATTTTCATTTATAAAGGTAGCTAGGATTTGAATAATTTTGGGAGAGAAGTGGGATAATAGGCAATAAAAATTTGTTGGGAGAGGAATGTTGTTTTTGGAAATTTTACGATAGAGGTCAAACGAATTGGTATTTAAGGAACAGGAAAAGAATATATGGTCCAAAGTACCTTCCGCAAGACCGCATTCGCACAGAGAATTGTCTCGGACACGTATCTTGTTCAAGAATACTGGGCTACAACAGTGGCCGAGTCTAAGTCTACACAAGGTTGAAACAGTTCTCTTAGACAATTTAGGGCATTTAAAGAACCAAGGTTTGCGCTGAATATCAGGCTGAATGGCTGCGTAGTAGGCGCCCTTGGTTTTTGAGGAGTTGCTCCAGTATTTAGTCCACGACTCATACAACTTGGGTTTGGCTCCATTTTGCAAATCGTAGTTATGAGCTACGTAGTGCTTTCGATCAGCTGGATTCGATGTGGCATACTTTGCTAACGAGTCAGCGCACTCATTGCCAACAATTCCTGAGTGACCAGGGATCCAAGCTATCTCGATGTCCAAGCCGTTTTGGGAGCAATCAAATAACAAGTTCTTAGAATCTGTAACAATTTGACTATGAATTTTACTATGAAATTGATTTTGCAACAAGGCCTGAATACTACTACGCGAATCGGACAAAATGACTGACCTTGTTATTTGATGGGATTTAATATAATGTAAGGCTTCCAAAATGCCAATACATTCGCCTGTAAAAACTGAAGATTCTGGTGGGCATTGAAAAAGTAAAGCAATTTTAGAATTTTGATAATATACTGCCACACCAGTGCATTCTGTTGGGGACAATTTTGACGCATCTGTATAGAATATATTCCATCCCCCCCAAAAGCGCTCAAGAGCCGACTCAAAGTCGTCCTTCGCGTTCTGGGAATTCTTTGAGATACCCAGTCCCAAAACGGCTTTTGGTTCGAAATGAATCGATTCGTATGCGGCGGAGAAGACTGGGAGGATTGGATATTGACAAACGGGCGAAGAAAGGTGTTTAAGCTCTCTGTACCTGTTTATCAATAAGGGAACTGTCTTACTGTTCCAGTAAGGGGAATCATTAAAGGATAAGTCTATTTGTTCTAAGATTGGGAGTAGGGGATGGTTTGAAAGAGGGAGGACTTTGGATAAGAAGCGATCTGCCAAATACTGTCTTCGTAGGTATAAGGGTGGCTCCGCACATTCTACCTGAAGTGCATTAACGGGAGAGGACTTCATAGCTCCTATAACAATTCTCAGACTCTTGGACTGAATGATGTCTAATTTCTTAAGCGCCTCTTTGTTGCAGGGCTCAAGAAGGAAGCAACAGTAGTCGAGGACACTCCTGGTCAGCGCATTATACACCAGTTTAAGGGTGGACGGGTGAGCTCCCCACCACACCCCGGCCAAAGCCTTGAGTACTGATACGGAGCGTTCACATTTTTTAACCGTATTGTTAATGTGGTAAACACCTGACAGTTTTGAATCTAATGTTACTCCCAGGAACCTAGCCTTATCCTGTATTGGGATGTTTTGTCCGTCAATATTAATATCGACTTGAGGAATAGAACGCTTGCGGGTAAAGATGACTGCTGAACTCTTAGGTGCACTTAAGGATAACCCGTGATCGAGAAGCCATTGGTTTAATGAAGAAAGAGAGACGTTCATCGATGATGCGGCATCCTGAATGGACCTGCTAGTGACCAGTAAAGCAATATCGTCAGCATACTGAAGGATTTGACAATCAAAATTTAAGGAGGAAGACAAGTTAGCGGTATATATGTTGTACAATAGGGGACTCAGAACAGATCCTTGAGGTAAACCTCTCCAGACTGTTCTTTGTTCGGAGTCAGAACCAGGGATTCTTAACTGAACTACGCGATTGGAAAATATGTGACCGATGATACGACATATTCTTCCCGGGATTCTCAGCTCATGCAGTTTTTGCCTGAGAACAGGGAGGAGGACCGAATCGTAAGCAGCTGATATGTCCAGAAAGACAGCAACCACCGACTCATCCCTACTGAGGGCCAGCCGGACCGCTGAAGTGAGGATACCTACACTATCAGCTGTGCCCAAGCCTTTCCTGAAGCCGAACTGAGTCGGCGGAAGCAGTCTCCTGTTCTCTACCAGCCACTCTAAACGGTTTTTAACTAAATGTTCTAGCAGTTTTATTAGTATGGACGATAGAGCGATAGGTCTATATGAGCAGTGGTCGTTAGGATCTTTGCCGGGTTTTAATATCGGAATGATAACCTGAACCTTCCAGTCTGTGGGAATGTAGCCGGAAACAAAGCAGAAATTAACCAAGTCAAGGTAATATTGTTGAGTTTTTGGACCAGCTTTAGAAATAAATGAGTAAGGGAATCCATCCACCCCTGGTGCAGAGTCCTTGACGTGAGATAGCACAGTTTTGAGTTCTTCCACACTAAATGGTATGTTCATAGGATCGTTGGAGTTGTCTACATCCTCGATGCCAACACCAATCTCCTCTTTATCTGGAACATATGGTGGAGCGACTTTTGTAAAAAACTGGTGTCCCAGTTCTTCTGGTATGTAGCTAGAGGTGGCAGAAACTAAACTGCTCCGAAAGCGTTTAATCTTCCGCCAGACCATCGAAACCGGGGTAGATGGACTCAACGAACTGCAATATTTTGACCAACCTTCTCGTTTCTTTTGTTTAAACAATTTCCTTGACTTAGCCAAGATCCGTTTGTAGGCGATGAGATTTTCCAGATTCATATTGCGGTTAGCAGTCTTTTCAGCTTCATTCCTGGCTCTGATCATGTCAGTGCATTCACTATCCCACCATGGCGGAGAAGGAACTTTACCAGATGGGGTTTTTTTGAGGGGGAAGCAATCATCTGCTGTAGAGGAAACGATGGATGAAAAGGACATAAGACATTCGTGGGCATTATCACTGTTAATTTTTGGCAGTGCGGATACTCTTAAGTCCAGGATTTTGGAATATAGGTCCCAATCTGGTGAGCCTAATTGGTATTTAAGAAGGGGAGGGGAGACTTTAGAGGGAATATTTTTGGAAGGGAATTCAATCATGATGGGGTAGTGATCACTTCCATAAGTCATATTCAAGCGACGCCAGACGAGTAGGCTAGACATATTGGACGAACAAAACGTCAAGTCAACACAACTATTATTCTGTCCTGGAGAAGACCTGCGCGTAGCGCTGCCGTCGTTGATGACACAGAGGCTGAGGTCATCCAATATGTCCAGCAAGCCTATGCCAAAGTTATCGCAAAAGTCTGATCCCCACCGATAATGATGACAATTAAAATCACCCATAACAAGTATTGGACCACTGACACTGCTTAACATATTTCTAATTGCCGAGAGGTATTCGAGTTTTGGGTGCGCAATATAAAAAGAAAAAATATTTATATCCTCAGCCTTAACAGCAACAACATTGATGTTGTCACCAACGAAGGGTAGAGGAATCTGGGAGTATGATACTTTGCTATTGATGAGCAAAGCACATCCTCCGTATCCATCAGTTCTATCATTACGAACAGTGCCAAAACATGGCAACCTGAAATTACTTCCAGGCAAAAGCCATGTCTCCGCAATGCCGCAAATTGATGGTTTATATTTATTAATTAAAAAGGAAAGATCAGGTTTCCTGGGAGTAATACTCCTCACGTTCCATTGAAGAAATGTTAGTGGATGGAACATTATGGATATAATTTAAAATAGTGGTCAATTTTGAGGCAACGTGGTCAGGTATTGTGTGGTTAGGGTTAACAAGTGCAGACATTAACATGTTGGTAATAAGGTCTAAGATATTTTTAGAGCTATCCTGTCTTGATGTCATTGGCTCAGCATCCTCCGACGGGAAGGCGCAGCCATTTTGGGACGGGGAGAATGAGTAGTTTTGGATTAGGGCTTGGTGAGTTTTTTTATTATATCCAGGCGAAAGGGGGGCTCGAGGCTTAGGAGCAAGGAAGACTGTTTTTCGATAGGATTTTTGTGGTGAAGCGATTGGACTCGGTTGGGACTTGGTTATTGTAGCTTTGCTACGGGGAGATGATTTTGAGACATCAGCATATGATCGAGAGACAGGTGGAAAAACTTGGCTCGCCTCCGCATACGATATCGATTTCTCCGCCATCAGAGCTTTGATACTCTTCTGTCGGCCCAATTCTGGACAAGCACTGTCATTCGCAAAATGGTTACCCTGACAAGAAACACAAAAGCCCAACTCGGGAGTGGTTTCACAACCATCCCCTGGGTGGTCATTGCCGCACTTAAAACAACGGGGCTTGGATCTACAAACTGTACGGGTATGGCCATACCGACAACATAAGTAACATTGTACAGTTGGGAAGGTGTATCTCTCCACTGGAAGAGCCGAGTAAAAGCAGTACACGCGTTTGGGTAAAACTTGTCCATCAAAGGTAACAACTACGGTTTGTGTAGGCTTCCACTTAGCTACCCCAGAAGAGGTAACCTTACGGCTCATCCTTCTGGCTTTAATGACTGGACCGCATCCCTCAGGGACTACAATATTTTCAATAATTTCCTCCTCAGGCCATTCAATGGGGATGTCTCTTACTATGCCCATCCTTGTTATATTGTATTGTGGGATGGAGGCAAGAAAATTATTTTCAGCAAGTAACTTGTTAATCAGGAAACTGTTTGCATCTTGATGTGACTTAAACTCAACAGAGAGGCGGTTTCTACCTAAACGTTTGACCCCATCAAGGCGTACATTGCTGATGTTATTTTTCATCAAAAACATACCAAACTTAACTCTTTGTAGCTCAGTACCTGAGGTCTGGTTGTCTTTATGGGAGATATGGACAATGTACGGCGGGTTGTCTCTGGGTGTATATAACATTCTTCCAGTTACGTTTTTCGCTATTTTAGCAGGAACATTAGGAGAAGTAGGAGACGAAACAGCGGTCCGTTTGCGGTTTGCGTTGTCAGTTTCCATAGCTGGGTCCTGCGTAAGTATTTGGGAGTCATGGGGAAGTGTAATGGTGAGGTTGGGAGGCAAATCAAATGGTTCAATGGGAGGACGCCCGCGATCAGGCGGTTCTGCAGGCTTTTTCGCACTCATTTTTGGGTAAAAACGGACAAAAACAAATAAAAACTAACCTTACGGACGAACACAAACACTAGGAATACTCTCGATCAAGTTTCACTCAAATTTGGTCCACTAACAATCGAAAATATTCTTAGAACAAACACAAGCGTGTTATACCTTCACCAACTACCGACGAAGTCCGGGTAGTACATTTATTCATTGGTTGTGTTTTTCTCTGCAGATTGTTAATGACATTGACATAACATTCACTTTGACGTATGGTGTGTTACTGTTACTGTTACTGTTAGGGGTTTTGGTTTCCGCACTTAGTCCTTCATGTGGACCATTGTGCGTGGGCCATAGTGGCCTTTGGTGGCTTATTCCAACCAGCCCACCTCCCTCCAGAAGTTGATCAGGTTCTTTGGTCTGTGGAGAACGTCTGTGTAAGTCCTGGGCGTCCCGAGGGTCTCTGTCCTGATCTGGGTGACACCTGTGCACTCGAAGAGCACATGCGCAACGGTTTCCTCAGTCTCCATGCAAGCCCTGCACAGGGGACTGTCCGTTATGCCTATTGTGTGGAAGTGTTTGTTCAGGGAGCAGTGTCCCGTTATGGTCCCTGTCAGCAGACGCATGCCGGTCCTGTCCAGGCGTAAAAGACGTCTGGTTAGCCTGCCATCTAAGGATGGCAGAGCTTCCTTGGATTGCCTGCAGCCTGGTGTCGAGGTCCACCATCTCTCTGCTTGTGTAAGGATGCGCTCCTGCAGCCATCTACGTATCTGGTTGAAGGGGATGGGTATAATGGGTTCAGGTCCGCAGACTGATGCGCTGGATGCTCTCCTAGCTAGTTCATCAGCCGCGTCGTTGCCCAGTGATCCGCTGTGTCCTTTAATCCATTGTAGTGTCACTTTGTTGCGTTGAGATACCGTTAGACGTTCTAGTGCATTGTGACATTCTAGTATTAAGCTTGAAGTGGTATATCGTTTCTCCAACGATTGAAGAACCGAGGCGCTGTCAGAGAGTATACGTATATGGGTGTCCGTAACTCTTCTGGCCTCTATCGCATATGCTGCTTGTATAATGCCCATGCATTCCGCCTGATAGACGGTGTTGTACATTCCCAGCGGGCTGGATATATTTATGTTAAGGTCGTGTGAGAAAACTCCAGCCCCGGTTCCGGAAGCATTCTTTGATCCATCTGTGTATATCCTCAGCTCTTTCGGGCCTGAGTAGTCATATTGCTCTTCTGCAAGTGTGATACTGTAGTGTTTTGCGAAGTGGTATTGTCTTGGGGCTTTGTCGCAAGGTGATGCCATCATTGGCTGTTGTTCGATCGCATCATTCTTGATTCGCGTGTGTTTAATTCTTGAGTCTTTGTTTAGGGTTCCCAAGGCATGAAGCCTAAAGGCGGCTAGGGCCGCCTCTTTCTGCACGATGAGGTGTAGAGGTGGCAGTCCAAGCATTGCCTGTAGGGCAGCGGTGGGTGCAGTTCTCATACAGCTAGTAATTGCCATACAGGCGAATCGCTGCAGCTTTTCGAGGTCTTTTTGGGTTGTGCTCAGGTTTGTTCTGGGCCACCAGACCAATGAGCCGTACGTGACTGTCGGTCGTATGACAGTGGTATATAGCCAGTGAGTGGTCTTGGGGCTGATCCCCCAATTCCTGCCAAGCATTCGCTTGCACTGCCACAGGGATATGCTGGCTTTTGTAGTGATGTAGTTGATGTGTTTTGCCCAATTTAGCTGTTTATCCAAAAAGATGCCCAGGTATTTGGTTTCAGTTGATAGGCTTAGGGTGGTTCCAAAGAAACGTGGAAGCTGTAGGGTCGTCAGCTTCCTCTTTTTTGTGAAGAGAATTAGCTCGGTTTTTGAGGGATTTACTGATAACTGGTGTTTGTTGCACCAGTTCTCCACTATTTTCAATGCTTGGCGCATGAGGTTGCACAGGGTATTTTCGTGAGTGCCATTTATTATTATGGTTATATCGTCGGCATACCCTACAGTGAAGTAGCCGTTATCATTTAGTGTTTTAATGAGGTTATCTACAACCAGGTTCCATAGTAGCGGTGAGAGGACTCCCCCTTGTGGGCAGCCTTTCGCCACAATGGCCCTTGTAGTGTCATTTATTGTAACTTGTACAGCTCTTTGCTTGAGCATGTTGCTGATCCATCCGCTCAGGGTCGGGTCTATGTTGTGCCTGTCTAAGGCCATGTTGATGCTGTTGAACGTGGTTCTGTCGAAGGCGCCCTCAATGTCAATAAAGGCGGCCAGTGCTGAGCATTTGTGGTCCACTGCACATTCAATCTTGGATACTACGCTATGTAGCGCGGATTCCGTTGATCTGCCCGTGGAGTACGCATGCTGTTGTTTGTGAAGTGGTTTTTCCCGAAGAGGTCCGTCTCGGATATACCTATCACAGAGTCTCTCGAGGGTTTTCAGTAGGAAAGATGTGAGGCTTATAGGTCGATAGGCCTTGGGTTGGGTATAGTCCGTTTTGCCAGGTTTGGGTATGAAGATGACTTTTACCTCCCGCCATGTTAGGGGTATATGTCTAAGTGCTATGCAGGCCTGATAGATCTCCATCAGGCATGGTAGTAGGTGTGCAACCCCCCACTGTAGTAGGGCCGGAAAGATGCCATCTAGTCCTGGGGACTTATAGGGCTGAAAGGTGTTAATGGCCCACCTTATCCGGTCTTCCGTTATCATGCTGTGTGCTCTGGACCAGTCCATATCCGTAGGGGTCCAGTCTGGTTCTGTCTCCCATGTCCTGTCCTCTAGGAGTTTACAGTCGGGGAAGTGAGTCTCAAGAAGGACCTTACTGGTTTCCAGGTCTGTGAGTGTATATGTATTGTCAGGTTTTTTCAGCGTTCCAAGGGTTCGGTCCTGGTCGGTTGAGAGGATTTTCCTTACCCTTGCGGCTTCGTTGTTAGTCTCGATAGATTCACAGAATTTGCGCCAGGCTGTCTTCCTGGCTGTTCGGATTTGCTTTTTATAAGTGTATTGGGTCTCTTTGTACAGTTCCCAGTCGTTTGGGAGTCTAGTGTTTTTGGCTCTGTTGAATTGTTTACGTAATGCATCTCTGAGTTTACCAAGTTCAGCGTTCCACCAGGGATTCCTCTCATGACTGGTTTTTGGCGCTCTTAGTTTACAGCATGCATGGTAAGCTTCTGTTAGATATTCCGATAGTTTTGTTACTGTGTGTTCTAGTTGTGTTGGGTCCCTTATGGTTACTTGTGGTAGGTGTCTAGCCAGCAAGGAGGCTAGGAGGCGCTTATATTCAGGCACATCAGTGCGCCGCGGGTTTCGCCTCGGTGTGGGTTTCCTCGTGTTGGTGGTCAATGTGAAGCGGATTCTTCTGTGGTCAGAGCAGGAAGGCTCGTCTGATACGTGCCAGTTAGTGATGTGGTTAGTCGCGTTTTCTGTAGCAATCGTTAGGTCTATGATCGTTTGTCCTCGGACTGTGACCCAAGTGGGTTCAGAGCCTCGGTTTACGATGTTAAGGTTAGTAGAGAATAAATAGGTGGATAATACCTCTCCTCTGGCGTTCGGTGCGTCGCTGCCCCAGAGTGGGTGGTGCGCGTTTGAGTCGGTGCATATGATCAGGTCTAGTTTGGCGTCCTCGCAGTGTCGCACTAGGTCAGCCATTTCCTTCGGCGGGCAGTCTGTGTCCTCGCCTGGCATGTATACTGAGGCCAGTACGACATCAGGGACGTCGCTACTTGTCTGCAGCCTGACGGCTGTCAGATCTCTGGAACAGAATTGAGTGAGGGGCGCGGTGGGGATTTCTTTGGGTATGTAAGCGCATGTTCTTGGTTTGTCTGATCTGTGTGTGTCAGCAATTATCTTACCTCCGATGTTACTGAGGCCGCAGATTTTGTTGTTTCTGATCCACGGCTCTTGGATCAGTGCGATAGTTCTGGGTTTTACCTCCAGGGCCCTGCGTAAGCTAGCCGTGGCAGTCTGGCTGTGCTGAAGGTTGGTCTGGATAACATGTATTGGCAGTGATGGCGGTGGTGCGGAATTAGTCGGAGGAGGATCCATTGGAGAGGTTCTCCGCTTCCTCCGCACCATGTTGGCCTTCGTGTTGGTCACCTGGCGACGAGACTAGCAAGGCCTCGCTCCAGCATGGTGATGCGGGCGGTATGGCGTTGCTGTCGTCCGCCACTGCTGCTCGGGCCATGACTTCCTCCAGTCGAGTCATGTCCGTGTCACTCGTCAGAGTCGGTGTTTGTATGGTCGTCGTGGTGTGGGTACCGTCAGTACAGTCGGTGTCCGCTGGTCGGGGCGTGGGCCAGAAGCGTACGTATATCGACCCGAGTAGGTACGATATTCGTCGCTCCCGGGCCAGGACCCGCTCAGCTTCCTCCGGTGGTAAACCTAGGGTCAAGTAGGTCCCGGGGTTGTCCCCACAGACCCTGGTAGCCCTGTACAATGACCACCTCGCGATGTCGTACCAAGCATTCTGACGAATCAGAATGCTGTGGAGTCGCTCCACGTCGCCAGTGAAGCGTGGGACGAAGAGCGAGGCTCGGACACGGGTGGGCACGTCGGACTGTCTCAGCACCGTGAGTGGTTGGTCTGTGTCTGGTAGTCGGATTCTCGGAACATTCTGTGTCAGCCAGTTAAGGGCGTTCTCGTCCTCACACCACACCTGCACAGTGCCTTCCGCTACCCTAGGGTATCCGCGGAAGGAAGGCAGTGGCGTGGCGGGGTCCGTGTCCATCAGAAGGTTCTCAAGGTCAGTCTTTATAAAGTCTGCCTCTTCCTTAGTCAGGTCTCTGGATGGGGGCGGGAAGCAGATAGCTACGGCGTGCCGCGCAGGAATGTCCTTTGTGGCCCGTGCGTAGGTTCTCCGCTCCCCTTGCGCAGAATGGACCCTCACACGCTTGGCGTACCCCTGTAGCGTACTCGGTGAGGCCGAGTCGTCAGGGCGCTCCCTCTTCGCCGGTGCTGTACCACTCGGTCCAGCCTGCGGTTCAGAGGTGCTGGGTTGGGTGTTGTTTCCCAAGGACGCCCTGTGTGAGGCTCCAGCCCGCCTGCCCCTGTGCCGTCTAGGTCGGAGTTGGTCTTGTGGTTGGTCTGTGTCTTGGGGACGGCTGGTGGCCCCGGTGGAACCTTGCGTGTGTGGAGGCATGTCGCGTTGGGTTACCCCTTCGCGCGCTTGCCCCTGCGTACGGGGTTCCACGTTCAGCCGCTTTTCGCGCTGGGTTGCCCCTTCGCAAGCACGCGGCTGGTCGCCGGTTTCCGCGTCCGGCCGCTTTTCGCGCTGGGTTGCCCCTTCGCAAATTCGCGGCTGGTCGCGTACTTCCTTTCTTTCCCGCCTAGGTTTTTCGCGCTTACTCAGCGGGCGTACTCCGCTAGTCGGGAAAGTTGTAGAGCCACCTGCATCGGTCCCCGTCCTCTCTGGTTGTGTCCGGTCTTGTTTGTCGTCAGGGTTTGCGATGCTGTTCCTCACGATGCTCTGCTGCCAGAGGCTCGTGGGGGGCATGCTTTGTGTGGTGGGGAAAAGTGGCGCGTTGGTCGCAGCCTGTGAGGTAGTTGGTGGCGCGTAGGTCGCTGCCTGTGCTAAGGGCGCTAAATTAGCTGCCAGCCGCGCGAAGTCGCGCGGCGAAACATTGTTGGAGCAGTTGGTTGCCCCCCCCAGATTACGATGGGGGCTGACCGCCGTAGCGGTGTGGGATTCCCCGGCTTGGCCGGGACCCACCTGGGTAGTATTTTGTTCCTCCTGCTTGTTCATGGTGATGGGGGTGGGCTTTTTTGGAATCGAGGTTGCCCTTCCTCTGGGATCGACGGGATATAGGGATGGGATGGAGGGTTTTTGGTTTAAGGGGGGGGGGATAGTTTTATAAGGGGAGTATATATAAATAGATAGATAATATAAAGAATATCGTCTGGTGGTTTCTGTTACGTCTATTTCTTACGGAATTAGACCGATAACGGGGCGGCAACCACGAGAAGGTAAACTCACCAGACTTGCCTTGAGGATCAACGTGACTGTTGCACTCTCCCTCAAGACCTCGCCTCCTTGCCTCCTCAGAAGGAAGTGGCAAGGTAGGTTTGCATCAATGCTACCAAGCAAAGCAAAAGCAAAGCGTGTCGTTGTGCAACCGCAAAAGCATACATACAAACCCTCCCCGACGTATGGTGTGTTTGACAGATTGGCTGTGTTCTTGTCTTGTTGGTCGTGAACGTAGATATGGAGCATGAACTGAGCATTGTTTGCGTATTGAACTCATAATTGCGTATACCTTTGCATACATCTGTCTCTTTCCAGTAAGATATACATTATTTATTAGTTTACTTCTTTGTTTTTTTTTTTTTTAGATAGTATAATATTTTTTAATTTTTAATTTGTTATTTCAATTTTGAGGGCTCGGTTCATGCTTTAGGTCTGTGATTATAAACCACCATCATATACCACAAACTATTATTTTTCATGGTTGTCTTTTGGAACGCAACTTTTAAGATATTTTTAACGTTCCGTTACACGAATTACAGAAAGAAAGTTTTTGCACGCAATCTTATGTTTTTTTAAGTCGCAGTTGTTTTGTATTTAGTTTAGTGTTCAGATTGATTATTGTTATTTTTTGTACTTTAGATAATGTTATTTCTATAATCTGTTTCAGTCAACTTGTAGCTGGTAAATATTAGTCAAAAGGTATTTATTTAGGTATATTTTGTTTTATCTAAACGTATATATTCATATTTATTATATTCACAATATATGTTGTTAAACGAATATTTCTCTTGCTCGTCCTCTGATGACGAATATATCAGTGCTCATAGTGATTCTAACTCTTCTCTTAGTGATTCAGAGCCTTTAGGAGAAAAACTTTCTTCAGTTTTTCAGTGTAGCTCTAAATTCCTATCCTTAGTGCACATTAATGCACAGAGCATTCCAGCTCATTACAATGATCTTCTCACATCCTTTAGTAACACGGTAGTTGATGCAATTTTAATTTCAGAAACTTGGCTTAAGCCTTCTCTTCCTTCCACATCTTTCGGTTTGCCAGGTTTTCGGCTCTTTCGTAATGACCGTGTCGGCGCGGGTGGCGGTGGCGTAGGTATTTACCTTCGCGGCGATATTCCTGCCACACTAATTACTAATTCTCCCTCTCAATATTCCGGATCTCTTGAATATCTCTTTCTGGAAATCATCCTTAACCACAAAAAGGTTTTACTTGGTGTCGTATATAGCCCTAATGATAAGGTGGTTTACTTTCCCACGTTAGAATCCATTCTGGAACAATTTGGTACACATTATGAACATGTCATAATCATGGGTGACTTAAATACATGTATTTTGAAGGATGATTCCAGATCTCAAAAGCTTCTTTCTATAACCTCTTCACTTAATTTACACGTTCTCCCACTTTCAGCAACACATCATCTTCCAAATTGTAGGCCATCATTGCTCGACGTTATGATCGTCTCCAAACCGGATTCAGTCATCACGCACGGACAGAATGATGATGGCCCCTTTCTCGTATCATGATTTAATTTTTCTTACATATAAAGTACGTCCTCCTAAGATCAAGAATAAAGTCATTTTCCAACGTAATTATCGTAATATGAACCTGGACCGTTTGAGAGAAGATGCAGAGAGCATCGACTGGTCGCCGGTATTCACAGCAGATGATGTTGATGCCAAAGTTGCTGCATTTAATTTAATTATCACCAATCTATTTGATGCTCATGCACCAGTTAGACCTGTTCGTGTGAAGCATTATCCTGCTCCCTGGCTGAATCCTAACATTAAGAAGGCTATGGCGAAGAGAGATAAAGCTAAGTGCAAGCTTAAGAAGGATCCTTCTGACGACAATAAAACAGTTTATAAAAAATTGCGTAACATCTGCAACAGACTGTGTAGGGATGCAAAACGCCGTTATATTCACTCAAATTTGGAAAATCTTTCTCAGGCTCTGACCTGGAGATTCTTAAAGTCATTGGGTGTGGGCAAGGCCATGGATGCTACTAGTGGTACCATGGATCTAAATGCTACTACTCTGTCCTTTCCAGTCCGGTTTCCGTCCTTCTCATAGCACCGTTAGTGCGTTGCTGAATGTCACAGAGGATATTCGCCATGCGATGGATAACACTAAATTGACCGTTATGACTCTGCTTGACTTCAGTAACGCATTTAACTCAGTTGACTTTGACATGCTCCTTGCTACCCTAAGCTCTCTTAACATTGCTCCTTCTGTGATCGGTTGGTTTCGATCTTATCTTCATGGTCGCCAGCAGTGTGTGAAAACCGACGACTTAAAATCGGACTGGGTGAATCTCACTGCTGGTGTTCCGCAAGGCGGCGTTCTTTCTCCATTACTTTTTTCTATTTTCATAAATAATATTTCTCGCGTAATTTCTTCTCCCTTCCATTTGTATGCAGATGATTTACAGGTATATAGACACTCTTCTTTGTCTGAATTCTCCGAGTCGATTGAAGTTATAAATTCCGACCTTTCAGCAATAAAGACATGGGCTCATAACTTTGGGTTGTTGGTTAATCCCACTAAGTCACAAGCTATGATCATAGGAAGCAGTAGACTTAGAAGTAGGCTTGTAATAACTGACAACCATAAAGTTTATTACGACGGTATCTGTATCCCATACACACATAAGGCAAAAAATTTGGGAGTGATATTCGACTGTCACTTATCCTGGTCAGCGCAGGTTAGCGAGGTGAGCAGGCGCATGCATTATTCATACCATTCTCTCAAACGACTCCAGACCTTCTTACCTTTGCAAACTAAAATCATGCTTGCTCAAGCACTTCTCCTTCCTATTCTTGATTATGCTGATGTGTGTTACTTGGATGTGACTGAGGAGCTACTAAATAAACTTGAGCGTCTACAAAATCTTGCTATTCGGTTTATTTTCGGACTTCGCAAATATGACCATATCTCTGAATTTCGTGCTCAGTTAAAATGGCTCCCTATCCGACTTCGTCGTGATGTGCACATCCTATCTGTTCTCTACAAAATCCTCAAAAACCCGTCCACTCCTGACTATCTCCGCTCCCGCTTCCGCTTACTACCTCCTAATCCTCGGCCTAGGCGCGCATGTAACACCAAAGTACTTGAGTGTCCTAGAGCAAATACTAAATTCTTTTATAATTCCTTTACTTTTCGAGCTACACAACTTTGGAACAGGCTACCTAAGACGATCCAAGACTCTCCATCGATAACATCATTCAAACATAGATTGAAAGAGCACTTCCTATCGCAAATATCTTGATATTTATATGTATGTATATATTTAATGATATATAATATATGTATGTATATATTTTTATACTATAAAATATTTGTTTGTATATATTTTATGATATATATTATTAATATGTATGAATATGTATAACCAATTATTAATAATTCTGTGTACTATCTTGTCCCCGTGTATTATCATCTCTAATCAGTTTTACGGGTTGGCTGGAAGAGATCTCTTTATAGAGATAAGCTCGCCTTTGTGAACGTAATTTTAAGTTTGGTTTTTATTGTAAATATTGTGCACAATAAAGAATATATATATATTCCCAACAACAACCAGTACGGGCGCCACATGGACATATGACATGACTTTCGTCTTGTCCATGTTCATTTTAAGGCCGACCCGTTGGGAAACGATACTGAGGTCGCTGAGCATAGCATTGAGGTGCTCCAACGATTCTGCCATGATGACTATATCATCGGCAAAACGAAGGTGAGTGATGTATTCGCCATTGATGTTGATGCCGAGTCCGTCCCATTCCAAGAGCTTGAAAACGTCCTCCAACGCGTTCGTGAACAGTTTCGGAGAAATAACGTCTCCCTGTCTCACGCCTTTCTGCAATTGGATTGGTTTCGTGCTCTCTTCCTGAAGTCGGATGGACATGGTGGCGTTACTATACAAACACTTCAATACTTCGATATACCTATAGTCGATATGACATCGTTGGAGGGACTGCAATACTGCCCAGGTTTCGATTGAATCGAAGGCTTTTTCATAGTCCACAAACGCTAAACATAATGGCCGATTATACTCCTCTGTCTTCTGTATAATCTGGCGGAGCGTGTGTATGTGGTCTATGGTGCTAAAACCTTTTCGGAAACCGGCTTGTTCGGGAGGCTGGAAGTCATCAAACCTGCGTTCGAGACGGTTCGTAATGACTCTTGAGAACAGCTTGTAAACATGGCTCAGAAGTGAGATTGGCCTGTAGTTCTTCAACAAGGTGTTGTCACCCTTTTTGAAGAAAAGAACAACCACACTCCTGTGCCATGCTTCTGGCGTAGTGCCTTCGAGTATGACGGAATTAAATAACTTCTGGAGGACTAGAAGTACCGGTTTTCCACCCGCTCTCAGAAGTTCTGTTGTGATTCCGTCATCGCCCGGCGCCTTGTTATTTTTGAGCTGTTTAAGAGCCATTCTAATCTCGTACAGGCTGACCGGGATATCCTCAGTGTAGTGCCGAGTCAGTTTAGCTCTTGCGTCTCGAGCTGTACCGACACTGGGTTGTCGTGTAGATGTGTATAACTGTCCGTAAAACCTCTCAAGCTCTCTTAGGATCTCCGGTTTCGTCGAAATGATGCTGCCGTCGTTAATCTTCAGCCTTGTCATTTGGCTTTTCCCAATAGACGAATTCTTTGCGAAGACTTTTGAGCCCTGGTTCCGCTCGATCGCCTCTTTGATCCGTGCTGCACTATAGGCACGCAGGTCACGTCGCATTGATTTCGAGATTCGTCTATTGAGTTTGCCATATTCCGACATATCAGCTGAAGATTGCAGCCTTATCTCAGTCCGGTCTTGCATCAACTTGATGGTTCCGTTCGAGAGCTTTTGAGGTTTATTGCGGCGTGGGGTCTTATAGAACTTAGACCCCACAGCTTGGACAGTTTCCACCAACCCATCGTTAATCTCGTCCACAGTTTCGCATTCGGTTAGGCACTGGAAGCGATTGTGCAGTTCGAGTTGGAAGTGTTCGGGGTTCTGGATGTGGGCAGGACCAGGTCGAAGCGTGGACTTCACCAGACGAGACCTTTCAAGCTTCACATTGATATTCAATGTGCCTCTGACGATTCGGTGATCGCTACCGGTTTTTACCTTGGCGATCACAGAGACATCACTGAATATTCGCTTCTTGGTCGTCATGATGAAGTCGATCTCATTTCTGGTAGTACCATCGGGGCTCATCCACGTCCACCTAAGAGTCACTCAACGAGCAATGGAAAGAGCTATGCTCGGAGTTTCTTTGCGGGATAAAATCCGGAACACGGATATTCGGCGAAGAACCAGAGTCACCGACATAGCTCGTAAAATTTGCAAGTTGAAGTGGCAATGGGCAGGCCACATCGCTCGTAGAACTGACAACCGATGGGGAAGAAAGGTTCTCGAGTGGCGACCACGGACCGGAAAACGCAGCGTAGGTAGGCCTCCCACTAGGTGGACCGACGACATCGTGAGAGTCGCGGGCAACCGATGGATGCAAGTGGCGAATTGTCGTTCGGCGTGGCGGTCTAAGGGGGAGGCCAATGTTCAGCAGTGGACGTCTTCCGGCTGATGATGATGATGATGATGATGTGTGTACCGGCTACTCAAATAAACGTTTTTTCTTTCTTTCTTTCTTTACTTAGCCTTTTTCCATCTATGTTGGATTCAGCTTCCAGTCGAACAAGATGCTGCTGAATATCAGTATTGTACAATCACCATCTCAGCCATAGGACGTCCACTGCTGAACATAGGCCTCCCCTTTAGATTTCCACATATAGCGGTTGGAAGTGATGTGCATCCAGCGTCATCCGGCGACCTTTATATTGTACAGTATTGTACATGGAACGACTGCCTACCTAACCTCCACTACTCAGGACTGGGTAATATGAATCCCTGGCATAAATATCAATTTCTATCGCGAGCGTAGCGAGGCCATTAATGACTTCAAGTGAAAATGAGCTCGTTCGGGTTCTTTTGAACTTTTTGTTGGTAGAAATTAAAACCTATATCTTTACATAGGAGCCGTATCGCAAAACTATTTCTCGATCATTACTCTTCCGCGCTAGAAACTGGGGTAGAGTCGGGACGTCTTTATTCTTGTGTAGGTCTGTACTCCTTGGTGTGAATAAGCCTTTTTAAATTACGGCGGGTTTGTAAAAAAAAAACGACGGATTGCACTCAGGGAGTGCCGGCGCCGGCGGTAGTGAAAACTTGAATATTAACGTTGTAAATTTATTTCCATATTTTAAACACTTTTTAAACACGCATTTTACGAATACACAGCAGTGTGGCCACACAAAGACGGTCAAGGAATCAGCTGTCACCATGCTCGATAGATGGCGTTGCACGATCAAAACGCAAGCTATCGTTTATTTCGCTATCCAGTCATGTGTGTTCGTCTTACGAATTTTCGATCAGGGTCACGTGTCCTGACGCGAGTTTAACATTCTTACCCATTACAAAATAAGTGTACAATGCCGCTAAAGAAGTTTCTTGAGTAGCTCGGGCTTGAAAAGCTAGTAATTTATAATCTCACAAGATTACACACAAACGATGTGTGTTACAATCTTAAGGTGACATGATGTGTCACATTCAATGAATGTCACTCGATTAAGTTAATGTTCTACATACAATTGAAACACTAATGTATTCTACGTACAGAAGCTTAACATAGTATCAATAGGTCATGCCGATCTTGACAGATACTAATGCCAACTGTGATGTATAGATGTTGCTCGAAGCAATCGACGTAGATAAGAACCTATCTACAGTAGTACATAAATACTAAACCCGCTATACACATTGGGCCAACGCATAGGGCCAGCGTATTGGGCCAGCGTGTACAGACCTACTTGGCGGTATGTTGGTAGTTGGCGGGATTACTGGCGGGCCAACCGAAAGTTGTCGGTTTTTCGTGCACCAATCAAAGGATCTTGGCGTGCTTCGCATACAGTGTTCACACGTTGGCACAATGTGTGAAACAGCAATATTTGGGATTCACTATTTTGGCCCAACATGTTGGCCCAATGCCTTGGCCCAATGTGTACAGCGGGCTTTATAGATAATGCCATAGACAAATAAAATCACCTGATTAAGAAAAAGATAATGAAAGTGCAATAAGATTGCCACGTTGCAACTATCTCTCTTTTGATTAATCAGTCTTTTTTACATGCATTTACGTTACTTAAATTGTATAATTTTATTGTGATAAGGAAAATAAATTATGATTGCAAGCCCCTGGACGGAGAAAAAGAATTGTCCCCGCGTCCTTTTGACTCAGTACATCAGACTCGATACCAACTAGAGTCTAGTTACTAGACCGTACTCATAATTTCATATATCATTATCCCTCTTTTGGTTACAAATTGTGAAAATTTCGGTTTAACGGGTTAAAAAAAGTAATATTCAGTGTCCTGTAATGTTCTTGTCTTTCAATGGAAAATTGTAATGCTTAGTTTATATTGTAGTATAACACTTCCTTCAATATTATTGACCATTTATTTCACCAGAGGCCTAATCATGAGTTTTCAGTTATTGTGACGTAAAGTAAAGTGGAACTTTGACATTAATTTCAAGGAAAAAATTAATTCCTTCATCTGAAAAGTCGTGTTTAGGGCTCAGTACCCTTAGCACGACTTTCCACTCTTTTAGTTTACAGCGTCTTTCCAGTATATTCGCACACCAGAGGCGCTGTTCCATTTTTTGTATGAAAAAATGGAACAGCGCCTCTGGTGTGCGAAGAAGCAACAATTTTTTTCCTTGAAAATTGACAATTTGAAATTTTCAAAGTTATAGTTTACTTTACGTCTCAAAAATTGAAAACTCGTGCTAAGGGTACAGAGCAGATTAACGTTTTACGGCTAACAACAATGTCAATTTCACAATGTATCTTTTTATTCCTCAATCGACAATTCTATATAGGTATTTAGACTGCCATCCAAAACATAAGAAGACACCGTAAAGTCCATACTCTCAAGAAGTATTCGCCCACGCACATTGCAAACATTTATTGTCTCACTTCTTCATGAAAACGAAAAATAAATATTCCACAACCTTCACACGACGCCATCTAGTCCCAAGCTAAGCAGAGCTTGTGTTATGGGTACTATACAACTAATAAACATACTTATATAATTCTAAATACATACATTTTATAGATAAATAACACCCAGACACAGAACAAATGATGATGCTCATCACACAAACATTATTGTCCTGGTCGCAATCGAACCCACAATCCCCGGCATAGCAGTCAGGGTCAGTAACCACTAGACCAACAGGCCAGTCGAATAATGTTGGATCAATGCTCCTTCAAGTCACCGACCCACCACACTGCCACGACACACGCATTAATCCAGACCATTGAATGCCAATGAACAAGAAAATTCACAGACGTGCGAAAAGCCAGATAAAAACTGATCTTGCATTAAAACTTTTAATGCCTTCAATAAGCACTTATTCACAGTAAGACTGGCCAGAAAACGCTTTGACAAAAAACTTGGAACAATTAATAAAAGGGAGGAATAAAATGGAAGTGCAAGGGGAGCGTATAAAAAAGTTTTCTCGCCCGATGTTCATAACTCATTCTAAACTGAGCACACACTAGTACCCTTGAGAGAACTGAGCAGACCTTCGGGGGAAAGTGTTGTGTGGTCCAAGTGATAAGCGATTGGTGGATGAAAGTGGGTGTTTTTAAGCTATTGCATAGCTTTTATCGCGGGCTCTGAGCGCTGTGCGGCGACAGAATCAAGAAATTCTCAAAACCTAACGAAAATACCTGACACCACGCATCATCTAACGTCGTTTCAGCTCGGGAGACTTCGGTTCTAAACGGCCAGCTACAAAAGGAGTTTTCACACTGAAACCTACTTTTAAAATTCTCCTACAACAAAAAAGTTCTTTATTACAGTAGTGCACCACAAACATTTTAAATAAATGATATTCTCGTTAAAAATACGAGGTAGGCGATTTTTTTTAGATAGAAAACAATGTTATGCAATAGCTTCACCGCGGCAGTTTTGGGAGTGCCACATGTATTTTTACCACGTTTTTATACACTCACTTTTGTTGTTTGTTTTATTTACAAGCTTTTATTTATTTTCATACGCCCCGTTGTCTGTAATCAAATCTTACAAGTTAAGGAACCACTTCCTGATTTACGATTGAGCTGAACTTTTGCACGTATGCGTATATCGCGTGACAATACAAAATTATGTTGACATGGAGCTGTTCTGTAATGGATCTGGAAGGTGGCCATAAGGAATCTGTAATGAAACATCACAAATACACCGACTAGGTGCCTAGCAGCCATCACTTTGATACTACATACTTGAAAGTTTGCGCGTTTAGTTTCGTTTCCATGAATTAAGTCATTCATAGGATAATGACGTCAAAATAGAGATCATATTTTTACATAACTTGGAACAAGAATCGTATATTAAATGCCAACTTCAGTATGTTTCCATCAATAACACGGATCAGAAGTAGATACATTATAGTATTTATGTATACTTACGTCATCCATTTCATTCTTTTATCTTATTTATCATCCTTTTATTAAGGATCGGTACTAGCAAAAAGTGTTATGGCATTTCCATAAGTTTATGTATAAAACTTAAGACAATAGCCACGAAAAAAAAGGTCTGGGTAGCTTAAGAGTTCCCCCAGGGTCTACAAATATCGGATTGAGGATAAACCCGGCTGGAATTGTTAAAAAAAATATTGAAAATCACTAAAAACGCGTAAAAAGCACTGCCGTATTTCCATAACTTTGGCGTAAATAAGCAGAAAACTAATTAATATTATACATAAATAAAGAGAACAAAGACCGGTGTACTGTCTACATGTGTCTGTTTTTCAAAACATTGTATATTTTTCGCGTAAAAAATTCGTAAAGTAACTGAATTTTGAGGCCGAAAATCTCCATACATTTTACTATGGCGGAATATTTTATCCGGCATTGGTTCGAGATCGAATCGCAGAGCTCAGTCGTCCGCAGGATTTCAAGGTGAGAGCACGTCGCTTTTTACCAAAAAATTACGCGGCTAAGTGGCATGTACATACACAAGACTACTTTGCGGGGTGCGCACAGTGTTTGGAAATCACAAATTGAAAATAAAACAAAATTGTACATTGTAAAAATTTGTAGTTGTATGTTTGTACAGGCAGTTGGAATTGAAACTTTTTTTTTGTGACCGATGATAGTTTTTGCTAACGGCAAGTTAAAAAAAACAGGTTCAAGCGATTTTCGACTTTATTGACATTTAGAATTTAGTTTGTTTTTCTTACATTAGAGGCAATGGGCAGGCCATATTGCTCGCAGAGCGGATGGCCGATGGGGTCGAAAAGTGCTAGAGTGGAGACCACGGACTAGCAAGCACAGCGTAGGACGTCCACCAACAAGGTGGACAGACGACCTTATGAAGGTCGCCGGAAGACGCTGGTTGCAGGTCGCTTCCAACCGGTACATGTGGAGATCAAAAGGGGAGGCCTATGTTCAGCAGTGGACGTCCTATGGCTGAGATGATGAACATTGATCCTCATTAAAATCCGGTGTTTGCCTAAATGTCAATAAGGTCGAAAATCGCTTGAACCTGTTTTTTTAACTTGCTCAACAAAGGCAAGTAAAAAAAAAAGGTTCAAGCGATTTTCGACTTTATTGACATTTAGAATTTAGTTTGTTTTCCTCATATTCTCGTTAGCTAACATTGTTAAAGGAGGAAACGCCTGGGTGTCACCACTGCGTAGATCGCCCGGAGGACACAGTCGAGCATACGGTGCAGGATTGCCCCGCTTGGGCGGAGCACCGACGTGTCCTCACGACGGCGATAGGCGGAGACCTCTCGCGCCCGGCATTGGTTGCGGCCATGCTGCGGTGCGAGACGGAGTGGGAAGCGGTCGCCTCCTTCTGCGAAGCAGACATGCTCGCGAAGGAGGAGGCGGGCCGCGTGAGAGAGAGGACAAGGTCCTCCCTCCGCCCCACCCGCGGCGGTGGACGCCCACGGCGTCGGACGTCGCAAGACGATCTCCGGCCACCGTAGGCGCGGGCATGCGGGCGGTGAATAAAGGGCAACTCGCCGCCCGACCATGGACCATGCCCGGGTCGACGGCGCGTCGTGTTCCACGCGCGCCTCAAAGAGCGTCAGCATAATGACGAGGCCCCCTCTCAGAGGGCTAAAGCCTGCCGGGGTCGCGGGTCTTATACCATCACCGTGACCCCGGAACATAAAGGGCTATTGAAGGACACCGTGGATTTTAGTCAGTACAAGTCTGACAGTCCCTCCCGACCTGCCCGAGGCGGGAGACCTCATTTGATGATCTTACCAAGTAAAAAAAAAAAAATAACATTGCTCCTTCATTAAAATCCGGTGTTTGCATAAATGTCAATAAGGTCGAAAACTAAACTTGTCGAGGCAGGGGGGGTTACAGTTTTTAGGTTTTTCTAAGGAGGTTTAGTAACTACATAATACACCACATGACACTGGCCGAAAATAAAGAGAAAAAATAAAAACTTCTCAACATGGTAACCGATGTCAAAAATGGCGGCTGCGATCTGTCTGGTCAGAAAATCATTAGAAATTTACAAAATCCTAGACAATCCGAATTTTGCGGATATATGTTGTCGACTCGAAATCTTTATTTTTTAATGTTTTATTATTCAGGTAAGCTTTCGATCGAGTTTATCGTAGCCCTAATAGATAGAAATATTCATTTGTTGGGTACGCGCTTAGTGCTACTTGAAAACTCTATGCGATCATAGATGTGTGTGTGAGTGCGTCGACCGCGTCTATCGCTGTGTGAGTAGCGCTTCAATACCTATTTTTCTCTCGAGCCCGCCGCGAAGAGGGGCCTTAATAAAATATATTACTTGATCATTTTGTTGTGACACTTTTGTCAAATATGAAACTGTCAGTTACTTTTTATTTTTCTGTCCGGTTTAGTCTATGACCTATGTTATAGTTTCTTGTTTATGATGTTGCTTTTGCTTTATATAATTAAATTATTTTATCTAATTGATTTCACAGAAACATTGTATTTTCTATTTTTATAATTATGTTTGTAATAACTTAAAACTAAATTTTACATTATGTAAACGCACGCAGTCCTCCTTGGTCTGATGTATCCACCATTGAAGTAACTAATATTTGAAAATAGAAAAGAAGAAATTACGAAAACAATCTGACGGATATAAAAGCGGAGGCCGTCAGAGGACCTGGTTCGCTCTATCTTGGACTATTGTATTGAGAACATCTCTCTCTATCTCGGACTGTTGAATGGTCAACAGCTTGGACTCGATCTCAGACTTCTATACAACCCTCTAAGTCACTCAACTGAGGGATCCCCTCTTACCCTCTGAGTCACTCCTGTGAGGTCACTCTTGGTACCTCTCCTACTGAGGTCACTCTTGGTACCTCTCCTACTGAGGTCACTCTTGGTACCTCTCCTACTGAGGTCACTCTTGGTACCTCTCCTACTGAGGTCACTCTTGGAACCTCTCCTGCTGCAGTCACTCCGGGGACCTCTCCATCTGCGGTCACTCCTGGGATTTCTCCTACTGCGGTCACTCCTGGGACTTCTCCTACTGAGGTCACTCCTGAGACCTCTCCTACTGAGGACACTACTGAGGTCCACCTCCTGAGGCCTAACCTGCTGAGGCTACTTCTAAAGCCTAACCTTCAGTGTGTGTTAAACGTTGAACTGTGTACTACTGTGAACTGTGAAGTGCTGAACTGTGTTTTATATTATCCAACTTGTATTTTATATTCTAGAATAAAATCTTATTATCCTATTAAAGAATATTGTTACAGATTGGCGCCCAACTGGCTAACCCAGCCCTCCCTAAATTCTAAAAAACACTTCCCCATGTGAATATATTTGGCTTACTTATTATTCATCTTATCATCCACTTATTTATTTATTTATTTACTTATACTACTCCTACACCCCCTCACACATTCCATTATCGTAAGATAATCGGCACCCTTTCGGCCTCTTGGGAGTGTTAACCCACTTGTGGGCACAACCAAGGTTGGAGATTGGTTACTCTCGGACGTCTATTGGACAATATCCCGTAGTCGTTCATACCTACTTACTTAACACTTAACAATAACATTGAAATACTACATCCCACAGACTTGCACACCACAACGTTTACCCCTCGGGTATTCGTCCTCAACGGCCGCTTGGTGTGTTAATCCATTCGTGGACACTCCCAAGTTGGTTGTTGAGACACTCTACGACAGAAACAGGAGAATATCCTGTGGACGTTTTTTCATACCTACTCAACTACATTACTCCTTTTACAACTATATATTTCTATATACTTATTATGTGAATCATACTATATTTATTTATCGTGGGCTCTGAAAAGATTTTTCTGACTTATTCATATAAACATTGGTTGCTAGGCAACAGGATCATAGAGTTCCTACTATTTTGACTATTTGGTATGGATCTTTTTGCTATGGCAAAATTAAGTACTAATTGAATCTCGCTTTAAAAACTCTTTGGAGTCCTCACAATACTCTTGCTCTCTACAAAGTCGCCCTCCGAGTCCTCTGTTAAGTTCAATAGAATTCTTCTCAATAGAATCCTTCTTGATAGATTTTTTTATAGTTATTTTTTTTTACAACTATTTTAATATTAATATTTTTTTTAAATCATACTTATGACTCTTCCCGTCCTTCTTTCTTCTAATGGAGTTCTTTTCGGTTTATTAAAACTCTATTATTTTCTAATTCATTCATCGGCTCATTTTTCTATTACTTATACATTATTGGTCTTCCCCAATAGTCTACGGTATGATGGTCTACCCCATCATTATCGATATCTATGGCTCTAAACCATAGGTATTCTTTTGGAGCGGCTGACAACTCCTTAAATAAGCCCTTGTTGACTTATATACTATTGGTCTATCCCAATAGTCTCTACGGTATGATGGCCTACCCCATCATTACCGATATCTATGGCTCTAAACCATAGGTATTCTTTTGGAGCGGCTGACAACTCCTTAAATAAGCCCTTGTTGACTTCTATACTATTGGTCTATCCCAATAGTCTCTACGGTATGATGGCCTACCCCATCATTACCTATATCTATGGCTCTAAACCATAGGTATTCTTTTGGAGCGGCTGACAACTCCTTAAATAAGCCCTTGTTGACTTCTATACTATTGGTCTATCCCAATAGTCTCTACGGTATGATGGCCTACCCCATCATTACCTATATCTATGGCTCTAAACCATAGGTATTCTTTTGGAGCGGCTGACAACTCCTTAAATAAGCCCTTGTTGACTTCTATACTATTGGTCTATCCCAATAGTCTCTACGGTATGATGGCCTACCCCATCATTACCGCTATCTATGGCTCTAAACCATGGGTATCTTTTGGAGCGGCTGACAACTCCACAAAAATAAGCCTCTGTTAAAATCTCATCTCATTAGTGGTTTTAGACGCGAGCGGATTACAACTCCGAAAATAAGCCTTAAAGTTATCGATTTATCAGTTGAGTAGCGATCATTGAATGTGAATCCTACCTGACACTTAACGTTAGATGTCGGTGTGTTTGATTGAGTTATGCAAGTTTTGTGAATGTGGTAATATTTTAACCTTTACAAAATTTTTGTCCTAGGTCAAAAATTTTCTCGGGGTCGTTGGGGAAATATAGTATTTATGTATACTTACGTCATCCATTTCATTCTTTTATCTTATTTATCATCCTTTTATTAATAAAATACACTTCTGGACACATCTATTGGCCCACCTTAGAGTTTACGTTTCGATGGCCCCTACCGAAATATAATTGCTAGATTGAGCAAAAACTGTTGATGCAGTTTTAAACCTGATACATTTTACCATCTTTTTCGATCGTATTGTTTTAAATTTGAATTCAGAATACCATACGACATGGAGCTACGCCTAACAAGTCGGATATGCGCCTTGTTAAAGGCAATTGATTTTTGAATAAAAAACATGTTTTATCAAATAAAGGTTTAATTTAATAACGCGTGTTGCCTCCATGGGCATCTACCACAGCTCTCATACGATTAGGCATAGACTTTATCAACCGCTCTATGAAATTTTGAGGGATCATCTCCCATTCCTCTTCTATGGTAGTTTTCAAGTCCTGCATCGTCTGGGCAACTGGCTGACGAGCCCTAACACGTCTTTTTAGCTCGTCCCACATGTGCTCAATGGGGTTCATGTCTGGGCTTCTGGCTGGCCAGTCCATAACTGTGATGTTCACATCCCAAAGATATTCCCTGACGATGCCGGCCGCATGGGCTCTTGCATTATCATGCATAAAAAGGAAATTTGGGCCCACATAGTCCGCGTATGGTATCACGTGAGGTTCTAAGCACTCACGAATGTGCCTTTCAGCATTTAATGTTGGCAGCCGTGGTCCTGTAACAACCTCAAGTTGAGTTTTGCCGCTCGCGGATATACCGCCCCAGACAGTCCATGAGCCACCGCCATAAGCAGACCTCTCTTGAAAGCAGCATTGTGCGAAACGCTCTCCCTTACGTCGGTAGACCTTCTGCCTTCCATCATTGCCATGTAACACAATTTTAGACTCATCAGAAAAGAGTACACGGCTCCAATCTTGCTGTGTCCAATTTAAATGACTGTGTGCGAAATGAAGGCGCGCTGTTCGGTGGGCTCGCGTTAGTTTGGGCCCATTGGCTGGCTTGTGTGGTACCATATCGCGTTCTTTTAACCTTCTCCGAACAGTTCGAGCGCTCACGGATACTCCGTGGAAGTCGCGAAGTTGGTTTTGTATCTCAATGGAGGTAAGGTGACGATTTCTCAAGCTGGTCGTCACGATGAATCGATGCTGCCTTTCAGTTGTGACCCGAGATTGTGGCCTTCCTTGGCGACGAACAAAACCGCCAGTCTCTAGGTACCTCCGATAAACATTTCGGACCGCAGATCGACTTAAATTAAGTTGAGCACTCATGTTTCTTTGGCTGTGTCCGGTCTGAATAAGTGCCACAGCTTGGGCGGCGACTTCAGGTGAAGTATCCATAGATTATTGATAGAACCTCACCTTAATGTTAAGAATAAGTAATGTTTGTTGCAAAACCAAAGATATCAATCACTTTTACAAGAATTAAATCCAAGTAAACCAATAAAACCAAATTTTCTTAGTATTCGATTGTTTGATATCAACAAACAGGCTCCAAATTGTCTTTTGTTTCTTTAAATTCCGTGTTCGAAATTCAAAAAAAGACTATTGAATGAAATTGTGAATGTGCCAGGTTCAAAACTGTATATAAACTTTTTGCTCGACCTAATATAAAATTTTAGCTAGGACCAATCGAAACTGAAAATACAAGGTGGGCCAATAGATGTGTCCAGAAGTGTATATTACTTGATCATTTTGTTGTGACACTTTTGTCAAATATGAAACTGTCAGTTACTTTTTATTTTTCTGTCCGGCTTAGTCTATGACCTATGTTATAGTTTCTTGTTTATGATGTTGCTTTTGCTTTATATAATTAAATTATTTTATCTAATTGATTTCACAGAAACATTGTATTTTCTATTTTTATAATTATGTTTGTAATAACTTAAAACTAAATTTTACATTATGTAAACGCACGCAGTCCTCCTTGGTCTGATGTATCCACCATTGAAGTAACTAATATTTGAAAATAGAAAAGAAGAAATTACGAAAACAATCTGACGGATATAAAAGCGGAGGCCGTCAGAGGACCTGGTTCGCTCTATCTTGGACTATTGTATTGAGAACATCTCTCTCTATCTCGGACTGTTGAATGGTCAACAGCTTGGACTCGATCTCAGACTTCTATACAACCCTCTAAGTCACTCAACTGAGGGATCCCCTCTTACCCTCTGAGTCACTCCTGTGAGGTCACTCTTGGTACCTCTCCTACTGAGGTCACTCTTGGTACCTCTCCTACTGAGGTCACTCTTGGTACCTCTCCTACTGAGGTCACTCTTGGTACCTCTCCTACTGAGGTCACTCTTGGAACCTCTCCTGCTGCAGTCACTCCGGGGACCTCTCCATCTGCGGTCACTCCTGGGATTTCTCCTACTGCGGTCACTCCTGGGACTTCTCCTACTGAGGTCACTCCTGAGACCTCTCCTACTGAGGACACTACTGAGGTCCACCTCCTGAGGCCTAACCTGCTGAGGCTACTTCTAAAGCCTAACCTTCAGTGTGTGTTAAACGTTGAACTGTGTACTACTGTGAACTGTGAAGTGCTGAACTGTGTTTTATATTATCCAACTTGTATTTTATATTCCAGAATAAAATGTTATATCCTATTAAAGAATATTGTTACAACATGCAAAATTGATAAAATCAATGTATTTCCGAGCTCCCAAAATAGAAACGTGGAGGCGGCTTGTTTCGGATAAGCCGTCATAATACGCGTGTAATCGCACCCACAAGACCTACCTCAATGGATTGAACAATTAAGTTAGAATCAAAACGTTTTGTTTTGAATTTATTCGCTTTATAGATTGGGGTGTACATGTTATTCTTTGTTTTTCTAGTTCAGTATTGAAAGGGCATTGTTGCTAACGGTTTATGAATCTACACGTGTGTATTTTTAAATAACAAGCAATTCTCAGAATTGTTGCAGAACATGATGAGATTTTTTACATGGCTGTTGCTTCTTTATCTTACGGGCCAACCACACGCACAAGCTTTACCACAGTTTTGCCTGTGCAAGCCAGTTTGTACACGGGACACCGTGCGTGTGGTTGGTAAAACTGTATCTCGCGCAAACGCCAAAGCGCGGCCTGCGCGATTGTTTGCGCAGTTAGAACTGAGGTGAAGCTTGCGCGTGTGGTAGGCCCATTACAGAGTGGTCCCAGCAGTAGAAACACTATAGGCTGACTATGCTATACCATTCTGCTTCTAAGAGCTTCACACTATGCCGACGGCTTAGCAATGAGCATCCCCATAAAATTCAGAATTAATGGATTTTCAAAATCTGTTCATTAGTTTCAGAGATTACTTCCTACAAATAAAACTCGTAAACTTACAAACTCTACCTCTCTAGCGACTCATCCCGGCTTCGCATGGATGCTAAATGAACCACTCCATCTATTGATCAAACCGTGTCTATGAAAAATACGTGAGGCACTCGGGGATTGTCGCTAAGCTATTGCATAGCATTTTTATCAACTGATTCATGTTTTTTCAAGTGAAACGTCAAGAAATACAAACACCGTGTCGAAGTCTGTCAAACTGAAACGACGTTAAACGATACAGGGTGTTAGGTTTATTTTCGTTATGGATTTTTTTGATTCGGTCGCCACGCTCAGAGCCCGCAACAAAAGCTACGCAATACCTTAAAAACTGAGAGAGGGAAATTGAGAGTTATAAATGTAACAGACGGCGGCAAGCAACTTTGATTTATACTACGTAGAGATAAGAAATATTTTCCCAAATCTCCCATTCCGCTACCTCTTCTACCTCACGCCGTTCCACTCTGTGGTCCCGCACACACCATAACTGGGTCACCTGCGATATTTATGTATAAATCACGAGACAGTTCCTGTTCTCGTGTCAACATTATCAAACGAAATAATGAACGTGGACGATAGTTGAGTTTTATTAAGGTTGAAAGTATTATAAGCATATTTGCTTCCCCCCACAACTGTATAACATGTACATTTTGTCAAAAATAAAACAGTGCTTACAGAAATTAATGAAAATATTGTGTTTTTTTTTAGATTTTTTTGTGTTTTGTTTAAGTTTTTCTTTAAGTTACTTAAAGCAATGATTTTAGATATATAATTTTATACCTAATAGATTTTAAATTTAAGTTTAAAAGAAAAAAAAAACACTAAAGAAAAAAAAGAAAAATGAAAAAGTCAAGAAAACAGAAGAAAACAGCTTCATATTTTTCAACGATTTAAGTATCCCGTGATAACAAATTAATCTCTTCTAGTAAAATAAGTTAACATTTTTTGGACTACTTATCAAGTTACCACTGGTATAAAGAATCCGAATTTAATCCTAAAACTTCAGTTGAGGGTAATTAAAATGCTGACTGTATTTAAATGTCTTATTTTTCTAGAATCTCTTAAGATAAAATTCTTTCTAGCAGAGAAACAAGTTCTAATTAAAGAAATTTCATCGGACTCAGCGAAACTTGATTACAATCGTACACGTGATGGATTTTGTGTAAAATTGCAGCGCCATCTTAGCGAGATATAAAATTCAGAATTCATTGGATTGGAAAGAGATGATAACGTTCTAAAATCTAAAATATGTGAGGGAATTTTTGTTTCTATTTTTTTTTTGTTTATGGTGATAATTTGTGGTCTGTAAAAACAAAACAAGTAAGAAAAAAAGTCACACGGTTTTTCGATTTTTTAAAAGTTGGTTAAATTTTTCAAAAAGCTTATTTTATAATAAAAATACATTCCTACCTTCACCACCACAAGCACGGTTGGAGCAGTGGCTGAGCGATTGGACTGATACGCTGCGTGTCGCGGGTTCGACGTTCCCACGATACAGGAGAAATTCCGAGTGTGGGGCAAAATTTCTAAAAAAAAGTGTTTTTTAATATTTGGCAAAATGTACAACAATTACTATGTAAATAATCGTTTTCATAGATATGGTTTATATTGGAGACTGACTGACTACTTTCAGGCTTAAATCAAAGTACTTATTAGTTGATATTTAAGTTACGCATTAATAAATTGACCCCTTATCACAAGCTCTCAGGTCAAAGGTTAAATCAGGTCGAATCACACCAAAAACCATCACAATCTTCAGCTAAAGTGTTTGTCCAATAGATTAATCACTCAACTAGGCGATTCTCAAGTTTTAATGTATGAAAATCCTCCTATATTAATTTCCGTCTTATCCCTTATCTCTAAGTAATCTCATACTGGTTCATTCTGACACGACATTCGTTCCCATCAACCACTGGTCTTTTCGAAACTTTTGACATTAATCTTAGCGGAGTCGATTCAAATTTATCTTTGTTTTAGCAAGTTTCGAAAATAAATTTAGTCTCCCCTCTATTGAAAATGCGAGTTACTTCCAATTTAGAAGGAGGTAGACGGCCGACTGGTGCAATTTAAGTTCTTTTTTTTAAGAAGTTCGAAGGAGGTTTTATTGTTTTGAAGTTAGGAGTTTGCTAATCATTTGGAAATGTAACTCTCTGCCATCGGGTAAGGGTGCTCCGACATTTATCGACGCGGAATCGGCTTAAGCCAATTCCGCGTCCGGGATGGACGTCTTCCTGAACCACGTCCATTTAATTGAAATAAATGATTAAGAATTAGGTACTTCATATCAATATGCTTTCATAAAGATTGGTATATGGTGATAATTAAATTATATCATACATGTCAATATAACCAAAGTTCAGAGAAAAATCCCTAATGCCAGTGAACCACGGGTAATTTAAATTACCCGTGAACCCGGTGATGGGTCGACCCACCGGGACCACGGGTAAACACTCAATAAAGGCTCGCAAAATATGTGCGACTGTCGGCTACTGGACGACTTCAAGTATTAATCATAATATTACGATCTACAGTCTCCCGTCTACATTCCTCTCCATATACCGCCGTCCTAACTTAAAAATTGACAAGTTCGTGAAATATGATATCCAAGATTTCCGTCTGTCGTTAATGCTTTCATTATAAATGACTTTTTCTTCAGTTTTATGCGATTAATTTCTTCAATATTCTGTTATATACTAAGTGGCAAGTTCAAAATTGATGATGTTAAATTGGAAAAAGATTGAAGTATTGTGTTTTTATGAGGGGAAAGTTGGGATTCGAAGCTGGAAGTTGTAGTTGAATAATTTTTTAATCACATTTTTGTAGTAATTTTAATTAAGGAGCTCGTGGTTAAATAATTACAGCCGCACAAGCCGATCTTCCGGGTTAAGCCACGCTTGCCAAGGTTGGTCTGTGGATGGGTGACCATCTGTCATAGCGAGTTTCCTCCATTCCTAGAAAAATCACGTAAAGCCGTTGGTCCCGGCTGTCATTTGTAGATCATTGACAATCGTTACTGTTAGTCTGAAGCAATATAATAATAATTATGGTATTACCCAATTACTGCGTTGTGGAGGTCCGATAGGCAGTCGCTCCATGTAAAATACTGATATTCAGCTGTATCTGGTTCGACTGTAAGCCGACCCGAATATAATTAGGAAAAGGCTAGGCAGATGATAATGATGTAGTAATTTTAATTAAGTAATCATCATCATCATCAGCCTATAATGTTCCCACTGCTGGGACACAGGCCTCCTCTCTGAGAGAGGGAGTGGGCCACAATCCACCACGCGGGCCCAGTGCGGATTGGTAGATGTCACATATCTTCGAATTTTTGGTTCTAGGACATGCCGGTTTCCTCACGATGTTTTCCTTCACCGTTTTGACAGCAGTGGTGATAAAATAAATTACACAAAGTAATACGCCTGGCGGGGTTCGAACCCACGACCTACAACTCGTAAGTCGGGACCGATACCACTGGGCCACCACTGCTCCCAATTAATTAAGTAATACTAATATTGTAAATGTGAAAGTGTATTTATTTGTATGTTCGATTGTTACTTTGAAACTAATGGGACCTCAAAGAGGGTTATGAGGAACATGGAGGGAAGGAGGAGGGAAGCGAAGCTGCCGACAGTTAGTTACTTCGTAAGTATGTATTGTTTACTTTAATGCCCGCCATTTCTCTCGCGGGGTTTTTTTTTGGTATTTATAACATGGATAAGTTTCAGTAAGTATAGCATATGCTACTCGGAGGGCTGCTGTGTAAGAAAATATTGTAGTAGGTATGTGTTTATGAGCTTGGATATTTCTCACTCTTCGATTTTAGTCAGTACTAGTCTGACAGTCCCTCATACCGCGCCCCCGGCAGGGGGACTCATTTGATGATTTTACTACGCTGAAAAAACACACACACAGACAAACACACATAAGGTTCAAACTTTTATCAACCTTTTTAAGCCGGGGCTTAAAAACGACTGATACAGAAAAAAACACTTTAATATTCCTATAGAATAAAATCCTATTTAGTTTGATGCCGTAAAAGTTTTTACTACCAGCAACTTGGTCGTGGCCTGCAACATTTGCTCTCTGTTTTTCGAATCATTGGAATCCTATTTAAAAGTTGTCGCATTTAAAAGAGAAGACGGAACTTTCCAGAATATAAGTTTAAGTTTGTGGGCGTACTCTTACTTTAAGTTATTAAGTACTTAGGTCTTGATTTTACCGATTTGGAAGTTTATTTTTGCACGAAATTCGTGTCTTTAGTTCTAATTTTACTTTATGTAATGAACGTCGGACGTCGCAGGACGATCTCCGGCCATCGTAGGCTAGGGCATGCGGGCGGCGAGTAAAGGGCAACTCGCTGAACAACCATGGACCATGCCCGGGTCGACGGCGCGTTGTGTTCCACGCGCGCCTCAAAGAGCGTCAGCATAATGACGAGGCCGCCTCTCAGAGGGCTAAAGCCTACCGGGGTCGCGGGTCTTATACCATCACCGTGACCCCGGAACATAAAGGGCTATTGAAGGACACCGTGGATTTTAGTATGTATCACGTAAAAAAAAATCTAATGATGTTACTTTTTTTATTGCAGGGACAAACCCATGCAACCAATCCCAAACCACTGCAACTCATGAGAGTCAGAATCAACAGTGGCAACCACCAGAAAAGCGCCGAGACAATGAAGCTCGACGTGTCCCGGAGAATGAATTTACCTGTCTTGGATCCTGCAACGAAATTAATCAGAAAATAATAGTGGAGGAGTAGGAAAAATATGTTTCCACTTCCCTCCGTGCAAGCAAGAGACAGAACAAAACAAGGTCAATAGGCACAAAGGGATCTTACAACTGGGAGAAGCCCAGTTGCCTAGCATCGCGGGTAAAAATGATTTCTAATATTAATGGGTCCTAAATTGTGAGCTGCTATATTTGATTCCAATAGCAGGTATGGCAAAAACGCTGTGATGTTACTTATTTAATATTCTAAACGGGAATATTTTCCAAATAGAATGTTACTGTTACTCAACTGACACGGTAGATGCAGTGGCTGAACGATTGACCGCAGCGCTACGTGTCGAGGGTTCGAACTCTACCCGGAACAAATGTTTTGAATGACATACCTTGCATTTTACAGCTGGAAATTAGACCTAATCCTGCCAGGGAGAGGGCCAAAGCCTACCGGGCTCGTGGGACTGTCTCATTAGGTAACCATGACTCTGAAACGTAAAGGGGGTGGAAAGAATGCGCTACATTATCTAGGTGCGGGAATGCATACACATAATTACAATATTAATAGCTTAAGGCCCTTTCTTGCTTCTCAGCTATAATAATAATAATATTCCACAACTATCACACAACGCCATCTAGTCCCAAGCTAAGCAGAGCTTGTGTTATGGGTACTAGACAACTGATAAACATACTTATATATTTCTAAATACATACTTATTATAGATAAATTACATTCAGACACAGAACAAATGATCATGCTCATCACACAAACATTTGTCCTGGGTGGGAATCGAACCCAAGACCCCCGGCATAGCAGTCAGGGTCACCAACCACTAGACCAACAGGCCAGTCATTATACATCAAGCTATACAAAACCAGTTTATGGTGGACTTCTTTTATAAGATCTATCCTCACATTCAACGGTCAGCTTATACTAGTTCTGTATAGCTTGATGTGTAGCCGTGTGTACCAAAACGAAGAAGAAAGTTACTTATGAGGACAATTTAAATCTTCACTTATTTTATCACAATTTCGCAATTTTTTCTACAGGTCCCAAACAAGTATTAAGACGCTTCACAAACGACGCTCAGACGCTTTGCTACACGTATTAAAACAGGTATTAAGCTACCTTTCTCCTTAGAAAATGAGAAACCTTTATCAAGAGCGTCGCCGCGAGCGCAGCCAGTAAATTATAAATGTATGTTTAAATTGGATAGCGGTCCGGTCTTTGGTCCAGGAGTTTATAATGCAATGAAATTGTAGTGAAACTTTAGTAACAGTATGCATTTCGGGCACGCCACAATAGCGGCGGTAAGACCCCTCTTTCAGGAGTGGCTGGAGAGACGCCACGGCGTCCGTACCTACCGCATGACGCAGGTCCTCACCGGACACGGAAGTTTCGGGAGGTACTTATGTCTTATGAGAAAGGTGGAAACGCCTGGGTGTCACCACTGCGAAGATCGCCCAGAGGACACCTGCCTGGGATGGGAGGACTCATTTGATGATTTTACCACGCAAAAAAAAAATGGTATGCATTTTAGTATGTTATTTTCATATGATTGTTGATTAAGTATATGAGATTATCTGCGAGTTCTATTATTTACTAACACTGACCTGGCAATCTTCTACCAGAACCACTCAGAATCATTCTTTTTAAGCTTTTGTATAGCTTTTATCGCGGGTATTGAGCGCGGCAAACGAATCAAGAAATTCCGTAACGAAGAAAAACCTAATACCCCCACTCCAACCTGCTTAGCGGTGAGGTTCAGTCCCCGAGTGCCACACGTATTTTTTATCCTATTTATTCACCTTTTAAATCCTTGAACTTCCAAAATTATCCATTAGCACAATCGGTCCAGCCGTTTTCGAGCTTTAGCAAGACTAACGAACAGTAATTGATTTTTGTAATCGTACATTAAACAGATCTAAATTTTAGATGTTATCCTAAATCCTAACTTGTAATATTATAAATGCAAAAGTCTTGTGTGGATGTTCATTACTCTTTAATAAAAAAAAGACTAAACGGATTATGTTTTCGGTCCATAGACAGTTTATAATCAGGATTGACACACAGGATACGTAATTATCCGACGTTCCCGTTATATGACGTTCCCGTGGTATAAATTTCGCGTTACACGCAGGCGAAGCCGCTAGAATCAGCTAGTTAATTAATTTGTGAATATTAGTATTGTTTGTTTTTTTTGTGATATCACAGCTAAACTACACAACAGAGAAGAAGGCGGAAAGCGTGAGGGAGAGGACAGCTTCCACCTCACGATCCAGCTGCAGTGGGAGGCGCCCAGGGCAACGGACGTCGCAGGAGAATCTCTGGCCACCGTAGGCGCGGGCATGAGGACGGCACGCAACGACGATATATTACTAGACTCCGCATGCACGATCTAAGGAACAAAAACTATTTTGTCATTTCACTGAGGTACTATGTAAGCGAGGGGGACGGGGTACTGCGTTGTGATTGGCTAACTCAAGGTCTGTTCTGTCTCAAGGTATGTTTACGGCTCACAGGAGTGGTCAAAATAAGACGGATATAAGGCCTTTTTTGCCTAATGTGTTGACAGACATCGGTCGCCTGTTATTAGGAGTCTATTAATATATCGTCGTTGACGGCACGTAATATGCGATTTGCTGTCCGATCACGAACCTTATACAATGCTAAAAGAACTACTCAATAGGTTTTACTAATTTGGCACAGACATAGATAAAACCTTTAATACAGTTTATATGACAGTAAAGTTGATGATTTAGCTTTTCAAAAAACGTTATTAGCAGACAAAATAATAATGTCTAGAAATTAGAGCACTTTACTAATAAACCAGGCCTAAATTACTCAAATAAGAATAATAAAAAGACCAGACTTGAAATGAGAAATTATGAAACTCTCATTTTATTTTAAATCACGGTCATTTTTTACATTACTTAGGTATTAAGGAAAGAGACCTGACCTTTAGAAATACTGGTTTTTATTTTATGTCTAGCTTAAAGCATAATCAGCTTATAATACTCGCACAACTGATACACAGGCTTCTTTGCTATGGGAGGGAGTGACTAGTAACCTTGCGGGCCTATTACGTGTTGGTAGATGTCACATGTCGTATTTTTGGTTCCAATACATGGTTTCCTCACAATGTTTTCCTTTACCTTTTTTAGAAATCAAAATCAATCATAGCATTTATTACAAGTAACCTAGTTACATTATCATCAGCCTATAAATGTTTCCACTGTTGAGACACTGGCCTCCTCTATGAGCGATAGAGTGGACCATAATCCACCACGCGGGCCTAGTGCGGGTTGGTAGACTGATGTCACATGTCTTCGAATTTCGAAAGACCTCATTCCGAATTCTATCCCTTAGTGAGATCCTAAGCACAGATCTTTCCATAGCACGCTGCGTTAAAATAAGTCGGTGGGCCAGCTTGACAGACATGTATATGCCTATTTGATAAATTTTTAATTCGATTGCACTTACTTGTTCTTTTGAAGCGTCTAAATCAAAACAATTTCTTGTCCAAATTGTCACCTTTTAACAAAATACTCTCACAAAATTAAATACTCTGACAAGTATCACAATACTCAATCAAACGGTAAATGAATTTCAATAGGGAATTGATTTATAACCGCCTCTAATGTAATTTCGTGGGTTTGGCGAGCCATGGAGGGTTGACGCGGCATTAAATCGAGGTAGTGTTATGGGATTATAATTGTCATGTAGTTTTTGACACGGAGGTCCCGTTGTCTATCATCATCATCATGATCAGCCGGAAGACGTCCACTGCTGAACATAGGCCTCCCCCTTAGACCGCCACGCCGAACGACAATTCGCCACTTGCATCCATCGGTTGCCCGCGACTCTCACGATGTCGTCGGTTCACCTAGTGCAGGCCTGCGTCTTCCGGTCCGTGGTCGCCACTCGAGAACCTTTCTTCCCCATCGGTTGACAGTTCTACGAGCGATGTGGCCTGCCCATTGCCACTTCAACTTGCAAATTTTAAGAGCTATGTCGGTGACTCTGGTTCTTCGCCGAATATCCGTGTTCCGTGTTTCAGCGTTTGGGAAGCCACGTGATATCTTCTCATCGAGAATCCCACAGTGTCTCAAGACAAGGGTGTTTAACCAGTGTGTGTTGCCAGTGATTACATATGGCTCTGAAACGTGGTCTTTGACTGCTGGCCGTTGTCTATATAACTATAATATTTAGCAAGTTATTTGATTCACTTCCCGGTTTCTGATCAAGCTGATATTTTGCACGTATACACATATCACGTGAAAATGCAATATTATCATAACAAGGAGCTGATCTGACGATGGAGCTGGAAGGTGTTCATAGGAACTCTGTAATGAAACGCTACAAACCCACCGAGTTTAGACTCGTTTGATTCGTCTTGACGAGTACTTTGTCTGTCGTATTGTTTAAGAATAAAAGCTTTTTTTTAAAACAACTTACTTAGTTACATTTTTGTATTTTGTATTTATATAAGTACTTATATATTATTTATAATTTATATGTGTACTAATATTTTTTAAGTTAAGACATTTATTTTTATCTCATTATTATTTTCTTGTTCTCACACACTACTGTCTACATTTCTGTTTTTCACTCTTCCTGTCGCAGGTCTGCTGGTAGAAATTGCAGCAGAGAAAAAAAAAGAAAACAGTGCTTTTGTACTATTAGTTTACGTATGTCCTTTTATTTTATACTGTGTGTGTACATAAATGATTAAATAAATAAATAAACTTATTGTTTTAAACGACTAACTTTTTTTTTGAAGAAATCTCTCACTAAATATTCAAAACCAGTCCAAACATCAGTATCTTCAACCATACCACCAAGTCTTGCGTAAATTCAGCGTTATATGTAGCGCCCCTAGGGATTTCATTTAGCAAATTATAGACGCTTCAATAGGGCTTCAATAAGGCATTCCTGTTGTGTTTATTATGCTTGTGTTGTGTTGTGTTTCTTAATTTTTTATTTATCTACACTTAGCACACTTGTACCAAATTTCAAAACGTTAGGACAAGTGGAAGTGCCCTTAAGGTTTTGATGACCGGTCAGGGAATCAGTCAGTGCCAAAATTAGCCATTTTCACAGGTTCATATTTCAGGATCTACTGAAGCTATATCTATGAAAGTCATATTGCTTTGATACTAGTTTAAGTATAATTACGTAGGTACAATTTTATCTCTATATTTGCAATAGGCACTGAGCAGGGGGGTCAAAAGTGAATCGAAACGGTTTGTGTAAATAGTGCACGGCATGCGCGAGGCCTTTTGCTGGAACTTGCTCTGCGCACTGCCGTGCGCTTAGATTATAGATAAGTACCTTTTACTAAAGTTCACTGAACTCGAACAAAATGTATTCCAATTTAATGCCTGTTTCTTCAAAATGTTCAACCGACCATGCTTCGATTAATACGTTGGCATAGCGTTAAATATTATCGAGCAAACAGATAATGTCACAGATTAAGAATTTATAGAAGTGAAAACCTTGCTTCGCAAATTCTAAATGCCTATATGCCTTTCTTCAACATTTTCAGCAACTAACTTTATCCATAGTGGTAATGTGAACCGTATTCGTAGCCGCGCGTAGCACATCGTAGCACTATGTGGCTAATCGTAGTCGCGCGTAGCAAATCGTAGCACTGCGAGGCAAATCTTAAGTGTGTACGTAGTATATCGTAGCCGCGCACAGCATTTAGCATAGCGTAGCGTAACAAAGTAGCGCAAAGGAATCATGTTATTGAATGCAGAATTTGACAGTAAACGATGAAAAATATTTTTTAAGTTACACGTTATATTAATTTGTATCGACAGTAACTTTTCTTACGATTTCACTGTGCAAACGATTTTCTTACTCTATGTACGTCTAAAAGTGCGTCTTCTCCGATTAGTTTGCTGGCAAGCCACGATTTGTCTGCGTCACTCAGAGATTGACGATGTTCTGCAACAGTACTGATTCTGTTGTACATACATTTAGTATGTACGACTTTAACTTGTTTTCGGCTTGATTTAGGTGATTTTGATGTTGTGAGTTCAACAAATCAAGTTCCTCTTTGATTGGTTCATGAAGACGCAAAAAATTGGTGTTGAGAAATGAATTTATACAACGTGTAACGTTAAAAGCGCAAAACCTCTCATGTTACTGAGCAATGTCTGTTTAATTCGCAAAAAAATTGCTTTTTTATACAAAATGAGAAATTGATCGGGCGTATCAGTGATGTTATGAAAAATCATTTCTATTTTTTGCGTATTTTCAAAAGTCTTAGAACAAACATTGTTCAGTAACATGGCCTGAGTTACCCCACGAGAGGTTTTGCGCTTTTTACGTTACTTGTTGTTTATCTCAAACAACATCATGGAGATACAGCCCAATCAATTCTTCTCCTCAACAATTCCCTTCAACTTTTCAATTGGTATGCCAGAGACCCGCAACAATAACGACAGCAACCCGATTGCCTCTACAGCACAAATGCATTTAGCAGCGCCATTCGAACGTGCAAACTGGGTGCAAACTGCGAGAGAACCGGCCAACGCAGCTCTGTGCCAGGCTAATCCGATGATTCTGTCATAAATGTTCGGATTGTGTGGAAGTTTGGTCTAGAAATATAAAATAAATATATGAAAGCAAGGAAGTTTTTAAACCACTTCAAAAAGGATGAGGTTCTTAATTCAGATGTTTATATATATATTTTTTTGTTTGCACATAACTCCGTCGCTTACTAACCGATTTAATTTTTTTTTTGTTGGAAAGGGTATATTTCTCAAAATAAATAGTTCCATGAAAATTTTATTGAAATAAGACTACAAAAACCTAAAAAAAAAAAACAATATTGTTTACACGGATTACTCCGAGCTTTCTGGTCCTTTCCATAAGCTTAGTTTGTTTTGAAGTTTGGTTCATTAGTTTTTATTTCATGAGCATTTTTAGCTTATTGTATATTTGGGTGATGTTATAACTTAACTAACGATAGAACTTTTTTATCGTGGTGAAATCATCAATATGAGTCTTCCAAATCAGGGCGGGATGATGATCCTTCAAGAGCCCATTACTTTTCAGGATCGCGGTTACCTGATGAGATAGTGCAGCGACTGCGGCAAGCTTTGGCCCTCTAAGGGGTCCCGTCAGATTGATGATAGCTATTTGACGCGCGCCTGGAACACGACGCGCCATCAACCCGGGCATGGTCCATGATCAGACGGTGAGTCACCCATTACTCATCGAAGTTCTTAATTACTTGCGAGCTTTTTACCTTAGGGTAATGTTGAACATGGACCATGCCCGGGTCGACGGCGCGTTGTGTTCCTCGCGCGCCTCAATGAGCGTCAGCATGATGACGGGGTCACTAGAGGGACAAAGCCTGCCAGGGCCGCGGGACTTATTTCATTAGCGTAACCCCGGGCCATAAAGGGATATTGATTAAAGGGCGTTGAATGATATACTGAGTAATGAGTTTAGAATTTCTAGCAGATAGTCTAGAAGATTTTTAAAGCTTAATGAAAATGAGGTAGTGAAACCAGCCAGTAATAATATTAAATGCTCAAATGCAAGTTTAAAATCTAATTTCTCAATTTAATATCGCTAAAATCTCTTCGCCTCTAAACTTTTCAAAATTGCGGTTTCCTCTTAAATCCAATTAATTGGTTTCCCGCCAGTCTCAATCCATCTATATTAATATTATAACTGGGAAAGTAACTTATTCTGTCTGTTTTAGTTATGACTGAACGGTCCGACCAAAAAGAATTTTAATTAAATATGACAGCTACGTGAAGTCAATATTTTTATGCAAGTGATTTGTCTTACGGCTGATGATAATAATTTTAGCTGCATCTGCACCTATGTGTGTGTCTGCATTACATCAAACTTACCCCAAAACAGTTCAGAAAAGAAAACCATTCAATGAACCTTTTGGTGTTTACACCAGCAAAGAACAAGATTGTGTATTACTGATGAAACTTCATCATACCTATCCGGAGTTAATGAACTTCCCTCAAAACAGCAAATCAGTTTTAAATCACTAACTGAAACTTAATTTAGTAACCTAATAAAAACAGGTGTAAGTATATTTACTTGTATAACGTTTGCTTGTAGCTGCCTATTGCCTATGGCATCGTCCGTTCAAAACCTCTAAATCAAATATTTTTCAAACCCGATGCTTCTAAAATCAACAGAAAAAATCTCTTAACATAAAAAAAGTAACAAAGACAATCACATTAAATTTTTATTAAATTATTTTCTCTTATCTTTGCGACCCAAAATATCTCAGTCCTTAAACATTTTTCCGTTACGAAAAATCTATTGTTCGTTTCCCCTTCGAATTTCAAAAGGCAAAATGGCGAATAAAATTTTACGTTCTGTTGGTCGGCTCGTTGCCCCGACGACTTAAATTCGTTGCAAAATAGGCTTGAGCTGTAATAAGTATGCGCGTGGACGAATCTCCAAAGTTTTTAGCAAATATTCCTGTTTCTCAGAAATGTTTTCGGTGTATTTATTTTGCTGCTTGTACGTAGAAAGAGGAAGTTGTAGAGTTTCTTTTCAAATTACTGATGAGAAATTAAGCGAATACCCATTTTGCAAATGAGGTACTGAGGTAAGGCCTTGCAATGTCTGATGTACGGTAAGTACTAAAGAAAAATGCATGTTTTTTTGACGTGGTAAAATCATCAGATGAGTCCTCCCACCCCGGGCAGAGCGGGAGGGACTGTCAGACTTGTACTGACTAAATTACACGGTGTCCTTCAATAGTCCTTTATGTTTCGGGATCACGGTGATGAAATAATTCTCGCGAAACCATCAGGCTTTGGCCCTCTGAGAGGGGGGCCCGTCATTGTGCTGAAGCTCTTTGAGGCGCGCGTGGAATAGGACGCACCGTCGACCCGGGCATGGTTCATGGTCAGACAGCGAGTTGCCCTTTAGCCCCTTCGTACACAAGGCGACGCAAGTCTCCGATACCTTACGACTTCGGTATCCAAGCGACTATCGCATTACAATTCCATAGAGATTCGTTCACAGGCACGCGTTAATGGATGCTAAAGTCGTAAGGTATCGGAAACTTGAGTCGCCTTGTGTACGAAGGGCCTTACTCGTCGCCGTGGGCGTCCACCACCACGGGAAAGAAGAATGCATGGTGTAGATGTAAGCTATGTATTCGAGCTATGTGTTCTATGGATAGTTGCAAGAGGTTAATCTAAGTACAATCGAGCATAGCGTTGCACTTTCAGTAGATGCGCGTACTAGTGCATCCTGTTCATCTTACTTGCTCTTTATAGCTTAGTATCATTTCATTTCACACGTTAGCTTTTACATTCTCGCAGCATATCTCTGGGTGAAAGGCAGTCTAAATGTGGTCTCACCTTAACATGTCATAAGTACTTTAAAACTATTATTAATACTGGTTCAGGGAATTTCTTTAGTCAATTAAAGTACGTTATTTATTATTACTAGCCTGAACTGTCCCACTGCTGGGCAAACTCCTTCCTCCATTCCTTCCAATGTTCACGACTTTGCGCCACCTCTTTCCAATTCTCAAGGAAGACATCCAGCTCGTCCCGCCATCTCCTTCAAGGTCTCCCGCCACGCGTCGCTCTTAATTAAAGAATAGTTAAAATATCACGGATTTAGAAACCGACGAACTAAAATGTAAATATTTATGCTACATACATCTAATTTAATTAGATCTGAAAGCCACGCCATATTTCCCCAAAACTTTTACACTGTGCAAACTTTCCTGAAACTTGTTTAATTTTGAAACTACGCACACAGCAAGCTTCCGCGTTATAAAACACCACAAAAAATATTAAAACTTTTTACACAAGAGTAATATTACAAGAGTAAAATATTGACAGAACGACGTGCCGGCAGAGCTAAGTATTAATGAGCACCGCTAGTGCGAACATCAGACACACGAAATAGAACACAGAAGGTTCTGATGCACGTGTTTTCAAACAGAAATAACTTTTGTTAGAATCAATCAAATATCAACCTTATTGTAACGAGATCAGAAGGAGGCGGGACGTGTGAATTAGAGGACAGCGTTCGCCTCACGACCCAGCCGCCAAGCGAGACGCCCATGGTAACGGACGCCGCGAGGTGGTTAGGATCACCTTCGTTTTTAGTCAGTACAAGTCTGACAGTCCCTCCCGCCCTGCCGCGGGTGGAAGAACTCATTTGATGGTTTTACCACGCAAGAAAAGTATGTCAATGTGTACGAGATTCCAAACAAATGACAGCCACAAGTGCGCTTGTGTACTCGGTGTACGTGAAGCGTGTCTATGTGTGCGTATATTTTTGCAGGTTGTATGGAGCCAACAACGATATATTACTAGACTCCGCATGCACGATCTAAGGAACAGAAACGTACGTAAGCGAGGGGGACGGGGTACTGCGTTGTGATTAGCTAACTCAAGGTCTGTTCTGTCTCAAGGTATGTTTACGGCTCACAGGAGTGGTCGAAATAACACGGATATAAGACTTTTTTGCCTAATGTGTTGACAGACATCAGTCGCCTGTTATTAGGAGTCTAGTAATATATCGTCGTTGTATGGAGCTAATCTTCTGAACTATTTATTCTGTGTTACAAACATGGATAAAATTCACTTGTTCCATATTTGTTTTAATTGGATCGCTGCAGTTTATTAATTACCGTACATCTGATGATCGTTTTATGTCGTTTGCGTGCAATTAATACTTACAATACATTAATGAGTAAAAATCAACATCATCAGCCTATAATTTTCCAACATTCCCACTGCCTGGCCCAGGCCTTCTTCTCTGTGAGAGAGAGTGCGCCATAATCCAATACAGGGGATCCCAGTGCGGAGTCCTAGATGTCACATGTCTTCCAATTTTTGGCTCTAGAACTGGTTTCGTTACGATCGGTGTTTTCATTAACCGTTTTGGGAGCAATAGAGATACACTACACAAAGTAATGAGCCTGACTGGTATCGATCCCACGACCTACAACACAACTACACTGCGCCACAAACTGAAACAAAAATTAAAAAAAATAGGTGAAGCACTCGGAGACTGCCGCGGTGAAGCTATTGCATAGCATTAAAAAAAAAACAAGAGAAAAAATCGCCTACCGCGAATATTTAACGAGAACATAATTTATTTAAACTGTTTGTGGTGCACCTGTCGCTTATACTGAAGATATAGTTGGGTCTTATACAGGATTTCCAGGTCTCACTTCCAACTGGGTCAAAAATTTCAACAGGTTATTTGCCCAGCACGCTTCCACTGCGCCACTATGCTTTGTTGTATTAGAATTTTATAAGTAGGTTTCATTGTGAAACCTTATTTTGTAACTGGCCGTTTAGAATCATAAAGAAAAAGTAAATTGTCTTTATAACGTATATTTTTATGATTGCCGAAGTCTCCCGAACTGAAACAACGTTAGACGATGCGGGGTGTTAGGTTTTTTTCGTTAGGTCTATTTTCGTTATGGAATTTCTCGATTCGGTCGCCGCGCTCAGAGCCCGCGATAAAAGCTATGCAATAGTTTAAACAACTCAACAGATAAAACAACTTCCCTACAGACAATTTTAACTCGGCCGGAATCAAAGAACCCATCACTCTTTCTCGTCGCAACTGAATAATTCACGATCCACAATAAGACAACATGGGTTTGGACTTGTGCCCCCCGGGAAATGACGTCATTATCCCTATCAATCCGATTAAGCTTTGGGGCCCACTAGGCAATTTTACTTTTGGCGAGCAAAAGCGGTAGTATAGAAATGAAAATGTTATGATTCCACTCTTTGGCGTTTTGGCCTCTCGAGGGACTGTGGGATTTTTGTTTATTTCGTTTTATTATTTTAGGAGCATTTAAAAAAATTAGTTATTTTGTTTGTTTTCTTAACATTTGCCAATGAGTTAATAAGATGTGTATTTATAGTGCCCATGTGTGTTTTTAATTACTCAGGCATATTTAAAGACCAAAGTATGTAAACCAATCGCCATTAACCGGACTTAAACCAGGGTACGGGATTGCCTAGGCCCCGGGACTGTCTACTAACTGAATGTCTAATACTAAAAACTGTGGACCGACTGCTTGAGTAATTCATGGAACTGTCTAATAATGATTCGTGGTCCTGGAATGTATTGGAAAACCATAATCGAAAAAACAAACAACGTGAACTTTTCTTACCCAGAACGAAAGGACTTATGTAATGATTTTCACATCATCAAAAAGGGATTACTGGATAGATAAAAGTGGCTAACAAAATATAAAACTACACGTTTTTATTTTTAAAAAGACAAAATATATGCACTCGGCTTTAAGTCTGGCCTACTACCGTTCGTTCGGCTAATCTAATCTTACAATCCAATGCAATACGATAAGTCATCTTGACATACAGTCTAAAGCTGGCTAGACAATGATTTACAGGTAACGTCTAAGTGTTTACAATCTAATATATTGTAATGTGTGAGAACCGTTGCTATTATGTACATAAGTTATGTAATAGTAGCTGGTTGATATGGGAGTATTGTAAGACAAGGGATCTAATTCTGTGATGAAAACTATTCATATACAAGGTTTTGTCGGACATCGGTATTGCCGCTGAAGACGACGAGTAATGGGTAGCTTGCCGTCTAATCTAGCTGGGTAGTCTCTTGGTTTGTTAACGAAAATACAAATTCGTACGAAAGTAAGTCGAAACTTTTGGATGAACACCAATTCACTATTACTTCTGAATTCACAAAGTGTGACAACAGTTTCCTGCACCCTGCACTGCCTTGAGAGCAGTGGTCACAGAAAGATATGCGCCTGTCTCAGTTCGAACCCACGACCTACATCTGTAAGCCGGGGTCGATCGGTCGCGGGACACACGTATACCGCGATTCCGGTAAACAAAAGGCTGCTAAAGGACAACGTGGATTTTAGTCAGTATAAGTCTGACAGTCCCTCCCGCTCTGCCTTGTGTGGGAGGACTCAATTGATGATTTTACCACGATAAAAAAAGCAGGTTTCGATACAACTGAGTAACCATAGCAATTTTATGACGAATATTGATTGGTGTGAATGGTTAACATACGGCCTATATAATTTTATATCTTGTTCGTAATAGCTATATTATTTCAAGACAAAAAACCGTTAATAGGAGCATAATATCTTCCTAACAAAACAAACTCAGGTATTATAAAACGAGGGCGGCAACAAAATGAGTTATCACGCTCGACGCATGACCTCGAATGCATTACCCGCCACCGCTTAACCGCTTATATTGTTGGTGTTGAAGCTAATTAAAATTATTGTTGCTAAGTACTCTAATTGGGTCTCTGTTTGATGTTTTGGCTATTTTAGAAGCTTTATTAACTTAAGATAATTATATTCTTGCTTGACGCTCACGGCGACAGACGTCGCAAGACGATCTCCGGCCACCGTAGGCGCGGGCATGAGAGCTGCGAGTAAAGGGCAACTCGCTGTCCGACCATGGACCATGCCCGGGTCGACGGCGCTTCGTGTTCCACGTGCGCCTCAAAGAGCGTCAGCAGAATGACGGGTCCTCAGAGGACCAAAGCCTGCCGGGGTCGCGGGACTTATTCCATCACCGTGAACCCGCAACATAAAGGGTTATTGAAGGACACCGTGGATTTTAGTCAGTACAAGTCTGACAGTCCCTCCCGCCCTGCCCGGGTACTCATGATGTTTTTACCACGTAAAAAAAAGATATATTCTTACAGTTTATTGGATTTAAGCAAAGTTAAAGCATTCATAAGCAAATCATTTTGGCCCTAAGGCTGTTTTTTAATGAATAACTGGCTTTTCCCAGCTGCTTTGCCCATTCATGTCCGTTTCTAAGCTATGTCAACCAGGAACAAAGCAATTTTCTACTGGTTTGAGATTTTTTGAAATCGATAAAGTAGTTTTTGAGTTTTCGAATTACAATCGTCTTTATGAGTATTGATGTAGGAAATTACTAAAATATATTAATGTAACATTTTTTGCATTGAAAAAACTACTTATTAATATCACCTTTTCCGATCCTGACGTACTCCTTTTGCCTCTTAAAAAACCGTTTAGTTTAAAATTAATATTTGTTTAAAAACGCTGATTGATAATTATTTAGCCTCTGCACGCCACGTTTTTTAAACGCGCCGTTGACGCGCGTTTGAAATGATACAGACACGATTCAAACCCGCGTTTGACACTTTGTATCACGACAATAAACTGCTCTGTTTGACAAAAACGCGCCGTTGACGCGCGTTTCCAAAAGGCGCGTCGACGCCGACGGCGCGTTTAAAAAACGTGGTGTGCATAAGTCCTTAGGTAGGGGTATCAGAATAGATCACAGCGCTCATGGTGGCAAAAAGTAGAAATGACGGCGCTGTCTCAGAGTATGTCAGCGCTAAAGTCGTGCACGGTGCCAATACGAAAACTTCAGTCAGCAAACACAGAATAAAGACCATCAAAATACTAACACTTTTTTTTATCATGGTAAAATCATCAAATGAGTCCACCTCGGGCAGGGCGGGAGGGACTGTCAGACTTGTACTTACCAAAAATCCACGGTGTCCTTCAATAGCCCTTTATGTTCCGGGATCACGGTGATGGAAAGAAGTCCCGCGACTCCGGCAGGAAAATACTAACACTTACAAATAATAGTAGTTCAAATTGCGTGCATAAACAAACTTAATCGGTCAAAGAATCTCGGTGAATTATTCGAGACAGTCCCACTATTTCTTCCCGCAATTTATCTTTGCAAAGAAAAGTTGCAAAGATGCGAACAACGTTTTAACTTTCCTATATTTTTCTTCCGAGCCACTTTGGAAGGTCTTTCTTGCGTCAGCTTTTCTTGAAATTAAATTCGTTGAAGGCTCTGAAACAATTGTAATTTGTCTCGGGGTATTTGGAGGAAGTGCGTTTTGTTTTTCTTTTGGTTTATTTTCAACGTGATCATTAGAAAACCACTCCAATATACTTTGGAGTGGTTTATAATGTTTTTAATCACCTTCAAAAAAAGGAGGTGGTCATCAAATCAATCGTATTTATTTTATACTAGCTGTGCCCGCGACTTCGTTCGCGTGGATGTCGGAATTGAACAATGTATTTTTTAGTTATAAGCGCTTAATTCAGGCCACGTTTTTCATAAAACCCTGTATTTAGAATTTTCGTAGATTTATCAAGAATATTTGACACTTCTATTCCAGGTTTATGTAGGACTGTTTTCCTAATGCCCGCTCTATGCACTTTACTCTCCTCCGCTCCACTCCCCTCCACTCCCCTCCGCTGCAGTCCATTCCAGTCCATTCCAGTTATTTGAATAATGTAGTTTTTCTATTAGTAGTTAAATCGCGCGACTGACGTACGAAATCAATGTGTGAGACCAAAGTGCACCCGTAATTTTACTTCTGAAACACTTTAAATTCAAATATCTTTTGATAGACTGAACCGATTCCAATGAAACAAAAACTAAATTCCTCTTCAAGTTACGCTCAATCGTTGTGTATAAAAGTTATCTACATTAATTTCGTACATTTTACGTGATACCTGGACAAATAAACATACAAACAGACAAACAGACAAAAATTCTAAAAATGCTAGAAATGGGTTCTATTGGTTGTCCTTTAATACCCTGGCTATATTTTTTGAGTTTTAATTTAATGTACAAAAATAAATTTTCTACACTTTTATTACATATATATAAATATAATATAATATACAGGGTGAATTTTTCAACTGGGCGTGGATGGCTACTTTCGAAACTATGAGGAATATCGAAAAACGTTGAAAGGAGTCTCGAGGCCGATTTTGACGAAAACTAAAACTGCATCATTGGATTTTCGAAAAATCAAAAATCCTGGTCAGGAATCGAACCCGCTGATTTTAGAAAAAAAATCACACCCTGTATTATTACAGCGTTCGATAGTGTTGCTAATAAGGATCAAATTCTGGGAAGTAACCATATACGGCAAACTTAAGGAAAACGTACAATTACAATAAAACTGATTAATCTTCAAGGCAAAGACTGTATTTGAAACATAAGTTACCTTTTCTTCTTTAAAATAATGCTATTTTTAGTTCAACTCAATAATGTCGTATTGCTAAGTACAGTGGGATTGTTGAAACGTCAAATCCAGTGAGACATTGAAAACAATGAAATTTTATAATTTCGAATAAATTATGGCTCAGTAGATGTAAAGTAAGATGGAAAAATAGCAATTTCTTAAAAATCAGCCATTTACTTAAGTTTGCCGTATATGATTACTTCCCAGAATTTGATTCTTATTAGCAACACTATCGAACGGTGTAATAATACAGGGTGTGATTTTTTTTCCAAAATCAGCGGGTTCGATTCCTGACCAGGATTTTGGATTTTTCTAAAATACAATGATGCAGTTTTAGTTTTCGTCAAAATCGGCCTCGAGACTCCTTTCAACGTTTTTCTATATTCCTCATAGTTTCGAAAGTAGCCATCCACGCCCAGTTGAAAAATTCACCCTGTATATATATATATATATATATGTAAAATGTAAATATGTAAATATGTAATGTATAGATATAGAATAGAATAGATATAGATTTCTTACCTAGAGACAACTGGGTAAACCGATTTTGATGATTCTTATAAGAGACTTCTTCAAAAAAAAGTCGGTGGAAAACGAATTAAAAAAAAAAAATTCTTCCAATTTGTAAAAATTTTAAAAACTAACCACGTCTCTATTCTAAAACCTAAACATCAATTTGCATAGTTTGATACTTAAACAGTAAATAATAAAGTTTAGTTTAAAACTGCGTCCATATATTAATTATTATGTGAGGATAAACAAAATGTTTATTCTTGCCAAAGTGGTATTTGTATCGTTGTCTCTGAATAATATTTGTAAACTTTGTAGAACCTCATTAAGGCTGAGGCCTTAGGACTGGAATAGCGAAACAAGTAGAACCCATAATACGTAATCATTATTATCTTTTGATCGCTCACAGGCCCCTTCGAACATAATGCGACGCAAGTCTCCGAAACCTTACGACTTTGGCATCCATTGACGTGTGCCTCTGTTCGAACCTGTATGGATTTGTATTGCGATAGTCCTGGATACTAAAGTCGTAAGGTATCGGTGACTAGAGTTTTGAGTGGTATGTTCAAACATCTTTTAGATATACTATTTAGTGATATCTATAATAATAATATTCCACAACGCCATCTAGTTCCAAGCTAAGCAGTGCTTGTGTTATGGGTACAGTCACGAGCACTAATATATATACATTGGTCACGTTTTCTAAAATATCTTAACTTATACTTTTCAAAAAATATGTGTACAACATGGTTTTCTAAATAACCTAACCATCAAACTGTGGCAAAACTGGGTATACATTGGTTTCACAGTAATATAAACGAAGCAAAATCAGAAAAAAGTATACATTTCTAATGTTATTATTAACTATCCATGACAATTTCTATAACATATATACAAGTAAAACAAATTGTATACGTGTTATAGAAATTATCATGGATACATTATAATGATAATGGAAGTGTATACCTATTTTTTCCTGTTTTTGTTAATAAGTTTATTACAGCAATGATTAGAGTTTTATAAATAAGTAGGTAGGGGCTGGTTATTACTGCAATAAATCAAGGACTTACGAAATCAGAGTTGTAATTCATTACCAAAAGTAATGATTATTATTATTAATAAAGCCTATTAAATATACTTAATAGTTATGCATAGTTTTTTTTTTACTTTACCCCGCAATTAGTCCTGTATGGTGGGTGCGTTTACAAACATAGAAACTCACATGACACGAACACCCAGACCCGTAACAACTAATTGCAGATCATACAAATATCTGTTCCGTGCGGGAATCGAACCCGCGACACTCGGCGCAGCAGTCCAATTGCTCAGCCACTGCACCAAACGTGTCGACGCATTATTCAAATATATCGTGATTAACGGACACCCGCTTAAGGCTTAAGGGTTTATTGTATTAATCATTATGAACAATTTTGGGCTCTCAACTGTTTCATAAATTTTTATTAAATATAATTTTTCAGGAAAAATTAATCATACTTATTTATGAGTACAATAACCTCTTAAGAGGGTGTGCGATAATTTTATCCACTTTACGTAGAATCACCCAATAGCACAATAGATCCGCGAGAGAGAGAGGACAGCGTCCTCCTTCCGCCCCAACCGCAGTGGTACACGGCGTCGGACGTCGCCATACGATCTCCGGCCACCGTAGGCGCGGGCATGCGGACAGTGAGTAAAGGGGGGCATCTCGCTGTCCGACCATGGACATGCACGGGTCGACGGCGCGTCGTGTTCCACGCGCGCCTCAAAGAGCGTCAGCAAAATGACGGGGCCACCTCTCAGAGGGCCAAAGCCTGCCGGGGTCGCGGGACTTATACCATCACCATGACCCCGGAACATAAAGGGCTATTGAAGGACACCGTGGATTTTAGTCAGTTCAAGTCTCTCAGTCCCTCCCGCCCTGCCCGGGGCGGGAGGACTCATTTGATGATTCTACCAAGAAAAAAAAAATAGCACAATAGATTTAGGACGGTACACGGAAATAAAAACAGTCTACAGGTGAGTCAATACACTCGATGATGGCTACTTTTACCTTATTATGACAAAATATGTAGGTATAACGCAAATTAACGAAAATAAGTTATAAATTAATAATACAATAAGATCTTATAGCTATGTATTTGTATTATATACACTTATTTTTTCAATGAGGTTAAATTGCAATTTGTTAAATCAGGACTTATTTCCGACCTCAAGCTCTTTGAAACTGCTACTTTGTAATTGTTTACATAATTTCGAAACTGTATTGTTTACATGTTTTTGAAAATTGTGAATTAAAACCGATCTCAAGCTCCTTGAAACTGCTACTTTGTAATTGTTTACATAATTTCGAAACTGTATTGTTTACATGTTTTTGAAAATTGTGAATTAAAACCGGTCTCAAGCAGATTGAAACTGCTCCTTTGAAATTGTTTACATAATTTCGAAACTGTATTGTTTACATGTTTTTGAAATTGACTTGGTACATAATAATGTAACTTAAAGTTGATATTATTTTTTGGCAAACTATCGTTAACGAAATTTTAATAAAAATGTGTAGTTAATTTTGACTTAGTTTAACGTTTACATAATTATTGGACACAGTTGGCAGAACTTATTTTTGCAATTTAATATTGTTACATTAATTAAAATTTTAAGGTCGTATCTATGTCTTTGCTCGTGACTGTACTAGACGACTGATAAACATACTTGTATATTTCTAAATACATGCTTATTATAGATAGATTACACCCAGACAAAGAGCAAAAAATGATCATGCTCATCACACAAACATTTGTCCTAGGTGGGAATCGAAACCACGACCCCCGGCATGGCAGTCCTGGTCACTAACCACTAGACCAACTGCAGGCCTGTCGAGTTTATATTTTGATGAAAACTTGTTAAATCTTTTAAGCATTATGAGTTAAAATTATAGTGTATTTTTAAAAGAAAGACTAATTAAATTAATTAAAATCTTGTTTAATAGAATGCTACTTTTGTTAAAGAATGCGAAAGAGCAGATAAGTAAAATAAACAATGAAAGTTTAAACCTCCTTACTTTAATCCTATATATCACCGAAGTGCTGGCTTAAAAAAAAAAAAAGAATAATTCATACCAAGAGACGAAACAAATCTATGGTGATTTCTCTTATAAATTAAATGGCAAAAAACCTAAAAATAACTCAATCAAAGACTCGGTAACAACAATATCTATTATGAAACGTTATTCCCGTTATTTAGAAACGAAATTAAGTAAAAATATCCTTTGTCAGTTCCTACTTTCTATTCTTTTTCGAAGAATACGAGGGGATTGCCAGAAAAGTAACAAAAGAGACGGAAAAACATTCGTATAGCTGTTTAAAAGGTTGAAAAAATAACGTTTTATCTTATTCTTTTATGGGGTAAATAAAATATTTTGCACAATACTTGGTGTTATTAATTGGCTATTATTTTTAAAAGGTTTTGGGCTATGGTTTAAGGATTTAATGGAAAATTAAGTTGGTGTCTTGCATAAAAGATAATTATAATAATACATTTTTGTTAATTTAGTTTTTTGATTTTTAACTCATTTTTGAAAGGGACCGAATGGCATATTTATTTTTACTAAGAGCTGTAGTTTTTTCCAAAACTAAACTTACTGACAGGGTCAAATGTAGTCTGGTTTTTTACCAATATAATGTTAGGACTTTAAAAGGGACCGTGGTTAGTGGGTACAAATCAAGATTGGTGCAATGGAGCACCTGGTTTTGTACCGTTTTGTACCTTTCAACGGCCAAGTCACACAACATTAACTATAATAATAAATAAATCGCAGCAAGGAATCTTAGACTTGGCACTTCTTTGTCTAGATTTTATTACTTTTTAGAGATAAACAAGCAGCTCTATCGAGACTTTGGCTAGTTTTTTACAGAATGTTTTTGGTGGGATCAGTACCGTCAGCACGAGTTTTCAGTATTTGAGACGTAAAGTAAACTGGATATTTGACGACTTCAAATTGACAATTCTCAAGGGAAAAATTGGTTCCTTCTTCGCACACCAGAGGCGCTGTTCCATATTTTCATACAAAAAACGCTGTAAATACTGGAAAAACTCTGTAAAGCAAAATAGTGAAAACTCGTGCTAGGGGTACTGATTGTCTTCAAATAACACAAAAATTATTGAGGTACAAATGAATACAAAAAGTTAAAGTACCTTGGCGTTACAAACAATCTAACTGGCAAGATGATAACAAAAAGTTTTCGAAGTTTGAAGGGAACAAAATCCTTAAAGGAAATGAAATTAGATGAACATTGTAATGTTGTTCGTGAAACAAAAGTTTACTTCGTCTTTATTATTTTTATTCTTTTGTAATTCAATCACAAAGGTGATTGATCTCTCCTTTACTTTTGCACTCGGGACTGTGACTTTTTTATACTGTCGATATCTTTGTAGAGTCAGCAACAAATTCAATGAAAACATAGATCTATGGAATATTTATTAGCCCCCTTATTAATGGTCGCGGGACTTATTTCTTTACCTTGACCCTGGAACATAAAGGGCTATTGAAGGACACCGTGAATTTTAGTCAGTACAAGTCTGACAGGCCCTCCCGCCCTGCCCATGTTGGGAGGACTCATTTGATGATTTTATCACGATAAAAAAAAGCCCCCTTATTAATAAACGTGGACTAAAGTTACGACAAGATTAATACTTAAACAATGTATGGTTAATCCGAAGATTAAACTTGGCGTAACTTTATTGGTTCACGTTTATCATTAAGGGGGTAGGAGTTTAGCAGAAACATAACCACTGTTTATTTTAACGTTTTTACTACCAGATCCGCAACATCTATCTGTAGGCCATACAAATATTTGTTACGTGCGGGAATCAAACCAGCCACACACATATCAGATGGCTCAGTCGCTGCGCCAATCACAATGCCGAAAAATGAGTCTGTCAGTAATTTGATAATTGGGACATTCAGCATAAAATTTTAATAGGTACACACGGATACATCAAGCTATGCAAAACCAGTATAAGCTGACCGTTCATTGTTTATAAAAATCGTACGAAGCGAGACCAAGACAAACTGGTTTCTGTATAGCTTGATGTGTAGCCGTGTGTACTATAAAATTGATAATTAATTTTAATTGGTACTTAGTTTACATTCATAGGGGTTAATACTATTAATTAGCTAAGCTAATTTGTGAATTCAGCCATACATACATGCAATTAGACTAATGATTTTCAACGATCAATTTTGTTCAACTCTTCCATGCCAATACACAAACGTTATATCAATCGTGTCCCGGAGAGGCAACGACTCTATTGAGCCGCTTGTTGTCTAGGAGAAGGTGGAAGGCACGAGAGCACGCGGCAGGTCTTCCATGCGATGTACTGACCAGATCAAGTCTGCAGTTGGTGGTCCGCTACCTGAGTGCGCACGAGTCAGTCGACAGGGTTTTTTTTTTTTAGCGTGGTAAAATCATCAAATGAGTCCTCGAACCCCGGGCAGGGCAGGAGGGACTTTCAGACTTGTACTGACTAAAATCCACGGTGTCCTTCAGTAGCCCTTAAGTTCCGGGGTCACGGTGATAGAAATAAGTTCCGCGACCCCGGCAGGCTTTGGCCCTCTGAGAGGGGGCCCCGTCATTTTGCTGACAGCTCTTTGAGGCGCGCGTGGAACACGACGCGCCGTCGACCCGGGCATGGCCCATGGCCGGACAGCGAGTTGCCCTTTACTCGCTGTCCGCATGCCCGGACAGGGAGGGATGACGTCGCATTGTGAGGTGAATTATGGTAGCACGATGTCTCGCTGCAACATGCTGACCACGACCACTATGTCAAGAGTGAACCGACGAAGAAGAAGATATCAATCTGTTCCATATCACTGATTACAAATTCATCTGCAAGAATTTCCAACTCAAAATTCTTCTTTCAGATCTTCCCAAAAGTTTTCCAAACAATTCTATTTACATTCATATTTTATTTCACTGCTGTCATTACACGTTTCAAATCCCTTCCTTTCTCACGAAAAGTTTTAATTCTTTTGTACTTGAAAAATAATAATAAAAAGTAAAACAGAAAGGATCCCTCGATTTTACGACGAAACACAACCTTCGAGCAAGACAGACAGAGTCACAGAAGGTAAATTATATACAATGTGCGAAAAATTATGAACACATCAACATTTTTCGCGTATGTAAGTGCAAGCATATTCACGTGTTGTGTTTTAGATTGTCGTAACTTCGCATATAATTAAACGCAGTATTTTCACGTTTGGCACCCGCTAAAACAGCGCACTTGATGTTATCCACTTTTTTATCATGATAAAATCATCAAATGAGTCCTCCTTCCAAAGGCACGGCGGCGCAAGAGGGACAGTCACACTCGTACTGACTAAAATCCACGGTGTCCTTCAATAGTCCTTTACGTTCTAGGGTCACGGTAATTTTATATGTTCACGAGCTCTTACTGACGTCACCCAGATGACTACTTAGTTGATGAGTTTAAGTGTGGAAAAAAACTCGTTGAATTGAAATGAGGCCAGGAATACGCTGATGATGATGTTTATACTGACGCCATTGTCTGTCAGTTGGATCTTCGTCTTCGTTGGCTATAACAATTTTATTTCCGATACCCGGAATATCATCACCATTGAACCTAGCCTTTCCCAACTATGTTGGTGTTGGCTTCCATCCATTTTACATGGAGCGACTGCCTATCTGACCTCCACAACTTAGTAACTACAGTAAGCGCGCGAGTTGAATGCAGAGCTTAGGAATGCGGTAGTGCTGTTGACAAGGATGGCAAAATACTACACTGCAGGCGCGTGAGGTGGGGCGTGCGGGTAGCGGGGGGCCCCTCACCTCAGACCCCGACTGCATTCAACTCGCGCGCTATCTGTAGGTAATAAAATACCAGCCGGTACGACGGGTTGTCAGACTTTCGATATCCAAATTATTATTTTGGACGGGATTGATTTTTTAGATTGGGACGACACGGGCTTATAATAATAACAATTATTTGTTTTTTTTTGTGCTTGTTCAACCTTCTGTGTTCTCTACGGATCAGATTTTTTATCATTTTGTTTACACTTCCACCGTGAAACATTCCTTTTAATTCCCTCTTTGTTGCAATTTTAAAGTCTTTATCATCAACAGTGTATATTTGCACACGTTGTACAAAAATATTTTTTATTCCATAATTAGCGTCAATGTAAGAGAAGGGATTTACTGTAGCTAGTTACATTAATCATCATCAGCCTATTATGTTCCCACTGCTGGGACACCGGCCTCCTCTCTGTGAGAGGGAGTGGGCCATAATCCACCACGCGGGCCCAGTGCGGGTTGGTGGATGTCACATGTCTTCGAATTTTTGGTTCTAGGACATGCCGGTTTCCTCACGATGTTTTCCTTCACCGTTTTGAGAGCAGTGGTGATAAAATAAATTACACAAAGTAATGCGCCTGGCGGGGTTCGAACCCACGACCTACAACTCGTTAGTCGGGACCGATACCACTGGGCCACCACTGCTCCTGTTACATTAATAGCTGTCGTTGAATAATCACACCACATAAGTCGATAGTATTATTTCTTTCTTTGAAGGAAATTGACAAAGAAATTGAAGCTTTCTTCTTACTATTTTTTTGTTTTCAAATTAGTATATTCAGTTTTCATTTAATTCCAAAAAAATCATTTTCGTAAATGTTGTGTATACCTATCATAGGCCTGCATACCAGCACTTAGTTTATATTTTTGTTTTCTTTTACTACTATGTATGTTTGGCTGTTGGTGTTACTGTTACTGTTACTGTCAGCCTGTATCATCCCACTGCTGGGCAAAGGCCCCCCATGACTTCCAACTATTTCGATCTAAGGCTAGTGTGAGCCACTGGTTGTTAGTTTTATCCAGCTCATCCCGCCATCTTCTGCGAGGTCTGCCGCGACGCCTTTTGGCTGTGTCAGGGCTCCACATAGTGGTAATTTTGGCCCACAGTTCATTGGGCATCCGGCAGACGTGACCAGCCCAGTCCCACTTCAGTTTAGCGGCCATTTTAGCAACGTCAGTGATCTGTGTTTTGGAACGCAGTGTGGTGTTACGAATATGATCAGTTAGCTTAACGCCTAGAACACTGCGCTCCATTGCACGTTGGCAAACCTTGAGTTTGGATTTTTGTACGTTTGTCAAAGACCAAGTTTGGGATCCATATGTCAAAATGGGAAGAATGCACATGTCCATGATTTTGCGTTTTAGTGATAAGGAGAGATCTCCCTTCATAAGTTCTTTCATGGACCAGTAGCTCTTCCAGGCATTTTCGGTTCGTCTAACGACTTCCCTGTCTTGTCTGGCCTGGAAGGAGACTAGCTGGCCCAAGTAAATGTATTCATGGACATATTGCAGTTTTTCACCATTTACTTTGATCCCGTACTTAGTGGTGTTCGACATTAGTTTGGTCTTTGACATGTTCATCGCCAGTCCAACCTCAAGGCTCGCCTCACTGAGTTGGTTTAACATTAACTCTAGTTCTGCTGCCGTGGATGAGAATAATACAATGTCGTCAGCGAAGCGGAGATTGGTTAACCTAAGTTCGCCAACTTCAATGCCGTTTCCCTCCCAGCGAGTTGATAGGTTTTTAAATATTACCTCTAAGGCGCTATTAAAAAGTTTGGGTGAAAGCGGGTCTCCTTGCTTGACTCCTTTTTCAATCAAGAATGATGGTCCGGCTGCCTGTAATTTCACCGAAGCGGTACTATTCAGATATACGTAGCGGAGTAGATTGATGTAGGTGGGATCGATTCCTTGATTGTTCAGAGCGTCAAATATGGCAGTATGTTTCAAACTATCGAAAGCCTTGGAATAGTCGATGAAGGCGAGGTATATTGGTATATTGAACTCTTGATGTTTTTCAATTATTTGGTTTATTGCATGCAGATGGTCTGTAGTGGAGAGGCCTGATCGGAAACCAGCTTGTTGAGGTGGTTGGTGTTCTTCTAATTTGGGCGCGATACGCTGCTCTATGACTTTAATGAAGGCTTTATAAAGATGGGATACAAGACTTATCGGTCGATAATTGTTGAGGTCGGTTTTATCCCCTTTTTTATGTAAGAGTATAACGTTGGAATGGCAGAAACCATCCGGGAATTTACCTGTTTTTGTACCTGCTGTTGGTGTACCTTATATAAATAAATAAATAGTATAACATGGTCCGGTACTGTGATGAGGAAAGGTGCGACTGCAGAGCCTCAGCACAAATGATGGCCCACCCCCTCACTTGTGCTCTGAGTAATTCTACCTGCACTTTAAGGGACCTGTTCGAGGCCACCACCAACGTCGTAAAAGTGGCAGAGTTTTGGTCGAAGCTCATTTAAACTGAAAGAATCATTGACACGACGAAGAAGAAGAAGTCGATAGTAAGCGATGGAACTGCAAACAGATTCTACTTAGCCAACGACGATATATTACTAGACTCCGCATGCACGATCTAAGGAACAAAAACTATTCTGTCAACTCGCTGAAGTACTGCGTAAACGAGGGGGACGGGGTACTGCGTTGTGATTGGCTAACTCAAGGTCTGTTCTTTCTCAAGGTATGTTTACGACTCACAGGAGTGGTCGAAATAAGACGGATATAAGACTTTTTTGCCTAATGTGTTGACAGACATCGGTCGCCTGTTATTAGGAGTCTAGTAATATATCGTCGTTGTACCTAGCTTTGCTGACAAGACGTACGGTAATGCGCCATCGGCCGATAAATGGTGGACTAATCACCCATATATTATGGACAAAGCATTGTGCGAACATTTCATTATGATTGTGCACAACTAAGGAGTGGAATTCGCAAAAGGAGGTGACTGCTTCCCATTTTTCGGTGCGCAGGAGTTGTATTTTCATTTGGGATTGCTCACTTCTTTTTTTGGTCACTCCTTTGCTTCCAGGCTACACCGATGCCAAGATAAAAGTCATTTAAAATAACTACAAGTTTTAAAAACTCAATTTTAAAGTAAGTACCTAAGTATGTACTATTATTAAAAAAAATACGTTGCGTTGAGGGACGGCTCTAAATTATTAATTATCTTTTATTTTTTCCGGTCCCCCAACGCGATTTTTTTTTTTAATTATTAATACGTACTTCGGTACTTTAAACTTTTTTTCGTTCGGGCTATATGATGCCACAGACAGACACGTCAAACTTATAACACCCCTCTTTTTTCGTCGGGGTTAATAAATATGCTCTGCTTAACTTTTCCAGGATCACAGTTGTGATTTTATGTTTATGTTCACAACATAGGAGGATAATCATTGTTTTTGTTTTTTCCAAAAACATTTTCAATAAAATTTTTGTCCATCAATGTTCGGGAGGTTTATAACTAACTTTTATCTGTTTTTGTTTACATTTTCAAACAAAGTCTATTTTTCTAAGGTTTCAAGAATAAAAAGGAGATGAAAACTGTTGTCTGGTAATTTTCCTACAATTAAATACGTTCGTTATTTTTTCGAGGTTAAGGGATTTCTTTGCACGAGTGGAAATTGGAATAATTTCAAGGTTATTTTTGTTGTTTTATAATAGCAACTACGCCCGTGTTACTGGATAAAATTAATGATGGATTAAACAAAAATACAGTTAGGTACTTACAAAAAATGTTCCTTCACATTAGTGAAAAAAATAAAAATAAATGAATCAGTAGATCTTGAGTTAATACAAACGAAACATCGTTTTTCTTTGTAAAATAAGTATTATCAATGTAGAAAATAAACGGTTTTATGGAAGAAGTTATTACACGAAATAAATTGTGTGTAATTAAAATTGACACAATACTTCACTCCATGAATGCGCCTATTAGTTCAAATACAAGACAAATAGCTGCAATCGATGTCATAGTCCCCAAAATCGACTTTGCAATAATTTTGAATTGAGATTGTAAAAAAGTAATAGTAATTATTTTAAATCAGCACAACAAAAGATATATTTCCCAAACTATACTAACAAGCACAAACACAAAAATCCTTCGAAGTTTTAAAACTTCATTTGAGAATTTGATCGTCAAAGTTTTGAAGTACGTCATACCGTTTTCTTTATTACCGCCTTGGTCATTGGCCTTCTATTTATTTCGGTACAAATAAACTCTAGTTTATAGTATTCTGTTTCGGAAGCATTTCAATTTATAGATATTCTTGCAAAGCTTTCGTTTTAAGTACCTACATAGTTTCGTATTTTTTTAACCCCCGACGGAAAAAGAGGGGTGATATAAGTTTGACGTGTCTGTCTGTCGGTCTGTCTGTCTGTGGCATCATAGAGCCCGAACGGATGAAGCGATTTCAATTTAGTTTTTTTTGTATGAAAGGTGACTTACCTGCGAGTGTTCTTAGACATGTTTGATGAAAATCGGTTGAGCCGTTTAGAAGTTATGGGCGTGAAAGTGGGGAAAGGTAACCGAGGGTCTGCAAATATACTCGAGTCGGGTATCAAATGAAAGCGTACTGAAAGGGAATATTGATGACTTAATCGGGAGTACTCTTAGCAACAAAAAAATTATATAAGTATGTACCTATAAAAAGTATAAAATAAAAAATAAATTAAAATTTTAAAAAACCCCCGACACAAAAACCAAGTTCTCTTTAAAAAGTAAAAATAATAAAAATACGTCGCGTTGGGGGACTGCAAATAAACAGGAGATGATGAATAATTTGGAGCAGTCCCCCAACGCGACGTATTTTTATTATTTTTACTTTTTAAAGGGAACTTGGTTTTTGTGTCGGGGGTTTTTGCAGTCTTCTGTCTGCCTGATATTGATCTTACACTTACGATGAAATTGTCATGAACCCCATTGTTCATTTTAAGGGTGATCACGACTTTTAATTTTTTTTTTTGCACCCTAACACAACATTGTTTTATTGATAAGTCCGCCATCTACCTCTGTTTAGGTAAACATTACCTACATTTTAAATAAATAAATGAAAGAATCATATCTATACTAACAAAACGGAAAATAATACCTTGTGTTGTTACGTAATTAAGGTGAAGGTTTGAAATTGAAAAAGGAAACCAAAAATGTTCAATAAACAAAACAACAGGTGCGTCCATGTTGATCTTTCACCCACGATGCGGGAATCAAAGGTAAAGAAAACAAAACAAAGACCAACAATATAACAATATACGACCCACCCACACAAGCAAACAATGGTATAACCGCCATCAAGCTAAGCAACCTGTCTTTGTTATAAAATATATTTTTAACTGTATCACAAGGCAAGAAGGTATTTAACTGCAAATAAAGAACAATGCAATCAACGATTAATAGGTAATAATTAATTTATCTAAGAAAGTAAATATAAAAAAATACATTTGATAAAAGCAATATTCACAGGGCGTCAAAAGAATCGCTGTAAAAATATGTTGAGTTGTTATAATTGTCAAGTTACATTGACAGAACGGTTGATTGAATCTAAAATTCGAAAGGGCAAAGTCACGGTAGCAAAGTCCACGACGCGACGTGTCAATTTATATCGAAAACTTTACAGTTTACACAAAGTTCTCGACATTCACACGCTGCCCACACACGAAACTAAAATGAAAATAAGCAGTTTATCTCGTCCATATTATTTAGAGTGCACTTTACAGCGAGTGGCGACAAAATGGCGGCTAAAGAATCTTCAATATATTTTATAATAAAGTGTAGATAAGAGGACCGATGGACACGTACCAACACTATGAACCCATTAACTTTCAGTTCTTATGCACACAATGTAAGGTAGCTTGTAGACTGGAGTGGATAAGAGCAGAGAGGAGAGAGAGCATAGTATCAAACCCAGTTGGAAAAGTTTAATTTACAACATTGTTCACCCTAGCCTATGCACATCATATTTATTAAACGCGTCGTTGACGCGCGTTTGTAGCGATAGTGACGCGATGCAAACGCGAGTTTGACACTTTGTATCGCGATAACAAACTGTTTTGTTTGACAAAAACGCGCCGTCGAAGCGGCGACGCCGACGGTGCGTTTAAAAAACGTGGTGTGCATAGGTTCCTTGGAAAGTTTGTATTTCAAGTAGGCCAGTTACAAGCACTCTTGACTGTCAAAGACAAAACAAATTATGGTGCTACAGTCCTAGTCACAAGAAGAGCTCGTCGCTAAGTAATTACAGCCGCACAGGCCGATCTACCGGGTTAAGCCACGCTTGCCGAGCTTGGTCTTTGGATGGGTGACCATCTGTAGTAGCGAGTTTCCTCCGTGCTTCGGAAAGCAAGTCGTTGGTCCCGGCTGTCATTTGTAGATCTTTGACAGTCGTTACTGTTAGTAAGAATCTCTAAAATCTTACCCAGTTGTGTAGGTTGGTGTGTGGTTGTGAAAGTCCTTTAGGCAGTTGCTCCGTGTAAAATACTGATATCCAGCCGCATCTGCTTCAACTGGGAGCCGACCCCCATATAACTGGGAAAAGGCTAGGCAGATGATGAGTCCTTGAAAAAGTCCCACTAGTCCTACAAAACTGATAAAATAACACCACCTTTGCATCTGTCAATCAACATAAACAAATGAACATAGTCCATCTATTAACGGGTCATGATGTTTTCAGTTTCCAATGCTGCATATCCAATCTCGATCACTATTTCAAAACTCGGAGATCAAGTACAATGGCATGCGATTGGAGAGGCCTATGTCTAGCTGTGGACTATTATAAACTGATCATGATGATGATGATTAAATTAAAACTTAGCGGCCTTAACATCTTTCCTTTGAATGCCACTTCAATTTTGGCTATTCATGGCCATTGGCCTTATGTGGTTTTATCGAGCTTTTTCGAACACTCGTAGTTCCGTTTCACGTTTACTCTTTCCGCTCCTATGCACAAGCAGCCTAAAGGGACGATGTTTGCGAATAATTTTATGTCTTCACTAGCATTTGCTACGCTTAGGTGGACATGAATTTTATGAGTCATAATGTTAAAATATGCATTCCGTGTGCGGATGGGACTTCTACTTAATGTGACATCATTGTCCCTAGTTATACATACCGCCCTTTATACCCTTTATATACCACTCCCCTTATATTTTTGAGTATTTTACACAGCATGAGGCATTCTTGTGAAAAAAAAAAAACATCAAGGGACCTTCGGTTTTCTGGGCAGGTACTCCAGAAGCTCAAACAACTAAGTCGCGACACAGGCTTGAATGCGTATAAAACATTTAAGCTATTGTCAAACAGACAGGCGAGGCGAATGCGATCCGAAACGTTTTTATTTGTAATGTATGGAATTGTTTGAATCCAGTCATAATGAAAAACATAAGCGGTTCGATAATCTATGTGACTGGCTTCAAACAATTCCATAAATTACAAACAAAAACGCTTCGGATCGCCTTCGCTTCGCTTGTCTGTTTGACAAGGGCAAATTTTACACATCATGCTTTCTTCATGAGACCAGAATTGAAATCGCGAAAAGACCATAAGTTATCCCGTACAAACCTTCCATCCAACTTGTCATTTGAGACACACTCATGAAGTTAAAGTGTTTTTTGGTGAGTATTTTTATGCAAAGCCGTAAAAGCTAACTTTTTGTGTAACATGACGTCTGTAGCACCCACGGAGTCTTGTTTTGTGCCTGGTAGACAGAAATAGTTCCACCCGTATTATTGCATTTTTTTTTTTTTCTTGGTAAAATCATCAAATGAGGACTCATTTGATGATTTTGCCCACCCTGGGTAGGGCGTGAGGGACTGTCAGACTTGTGCTGACTAAAATCCACGGTGTCCTTCAATAGTCCTTTATGTTACGGGGTCACGGTGATGGAATAAGACCCGCGACCCTGGCAGGCTTTGGCCCTCTGAGCCCCGTCATTGTGCTGTCACTCATTGAGGCGCGCGTGGAACAAGACGCGCTGTCGACCCGACCTGTATTATTGAATGAAACTGCAATCGACAAAATTGAATCATGACTCATTTAGGTCATTATTTTTTTGGATTCGTGAAAATAACAAAGATCGACGAACGAAGGTCGTTACCATGGATATGTGTGTTTATACGAATGTCGACCTAAGGGCCTATGCACACCGTTTTTTAAAGGCGCTGTCAAAGCGCGTTTTGCAAACGCGCGTCGACGCCGACGGCGCGTTTTTGTCAAACAGAGCAGTTTGTTGTCGCAATACAAACTGTCAAACGCGCGTTAGCATCGCGTTTGTAGCGCTGCAACGTCAACGGCGCGTTTAATAAACGTGATGTGCATAGGCTCTATTTGTAGTATTTGAGTGCCTGTAAAAAAATAGTCTTATTAGGCTGGTTGCTAAGGGCCGGGGAGTTTATGGTAGGAATTGGGGAAGATCTATACCCAACAGTGGGATAGTATTAGTAGATAAGGGAAAAAAGATGTACATTTAATTATTTATTTTAATATGAATAATAATAATATTTCACAACTATCACACAACGCCATCAAGTCCCAAGCTAAGTAGAGCTTATGTGATGGGTACTAGGCAACGAATAAACATACTTATATAATTCTAATTATAGATAAATTACACCCAGACACAGAACAAATGATCATGCTCATCACACAAAGATTTTTCCTCGAACAAAGAACCCCTGACATAGCAGTCAGGGTCACTAACCACTAGACCAACAGGGCAGTCAAAATGAGATTGGCTTACTACAGTCCAGCGAGATACACTGAGTGCCCAAGACTACTTTACAATGCACTAATGTTACTTTAATAAGTGTCGTTAGAACGGTCTAATGCCTAGGTTTAACATTTGTTATTCAAGGCATTGTTTAGGTAATCGTGTTTTCCTTTGCCTGTAGTTTTTGTTTGAAAATAAATGTAAAATGAAATCTATTGTCAACTATCTGTGTAACTTTATGTACGCTTTTTGCGTGTAAATTTTCCCAACAAGAAACATAAAATCGGGATATAGGTAAAACCAGGTTATAAACTATCCGTGTACCAAATTTTACCTAGAAGCGGCTTATGGCAGCTGAGACGGTACAGTTCAAATTGCAACGATAAATCTACAAGAGTGTGTATGAGAAAAACTGTACAGTTTGTTCGATTTTTCTCATACAGACTAGTAGTTTATCGTTGCAGTTTGAACTGTACTGTCTAATCTTAACGATTTTTCGTAAGGTGTGTAGCAGCCTTTAATTGATTTTGACAGCGGTCGCCACGTCTTTAGACATTAATGAAGTGTAGCAATGAACGTAGGTATAACGTTCCAACGTTACAGGTATATGTAACATTGGTGTATATGTGAATAGCATTGAAAGCTAATAAAGTAACATTAATAAATCAACAGCTTAAACTAAATGTGCACTTAACATACGCTTCGATAATGGTGTATGTAACAAACCTGAATGATGAACTTTATCAAAGCCTCTAGTAAAGTATCGTCCATCACTTTTTTCGTCCCAAAAAATCCGCTATAGTTACCCGATGTCCGGCTTTTCCGTGAAACTATAAAAATTTCCATGTCACAGCAATTGGTTAGGCTTGGAAAACCTAGCCTTATTTTTTTTGCAGCTCCAAATTTTTGCAGCGAAAATTCAAATGGTAACTTGTGGGTTATCGCAACGATGAAATGATTTTAATGTTAACGAGTAAGTACTTTTTAAAATCTTTATTTAATCTCCTATGATCCATGTCCACATTGAGCTTGAATGCGAGTGTTCTACATTAAACCCGGGCCAGTATTTCCATTCAACTTTGCTTACAATAGCAACGTAAAAATGAATGATGAAAGATTTATATCTTTTTTCACACACTCTTGAAGCAATCTTGCATTTTTTTCTGAAATACCTCCTAACAGAAGAATCTAGAAGAGGAAATGAGAATTTGTGTTAAAATATAAATCCCAAACACGTTACATATAGGTGCAACATAACAAACTAATATCTGTTCCATAATAAGGAACCGTATACAATCGCAACCACATGAACCAGCACATCCCCAAGCGTAGACGCGCTGAGCTAATTCCCAAATTGCCATCACATGATATACGAGTGCCCAAAGTTCCTAACTTGAGTCCTTGTGTTGGACATCCGGGCTCAAACTCCATCCATTAGCTGTAATTGGACGAAACCCTTTATAACGACTTTTGGAAAAAAAATCAAGTGAGTTCGCCGAAGTTCGTACTTTTTGGCGCCAACTCCAGTAATTTTATGCCGTCATCATCAGTAAGTTGAGGCTTGCCGACTATTTCAGGAATCAGCTTTCGACTTTCTGTTTTTTGGTTAATTAATAATGAACCCGGGCTAACGTTGAATTCAGTTCCCTATTTTGTTTTAAGGAGTTTTCTGCAACCAATTTTTGTACTGTGGTTGGGCCTTAAAGTATTACGTAGATGTGAATGAAAACGCCATGCAGAAAAGATGCACTCAGAAAGTTAAGTCAAGTCAAAAAATACAAATGGATAAATCTATATATAACTATGTAGAAACAGTATGTTACAGCCTATGCACACCACGTTTATTAAACGCGCCGTTGACGCGCGTTTGTAGCGATAAACATGCGATGCAATGCGCGTTTGACGCTTTGTATCGCAAAAACAAACTGCTCTGTTTGATAAAAACGCGCCGTCGACTGCGCCTTTAAATAACGTGTTGTGCATAGGCCCTTAGAATCACTGCGGATAGCACTCCGTAGTTCAAATACAACCTTTTTTAATAGAAATAACTGAATCGAACTCAAAAACAATAATAGTATATTTTGCAACTAGTGAATAAAGAGCGGATTTAAAGCGAGGGCCATTATATGAATCAAGAGCAAGCGAAGGATTTAAATGACTGAATCACGACCGCAGGGAGTGATTCATGATGATTGAATCACGAGCGAAGCGAGTGATTCAAGTATTTAAATCCTGAGCGACGCGAGTGATTCAGGCCCTCGATTTAAATCCGTTTTATTCAAGAGTTGCAAACGATACTTTATACCATGACTACGAGAAAAAGAAAGATTTGAGCGATAAAAGATATTCAACGAAACCAAATAAAGTTTCAAGAAAACCACACACACGTGGGTGCGAAGTAGTCCAATAGCTCGGTCACTGCGCCAACAAGCTGACATTAAAATCGGAGCAATGATTTGAATTAAGAGTAATTTTCATATTAGCAAGGGGGTTGTCCAGCATCGCGGTCGATGTCGAATGTACTAAAGTGTTCTAAATTCAAACACCAAAACAGTGCGTAAAAGACTACTTTTACGCACTGTTTTCCGTGAGTAAAAGTAGCTTTTTCGAGGGGGAATGGTATAAAGGAATATTAATTTGTGAATCTAGTACAACTCACATATTATTATGGTTTTTGAATGCCTGTGAAAGTTGATACTTCATTTATACTACTACTTCTATAAAAATGAGCAGTTAAAAGTACGACCCACCGCTTAATACTGGTTACATTAAAACTACCAAAAGTGTTTATTTGAAGCCCTTATTGCTTCGACATAAAAGCGCTATCAATAACAACAGAAGCGCTCTTGATTGAACCGTCGATACAATTGTAACACATGCCTACACCATACAAAGCATCAAAGAACAATGTGGTACACATCCGTACCAAAAGGCCGCGCGTATGCCGTGCACTATTTACACGAACCGTGCCTATTGCAATTACAGAGATAAAATTATTGTACCTACGTAATCATATGCTTAAGCAGTGTTCCAAGCCTCCTTCTGCGAACCAGTAATGCTCGCGAAGGAGGAGGCGGGCCGCGAGAGGGAGAAGACAGCGTCCTCCCTCCGCCCCAACCAAAATAGCAGACGCCCACGACGTTGGACGTCGGCAGACGAACTCCGGCCACCGTAGGCGCGGCCATTCGGACAGCGAGTTAAGGGCAACTCGCTGGCCGACAATAGACCGCGCGCCTCAAAGAGCGTCAGCAAAAATGCCCCCTCTCTGAGGGTCAAAGCCTGCCGGGGTCGCGGGACTTAATTCTATTACCGTGACCCCGGAACATAAAGGGCTATTGAATGACACTGTGGATTTTAATCAATACAAGTCTGACAGTACGGGTGCGAGGACTCATTTGATGATTTTACCATGATAAAAAAAGCAGTGTGCCAAACATAGATATAGCTTCAGTAGATCCTGAGATATGACTCTGTGAAAATAGATAATTTACGCATTGACTGACTCACTCACTGATATTGGTACCAAAAGAATGCCCGATATGGCTGGTAGAACAGTCAAAACCGCCAGTTCGATTCCACGTAAAACCATTTATTCAAGAGCCGTCAGTAATTTGACTGCGTAAAGCCGAAAGATTTGGAGCACGTAACCGATCTAGGCCAGTTTATTACTACTTATATCGTAACTTCGTATGCTTATTACTATAAACACCACTTTATCGTGTACAGAAGTTATGGTTCCCGATAAGATCGGAGTAAAAGTTCTTGTTTTGTTAGAGGTGAAGTTGAGGGCCACTTGGATATTTGAAGGGCTACTGAAGTCTAAGGAGTTTGTTAGAAGTTTCGAGGGTCCAGAATTTGTTCTGGGGATGAAATAAGTAACATTCCGTTATAAGAAAAGGTTTTAGGATTGAATTATTATGCGATTTCGTAACTTATGTCTTACAAACTCGCTGATTATCTATCATCGTAATCTTGCTTACCTTTTCCGAAGTATTTTGGGGGTTGGTAAGACTGGTTGACATACTTTCGGACTTGGGTGTCAAATTATTTCATGTATAGGATGAAACATCCCCCTCCAAAAACTTTAAGTTGGCAACTCATACGCAAATACTAATCATTTTATCCAAATAGACATATTCGTAGGTACAAAAAATTGTGTTAATTACAGAAAATGAGAACACGATGTGGAATCTGAACAGAAAGTACTAGGAGAACAGGATCATAAAGAAGGCGTATTTAAGAAGGTAAGTCGATTTTCGAACTAGTGACTTAGAGTGACGACTGTCAAAGATTTATTAAATTAATGACAATTGTTAATACGCTATTCAATTACGTCTAAGGTACTAATTTAGGTTGGAAAATTAAGGCCACAGCAGGTAGTGTTATAACATCTACCCTATTTAATTCTGTTCCAGTTATTTCTTGATTATCACAAATTGCTATTCATCCTTGGCTTTCCAAAATACTATTAATTTGTCAAGCCTTTGTAAAACAATTTAATTTAGATGGTTGATACAATTATAACGAAATTGTCTACCTCGCTGTTTCAGTCAGATGAAATTCTAGGGTTTTCACTTTGACGCCTACATTTTATTACCTTGAGCGGATTAAGCCATTTTGTATTCATATTTTGTATCACCAACGTTCGTACAATATAATTTGCGTATAATTAGATTGGACGGAATGGAAGGAGATGCTCTAGAAATATACCTATAATTATACAAACTGGCTCTGTATAGACAATTCCGCTACTTTGGTATGCCTTTGTCATCTTTGGTATGATTTAGGGTAAAACTCCGTAATAAGTCCTAGTTGAACGCCATCTTAGCACTCAACCTTACTACACGGAAACGGGAAACGCATGCGACAGTGGCTACCTACGTACGTTGGCTTACATAATGGCCCACGGCCTCAGCCATAAGGCTGCGTTTCAACTGAGGCGTAGCGGAGTAGAGCGGAGAGCGATTCATCATAGGCTTGAGTGGAAAAAGATATATGGATTTCAAGCCGGCAGGAAACACAGACTAAACTTGTTCGCCAATAGCGGCCACATTTGCAATTTGTCAAGTAGCCGTATTACCTAGTTTTCACTACAGATTTTTTCTTACACTTGATGTTACCCGTGGCTTCGAAAGTTGGATTAGTCTATTTCTGTAGTCATTCTCAAAAGTTTTTCTTTTCCGCAAAGAGTGTCAAACCTCTTCAATTCAAAAGTCATTCTTTAACCATCTTAAGGAAACTTCCGTCACCCTTCTAAACTACGACAATGGCATCATTAGGTTCGACAGTCACATCATCCCGGTGTGAACATAACTTACGGAGACAGGATAGGCCCGGAACTACGAAGTCGTAAACCCAATTTGACAAGTTCGCCAATCCTGTCCGAACTTGTCCTGAGCTTACTTGAGGAAAGGGAGGCGTAGTAAATGAAAGGCGAAGATTGGTGACATATTAGAATAAGGAGTTGTGAAAATGATCCTTCTAAACTTCATTAACAGGTAGAAATCTCAAAGAAAATTTATGAGAAAAAAGAAAGGTTACTGCTTTCTGATTCTGCCATAATTCACTCAAATCAAATAGTCTTTTCTACTTTACTCAGGGTGGGAGGAATCATTTGATTATTATCAATTAGACAAAAAAAAACGTTTGGACTAGTGAGAAGCAAAATCTTGAATACTAATATTTTAAACCTGAACCCCCTTATTAATAAACGTGGACTAAAGTTACGCCAAGGTTAATCTTCGGATTAACCATACATTTTTTTAAGGATTAACCTTGGCGTAACTTTAGTCCACGTTTATTAATAAGGGGGTAAGAGTTTGTTTGTTTCGTACATCTCAGGATGTCCCTGAGATGAACGGTTTGCATTTAAAATTTTTGAATTGGATAGTCCATTTTATCGAAAAGAGTTAGACGGACATCACGCTACGATTAGCTGAGCAGCGGGAGAAAAAAAAACCGCCTGGGTCAGCTAGTTTTTCACAACTCTGCAACGAATTTTTTGCTGAGCAAGACTTTGTGACTTTGTATTTTGACTTTGCAAGACAAAGTGTTATTGTTATATTCATTAAGAATTTCTTAGTAGAAGTTACAGAGTCTTGATTTGTGCTCTGATGATGGCAAAAGGTCCTCATACGACTACATTTTAACTGATAAAATAGAACTGTTTTGCATAAAAACAAAACAGTTATTATGTGTGTGGAGTAACACGTCACTTATATTTTGAAGAAGCGATCCAAATTTCAGCCTTTGACGCTAGTTAATTAACTCTTTACCTTCATATATCCATAGTACAAACCAGGAGTCCATCTTTCACCTCTATGCAGTACGCGTCTCTACGCCTGTGAATGTCAATGTCAAGTTGACAGGTCACGTCATAGTCTTCTTCAAACACCAGCAAGCACCTTGCATAAGTGACGTGTTACTCCACACACATAATAACTGTTTTGTTTTTATGCAAAACAGTTCTATTATATGTGTTTCGTAACACGTCACTTATATTTTGAAGACCTGTTTGTTATCTGCTGGTGAAAGATTTAGATGCTATGTGAATTAACTTAGAATAAACGAATCCTTTTATCCTAAATTCGTACATTTTTTTTTTTTTTTTTTTATCTAAAATACATAACATTTTATTTAACATTATCTTCTGCCAAACTGCTGTACAGTTTATCGACAGATATACTATAGAACATTGGGTGATCTGGAACTTCTCTAAATAAATCCACAAATTAACACATTGCCCATTTGAAGTTATACTCCTAGCAAATGCCTCATTTATAATATTATTTGTGAAATAATAAAAAACTACTAAAATGATTATTCGTTTAAATTTAAAAACGATGACGACCTTATCAAAAATGTAAGGAATCGCTTAGTTCTCAGAGAGTACCACTATGGTGCCAGAATCACTGGGTCATTAATCATTAATTTACTTCATTACTGACTCCCAGTCAGTCTAGATAAATGTATCTCTTACATGACTGAAGAATACTCTCTCAAGATGTGAGAATAACCAATAAATATTATTTGTGAACTTGACTATTATTAGACCTATTACAACATTTACTTCATTAAAACCTAGCCATAGAAAACACAGTAGGTGATGCGAGTAGCAATGTATCTACACAATTTATTTTATTAAAGTTTTCAAATTCGTTGTACACTGTACATTGTGTATTTCTACTACCTATACATTTGTATTTTATTATGTAGTAGAGATATGTAATAAATCCTCCTGCTCATTAAATGAGCTCCTCTCTGTGTAAGATTCATCTCCAACCTTTCATTGGACACATTCCAGGATAATTATCCTGAGGAAATTCTCTCTTTGATGACTGTATATTAGTACAAAGTGTTTATCTTGGTAGAATAACTGATCTTCCAATTTTGTGTCATCTAAAATTCTATTCTCCAGATAACCTCCTGATGGCTAGAAGGGAATTAAGCTTCTTAATCTGTTAAAAGATGGATTTTCCAACCATCCACAACAACAGGAATAACCTTTCCAGGTCAGCCTGGCCTTGATCTCATTAACAAATTCATCAAGGAACAGGGTAGATTTTAAAAAAGGCAACACAATAAACAGACGAGTTCTATCGGCCCTTCATAGCAATGTAAGTTGTTCATAATCTTACAACATTGGGCTATTGTACGTCTCTACCAATCAACGGGTAGGTTAAGCCAAGTCAAAATACTTGTTAAAATGAAAAAATCATCAGCAAGGAGTCCCACTGAGATGCTCAAAAAATCATTTTGAAAACATTGGCCCCGAGCCCCTTAATTGGAGGTAACAGGTACCAATCTGGCAAGTCTTTGCCTATCCATGCATAGACAAAAAGGTAAAAATTGCACATGTTTTTCAACAGATTAACACAAGTAATACACTTATTACCTTATTTGAGGATGAACGTCATGTAATCTATAAGCCATGACACGCCTCAGTATTTTCCTTGTAATACACTTATTACATTATTTGAGGATGAACGTCATGTAATCTATAAGCCATGACATGCCTCAGAACTTTCCTTGTAATAACCTTGTAACCTCTTTATTCTACTGATGCACCTGTCCTTGAACTGCCCCCCCCCCCCCAACTTTTTAGCCTAAGGGTAGCAGTTTGTTAGGTTTAAGGTACAGGTTGTGGCTTTCACTCTCCGAGAGCTCTCGACTCGAGGGCCAGCATTGTTTATAGTATGGAACACAACACAGTTCAGAATGGAACAATTAATTCATTATTTTCCAACAAGTTGAGATGACTCATCATTAGCCATTATACAATACGTAAAGCTCGAAAATCCATGAGTTCAGTCCCTTGGTACGTGCAGTTGCTCACAGGCCAACTTGACTAGCACGAACATGGTCACTTTGGGACACCCCACTTGAAAACATAGCCTCCGAGGCCTGGGGCATGAGGCAACAGGAGCCAATCTGGCTATCTGTTCCTAGTAGGTAGGCGGTAAGAGATTTCAGTTTACTTCTTAACCCTCCCCGGGAGGGAAACCGCTGTCAGAGTGATATTCAGCAATCTGCTAGCCTCAACAATTTGCATCTCACATTCAAGAGCACTAGATATCAAGTTTCATAAGCTGAATTGTGCGTTTGGATAGCCCATGTCAATCAGTTGACTTCTGATAGGCAGAAGAGTGTCCGTCACATTTTCCTTTAAATCTCCAACATGCACATATTCTCTGACACTTGGATCTGAGTCTATGATATCATTATGTTTCTGAAGAGAAATGGTATTATGGGTTCACCTTTTCTTCACACGCTGTGCGGACAAAAAAGAAGGTTACCCTACCCATATCTCAGGAAATTGAGTGGTACATTGATAACCTCATGGTATCACAAGCACACCACCTGGCAAACTCGTAGCGCCACCTAGGCAATATAGAAGAGAGCCACATGGTTTAGTTTTTACTTAATAATTAATTCAGATTTATTTGTTTAATGCCACCATACTAATAATAAGCTTATGGGGGGCAATACAAGTTATCCTTGAAAGTCTTAATAACTTCGCAACATAATCTGCTGTCACAGATTGGGTTCCTTAGTATTTTCACTATCCTAGGGTCTTAATAATGATTAAGCTATCCATGTAAAACTTTACAGGTACAATCCCAAACAATAAACATAAATGCAGATACCTCATGCTAACGGATTCTTTGTCAGTAATTAACTGGTTTAATATTTAGCAAGCTGACAATTTTCATACTTTTAATCCTAAAAGTATCTCAGACTTGATTGGCATGACCTATTTCCCAAATAGGTAAGTAATGCATACATCACAAAAGCTTAAACAAGCTATTTTACTCAACTCTCATATAAAAAGGATTTGACCTTCTGTCATAATCTTCATTATAAACAAAACATGTTTGTTAAAAATTATTCATTTTTCTGAATATAAATCATCAACAACATTAAGAAATTGATCAATTTCACTAAAAGTTCATGCACTCTATGATAATTGTCTTATATTTACATCACTGCCCATCCTTTCAGGAATTAGAAGTGTGCTATATTTTAATAAGATATTTTTATAATCTAATTTATAACCAATGCACCATTGTAATTGGTGATTGTAAACGGTAAGCCTTGTAAGACTGAACAAAAATAAAATCTGTTACACAGACAACACTGTGTCAACACACTTTATAGTCACATAGAGTAATACATGTGAATTAGGTTCTAGCACTATTTTAGTATAGTGGTAATTAATATTTTAGTAAACTGCCAAGATATCCTAAATTATTTAATTTTTGTTTTATATTTATGCCATCAATTAATTTGTTATTGATTGTTCTCTTATTTGGAACTGTTACAGCGATGGCCTAGTTATGATATAGATAAATAGTACAAAAATCATTAGATAATTTTATATTTCAATGAACGTGTCATATTATTATTAGCTTTTAAATTAAATAAAAAAAAAAATTATAATTGTCATTATATCAGACAATGCTCCAAGAAATATTAACATCATGTGGGTTCTTTGATCCATAGATAGAACTCTCACCGGGATGTTCTGATTGTACTTTCAGACATCATTTATAAATAAGTAGGAAGCTTTTTAGCACAGTTAGCAATACAGATGTTTTAGCAACTGGCTCCAGCACAGGCATAGGCTTAGTCACAGCTGTTTTAGGTTCTGTATAAAAACCTCCCTCCGCAGAGGTATAAGTGCATATACATGCTTGTTTAGTGTTACTACTTATACACTTTTGATTGTGCTATAGCTAAGTGACTGAGACTGCAAGGTTTCTGTATTAATAATCCAAGAATTAGTTTTCATGTTGGAGTATGTCAAGCAGTTTTAGTTTCTCCAGACATTCAGAAATTACTTGAGGAATAATTCCTACTAGCACCATGTTTTACACTGAAAGTCTTGTGGTCTTCAGACACAAGCTTCATCTAAGGAAAAAGCAATATGCTTTATTCACCATTACCATTCTGCTAGAATCACAAGCCAGAAATCGCTACTTTGAACTTTGTTTAACAACACAGTGATTCCGGGTTGGGTCAGTCGTAATAAGGGATTTTTGAAAATTTCTACGAAAATTTTCTTTGTTCTTACGCCATTGCTGCTATAAACACTCCAACCCAGAGTTGAGAGACGTATAACATTAAATATACCACTCACCTCGTTCCAACTCACACAATGTGAGGAGTGCTAGAAATCGTTGTCATCACAAACCTTATGTTCGGTAAATAAGCCGACACAGAAGACGGTGCCATCTAAACACTTATCCTTCGAGGATAACAAGTAACTTGAAAGGAATTTTGCTTCCTATCAGAACCGACAAGACATTTCTGAAAACGAAGATCTAAATCTTCGTTTCGATCTAATACTGAATCATAATCGGAGTGAACACAATATAACACTTTTCCGAGCACTTTTAAATACTTTCTGTACAGTTTAACTGAAATTTTACTAATTTTCCATGAAAATTAGAGGGAAGGAAAAATTTTGCGTCCGTTTCGCGCTAAAATTTAGATGCTATGACGTGACCTGTCAACTTGACATTGACATTCACAGGCGTAGAGACGCGTACTGCATAGAGGTGAAAGATGGACTCCTGGTTTGTACTATGGATATATGAAGGTAAAGAGTTAATTAACTAGCGTCAAAGGCTGAAATTTGGATCGCTTCTTCAAAATATAAGTGACGTGTTACGAAACACATATAATGTGAGTATTCTATAAGGTACACTTCTGTCTTCTATCTTCTTCGTCGGGGACGGATAACAGTCGTTTAAAGTACATAAAGGTGCTTTTGTATCTCTAAAATTAATGCCTACATTCACCTGTGTCTGAAAACCGAAATTTCAAGCAATTTCAATTCAAGGCCTATGTTTGATTGTCAACCTTAATTGCAATGTATTGTTGAACAGAATGTAATCTTCGCACATTGTATATTCAAAGCGTTAGGGAATAAAACAACGATTAAATACGGAGCAGCTTTCAGAATCTTATCGTCGACATTGTTTGAGATAGTTAGTCCCTAATGGTTGTCATAATTATGATTGATCGCGCTCAGATTGAACTTATCTTGTAAACTATTATAATATCGATGTTGTCTTGAACACAGTGACGGATTAAGACTATTTGATGCCCTAAGCAATTGAAGTCTTTGGTGCCCCCTAAGTCAAGTCAGACTTGTACTGACTCGTCCTCGACAGCCGGTGGAACTTCCGGGAGCATTTTCTGGGTTTGGCCCCAAAGCTGAACCGGGCAGCAGCCGCCCTCAGGCGACTCCTGCCTAATCTCAGCGGGCCAAACGCCTCCTGCCGTAGGCTATACGCCGGCGCCGTGCGGTCCATGGCCCTCTACGGGGCCCCCGTGTGGGCCCCGTAGAGGGCCGGCCAGCGGGGCACGCCGCAATAGCGGCGGTAAGACCCCTCTTTGAGGAGTGGTTGGAGAGACGTCACGGCGTCCTTACCTACCGCATGACGCAGAAGGAAGAGACGCCCGGGTGTCACCACTGCGAGGATCGCCTTGAGGACACGGTGGAGCACACGGTGCAGGACTGCCCCGCTTGGGCGGGGCCCCGCCGTGTCCTCACAGCGACGATAGGCAGGGACCTCTAGCGCCCGGCATTCGTTGCGGCCATGCTGCGGAGCGAGACGGAGTGGGAAGCGGTCGCCTCCTTCTGCGAAGCAGTCATGCTCGTAAAGGAGGAGGCGGGCCGCGAGAGGGAGAGGATAGCGTCCTCTCTCCATCCCAGCCGCAGTGGTGAACGCCCACGGCGTCGGACGTCGCGAGGCGATCTCCGGCCACCGTAGGCGCGGGCATGCGGGCAGTGAGTATAGGGCAACTCGCTGCCCGACCATGGACCATGCCCGGGTCGACGGCGCGTTGTGTTCTACACGCGCCTCAAAGAGCGTTAGCATGATGACGGGGCCTACAGAGGGCCAAAGCCTGCCGGGATCGTGGGATTTATTTCCTTACCGTGACCCCGGAACATAAAGGGCTATTGAAGGACACCGTGGATTTTAGTCAGTACAAGTCTGACAGTACCTCCCGCCCTGCCCGGGGTGGGGAGGTCTCATTTGATGATTTTACCACGATAAAAAAAAAACTAAAATCCACGCTTATCCTTCAATAGCCCAGTAGCCCTTATGTTTCAGGATTACGTTTACTTGATGAGATAGTCCCGCGACCCCGGCAGTCTTTTCTCTGAGCGTCAGAGTCTTTCCGTGAGCGTCTTCTCCCACCTATCCGCAGCAGTGTCATCATTTCATTTTTTTAACGTATTCATTAGTTATAAGGAAGGTATTGTATAGAGAAGTAGTTCGTTCAGTAGGTAAAACGGATCCTAGGTATATGTAAGAGCGAGCGAAGCGAGCTCTATTTTCGATTTTTTTGCAACTTGTATATGCAATAAATAAGGTAACCAGGCTTTATAACGATGGAATAGCGAGCGAAGCGAGCTAGAAAATTTAAGCAGGTTGAGTAAGTTTTTGGTGACGTGACCGTGAGACGTGATGCCCATGGGGGCACCAAAACAAGCACAATAAAATCCGTCCTTAGGATTTTTGTGCTTCTTCTGGTGCCCCCCCAGACGTGATGCCCTAGGCAATTGCTTAATTTGATTAAGGGTTAATCCGTCACTGCTTGAACACAGTTACATTGGAATATTATAGGATCTCAAAACATATATTTGGACTCTTCAAAGAACTGTGTGATCTACATTAACTTTGGTACAAACGTGCAACTTTCACTACATTTTGCCCGCGACTTTTGTGCGCTTGGAATTTAGAAATTAGTGTCATTATGTTCGTGCCTTTATCCCATTTTACTTGGGGTAGGTGTACCACGTTTTTTTCTTCAATTCTCCCCTATCTTGTGAAAACTCATAAGAACGCTCGTTAGAACACGTGAGCAGTCTAACGAGCGTTCTTAAAACTTACTTTAAACTTAAAACGCTTTCGTGTCTTTTTCTGCAATTAAACATTCGCAAGACTGTACTTAGTAAGATATTTCCTACCCCATGGAAAGTTGCCTGCCAGGGTCGCGGGATTATCAGTTATGCGTGACTAAGGAACGTAAAGGGCTATTGAAGGGCACCATGGATTTTAGTCAGTACAAGTCTGACAGTCCGTGTTGTGCTGCCCTGGGTGGGACGACTCATTTGCTGATTTTACCATGTAAAAACCCCATAGAAAGTTGAAAAGTCTAAAAGAAGTGAACCTATCCATATTATTAGCATTAATATGAAGTTTTACAACTGTAATAGGAACCGAGCCAATTGCGAACAACGCACAATTCGAGACGTAGAGATTCCTAAGAAAAAATATAATATAAAGAGTCGCTCCTAAGATGCAATTTATAGTTAAAAATACACACCTTTCACAAAATCGTCTCTCAAGCATGATGAGCAAAAATAGCAATGTCCGTTGTACCGATCATAAAATCTCCATAATCTGCAATGAAAAATTACAGGCTAATGAGATTACAGGTGACAGTTACGCAGTTATGCAAAGCCTTCCGACCAACACAGGCCAGAGAAGATTGATCGCTGTGGACAAAACGGGTAAGGCAATACACAATCTCGTTAATTTTACACTTCACTTCACTCCGGTGAGTTACAGATGCATTACACTCACATTTTGTCTATTGTCTTACTTACTTCACTACATAGTATAAAACAAAGTCTCTTCCCGCTTCGTGTCCCTATGTATGCTTGTATCATTAAAAGTACGCAACGGATTTTGATACGGTTTTTTTAGTAGATAGAGTGATTTAAGAGGAAGGTTTTTGTATATAACATGCAAAATATAGTAGAGATTGCGCCCGTGCGGAAAACATTTTGTCTCGCCATTTAGATTCTATATTGTTGTTACTGAAAATAGAAAAACAACGTTTTAAACTTAAACTTAAGTGTGAGTTTCTCGGCGGACATGCGCGCGACAAGTACAGACATGTGGGCGTCTCGCTGTCCGACCATAAACCATGCCTGGCTCCGCGTTATGTTCCACGCGTGCTTCAAACAGCCGACTAACGATCTACAGTGATCCCGGAACATAAAGGCCTATTGAAGGACACCATGGATTTTAGTCAGTACAAGTCTGACAGTCCCTCCCGCCCTGCCCGGGGTGGGAGGACCTATTCGATGATATTACCGAGCTAAAAAAAAGTGAGTGTCTAAACCTATAACTCACCAGACAAGACCAGAATATCTCCAAAACCCCAGCTCTACCCTTAATACTGTTTCGTCTCACACCTGTTGCGAACATCCACCTATTTTGTGACGAAAATGATGGATAGTGCGAACGCAAGCCGATATATTCTCACCAACAAATACCTCGTTGATATACAGACCTGCTGTCACTTTTAGAACTGCGTTTCCGAAACAGTTTTAGTTAATAAATCTGAACCTAGAAATGTTGTGTTGTTGATTTGTGAGTGTGTGTGTATGAGATAAACGTTTTGGGAGCTTGGCATTTGTTTTTTGGTCACAGGATTGAATGATTTAAAGGTTTTTCAGTTGGTGGAGTTTGCTGTGTAACGGGAAAAACTGGCTACCTAGAGTGTGCATATTTTCTGGTCTGTAAAGCAATACTTTTAATGCTTCTCAACTAATAGCTAGTCGAGATATAGATAATGAACGTTCCTTAGTAATTTAGCCTTCTTTTTCATCATCAGCCTATAATGTTCCCACTGCTGGGACACAAGCCTCCTCTCTGAGAGAGGGAGTGGGCCATAATCCACCACGCGGGCCCAGTGCGTATTAGTAGTCACATATCTTCGAATTTTTGGTTCTAGGACATGCCGGTTTCCTCACGATGTTTTCCTTCACCGTTTTGAGAGCAGTGGTGATGAAATAAATTACACAAAGTAATGCGCCTGGCGGGGTTCGAACCCACGACCTACAACTCGTAAGTCGGGACCGATACCACTGGGCCACCACTGCTCTCCTTCTTTTTATCGTGGTGAAATCATAAAATGATTCATCACACCCAGACCGGGCCGGGAGCGACTCTTAGACTCGTACTACACTCGTACTGACTAAAATACAAGGCTGCTAATAAACCGGGCATGCGGACAGCGAGTAAAGGGCAACTCGCTGTCCGACCATGGACCATGCCCGGGTCGACGGCGCGTCGTGTTCCACGCGCGCCTCAAAGAGCTGTCAGCAAAATGACGGGGCCCCCTCTCAGAGGGCCAAAGCCTGCCGGGGTCGCGGGACTTATTTCTATTACCGTGACCCCGGAACATAAAGGGCTACTGAAGGACACCGTGGATTTTAGTCAGTACAAGTCTGAGAGTACCTCCCGCCCTGCCCGGGGTTGGAGGTCTCATTTGATGATTTTACAACGCTAAAAAAAAAAAAAAAAGGCTGCTAATAAATGTGTCATGTAGTAATACTTACCGCCTACTCGCAAAATAGAATTAGAAGAATTTTCTAATTCGGTCCAGACGTCTTTGAGAAATCGGGGAAGATACTACGTTTACAAACTACTTTTATATGGACGACTGAATATCAAAACTGACAATTTTTATATGTTTGCCAGTAAGGATTACAATCATACCCGGTTATTATTTTATTACACAACACTAATGTTAATTTGAGATACAACTCGTTTCTGTCGGAGCTAGGTTTTTTTGAGCACCTTCCCTTAATAATATAAATGATAGATTTCTATCTATCAGCAAATCAGCACTAGTTTAGATAAAGTTCTTAAAATCAATAATTAAACTTTCAACACAAAAACTAAAATTATTATTCAATTAATGTAAAACAGTCGTTTTAAAAGGACAAAGGAGATTAACCGAGTACTTAAATGATCATTTAGAAGATAAATTACTACAGATTTCTTTTTAGCTTCATTTTAAGATCAAGCAGAATAAATGACATCCAATCTAGATAAAACCATTTAGCGAAGGCATTACAGTTAAGACCATTAATTAGCGATAAAACTCAAATAAATATTACCATAAATTCCTTTTATAACCTCCCTCGTAATATTCGATAATATCATTTTAATGTCTCCTAACGATCGTATAAAAATGTAAATATCGGGGAACTGTGAGTGATTTTTCTTGTATTGTGATTTGGAGTTAAAAGATTTCGAATGGTCCTTTGATTACGAAGTAATTGGGTTATTGTGAACCTTTTTGTAAACTTATGAGTTGAGGCTGGCGTGGATGTAATCACGGTTATTTTATTATACAAATCCTTGGATTAGTCCAATTTATTAATATGTAAGTTTTCTTTAATATCTCGTTCGTTTGAACCTGAAACATAATATCGTCCCCGTAGTTGGAAAATTAAATAACTCTGATTTTGTAGTTCTGAGATAAACGCGATTTAGTTAATATTTTCGTTATATTTTCAGTTAATGTACATTTGTTGAAAAATGTGAGACAATTTTACTGTCGGTAATTTGATATTTTGTGGACCTGATTACCTTTTACATTATGTTTTAACAAACTGAACTCAATCTTTAACGATAACTAAATAACACATAAAAAATCAAGGTGTTTAATTTTGCCACAACTGTTATTTATAATGTACTGAAATTATCTACTTATTTCGGCTATTTATTTAGTTTTCCTACGAACTAAATACATTTGGTAGAATAAAATTTGGTGAAATAAATGCAGTTATTGAATTTATCAAACTCGAAATATTTTGAAATGTAAAATTTCGTGGCTTTGTACGTTACTATTACTTCGATATTTTTTAACTATTATTGGTATCATATAAAATAAAAGTTGTTTTATGATTCGCACCCTTCCTGTAAAAAAGCGGTAAGTACACATCGGACAGGTTTCAAGTCATGAGAGGTCTACACACCCTTGTAAAGCGTCTTGGAGAGTTTCCACACGATCAACTGACAGGCATACATCCTCAGCATAGATAGATAGATATATTCTACTTTATTGTACACCAAAATTGTTACGCAACTATTATAAACTTTTCTAATGCTATGGTTATAATGGCGGTCTTATCGCTAATAGCGATATCTTCCAAAAAACCAGAGTGTGTCAAGCACGGGAACCCTAGACGTCTTACTCTTCGCCAGTTCGCCCTGAAGCGTGAGATGTCGAAGACACTTTTATCAGTGCGAAAATTGAGTATCATTTAGCAGAGCCGAGAAATAGAGTGAAAATAACGTGGGAGCCACGACACAAGCTTGCTTCATATCGCTGGTTATATTAATTAGGTCTGAGAAATCGTTTCCATCCAGCCTTTTTCAACGCTACACAAAGTGGAGCGCGCGCGATCGAAGACCTTTTCTAAGTTAACGAAACACATGTACAGAGGACGGTTTTGTTCAAGGCTTTTCTCTTGAATTTGTTTCATTATGAAAATGCCGTCAACAGTTCCTCCGCTGGGTGTAAACCTGCACTGGGTCTCTGGAAGTATCTGTTCTACAACGTTTGATAAACGGCTATCTATGTTAAGAGCCAGTACCTTCCCAGTGGAAGACAGGAGATAGATGCCTCTGTAAGAACCACGGTCCAATAATTCACCTTTACCCTTATAAAATTTGCAAATGGCGGCATTCTTCCAGTCTTGGGATACAATTTCGGCTTCCCATACCTTGAGCAATAAGTTGAAGAGCCTACTTTGTATTTGTGGACCAGTATATTCGTAAACCTCTGATGGTAGACAGCCGGCTTCTGGTGTTTTACCGTTCTTCAATCTTTTCACGGCTGACATGAATTTACCAAAGGTCTGCTAAGTTCTCCTTGATGGGACGGCATTCAAGATTTCCAATGTATGGTAAATCAGTTATCTGAGAGCAGAGATTCAGAGCGTTATTGAAATGTTCAGCCCACCTATTTAAGATTTGCTTATGATCTGTCAGTTTACAGTCCCTGTCACGAGTATATTATAATATATTGGTGCTTATTTCTCAATTTGGGTCCGAAAATTGTTTTCAACCCTTCGATAAATCTGCTCGTTTGGTTTGTGTCAGCACAGAGTTGCATGTCTATTGCTCTATCCAGCCACTATTGATTTTTAAGTCACGGATCTTAATTTTAAGTTCGCATTGAATGGATTTTCGTCTAACGGTGTGATAGAGATTTCAGTTCTAGTCTGTAGTTTTCAAGAAATGCTCTGATTTCCTTGCCTATGTAAGTCATCGAACCAGTTCTGGTTTTTCTTTAGTGGTTATGGTATAGTACATGACACGCTATCATGAAGATTTTTGGCTTATAAACGCCTTGGCGCCGAAACAACACAAACATTCACTGGTTTCTTATGCGCTGCTCGTCGAGGAGCTTTTATTTACAAACGCATCTTCGATCGAATAAGTTGATGGTCTGACCAGCACTCCACACCCCACAATACTTCTTGTTACCAAGATGTGATTCAGATCTTTTTTTACATACAATAATGTAATCAATAAGGTGCCATTCCATGGATCTAGGGTGCATCCACGAGGCATTATATTTTTCTGCTAGGTGAAAGAAGTTATTAGTCAGGCACAGGTCAAACTCTGAGCACAGAGTGAGAAGCTCCAAGCCATTAGCATTGCAGTTCCAAGCTGGGTAGACTGTATGCTCCACCGTGTTCTCTGGGCGGTCCACACAGTGGTGACACCCGGGTGTATCCTCCCGCTGAATCCGAAACAGGAACCTCCCGAAACAATCGTGTCCGGTGAGAACCTGCGCCAGACGGAAGATGCGGACGCCCCGTAGCGCCTATCCAGCCACTCCTCAAAGAGGGGTCTTACCACCGCTATTGCGGCGTGCCCGTGCTATAGGTACCTACTAATGTTTTTCTGCTGCAAATTATTCGATAATTGATTTAAACGTAGGTACCCTACGTAGTTTCACTCTTAAAAAAATGTTTAACGAAAATACCCAACAAAAACAATTTGTGTGACAAGCTAAAAGTAACCTTAATTATTCTATTTAAGAGTCAAAATTCCAATGAAAGCAGAAGAATTATCATCTTCTCCCACAACTCAAAATGATTGATATTCAAACAGAAAACATCAAGTATTTATAAATTAAGTACGTTATTTCAGAATTCTGCATAGCAGAATTAAATAAAGAGAGTTATTTAGTTTTCCTAGAACTTAGTTAGTTTTGTGAAAGAATTTTGAGGTTGAGGAAAAATTCAAGAACTCATGTTATTTAATTTATTTGACATTCAACTTATCATTGACCACAGTTATTGATTTATTTACTGAGTTATTTATTTTTCCTTTAAAAAAATATTGTTTGTCTGAAGATATTTATTATTCCATCTATCCGACAAAAATGGCTATATTTTTGGAACGGAATAAGATACGAAAACGCCAGTAAGGCTCAAATATGCGGCATGTTTTAGGTGTTTTTCAACTACGGGGACAATATACGATCGATACGCAACCTGCATATTATTAGAAACTCAGTAAACAGCGTTAATAACAACAAGCGAAAGAGAAATTCAGCTTCGAGTGTAAGTGGTTGCGATGGCCTAATTGGTTAAGGCGTCTGGAGTACCTATCCAGAAGACGCAGGTTCGAATCCTGCTCGCAGCTCAATTTTGAAAAATATCTTTGTCAATAAATAGGTCTAAAAGGAAAGAGTTTAAGACAACGGAGGAGGTAGAATACTCGCTCTGTTACAGCTCTATCGTTCGCCTCATTTAATTCTTGGAATGTGCAAGTGGTTGGGCAGGGAAGGAGATGGGGCTTAACCGGCAGAGGGGTTCCACATGGCATTCTGATTGGGCTCCACACACACATTACACTGCCTTGGTTATAGGCCTGTCTTCATCCAGGATTTGTCCATGATGGCAAAATTCTCCTCTGTCTATCTTTTCAACTTGTTAAGCCGTAAAATTTCATAGACCTTAGTCTTGCCCGAACAGAACGTAACATGTGAATACTGAGAAAAAAAAGTCTAGTTCCATAACAGGAACTAGACAATGGAACCGATGGGACACGGCGAGACGGATTACTTTCAAAAGAATGCACCCAAGGCTTTCGGTTATTCTTCGATATTTTTTTGCAGTTTCCATCATTGTATAATAAACACATTACCCTCCTTTGCGTCGCGCAGTCGGGTAATTAGGAATGGAATGACTCTTGATTTATCTAGGCCATCAAGTAAATCAAACAAACTATACAAACATACAAATTATACAAAAATCCTTGATCAGCATCTATGCAGCTGAATTGTGGAGAGTTGCTCTGATTGCCGTTTCCTAAATTCTCCTAAAAGCGAGTTCATCAAAACCTAGTCTCAAGGCAATTGCCCATCTACCTTTTCGCTAAAACCCACTAAATTCTGACCTCACCGGAACGTTTTTTCCCGACACTCCCTTTCATTAGCAAGGGTTTCCTTATCAAAGACGGGTATAATTTTAGTTATTTATTACAACGCCCGACTCACCGATCTGACTTTGATAATGTCGCCTAAGTTATTAAGTGCTTTCCCTCTAATAACTACGTAATATCAACGATTAGGGTTGTGTGTAATTTACGCAATAAAGATTAACATCTATGGTTTTCTACGTGTGGTAAAAAGTGCGTGGAATAGTGGGCGGGGAGAGTAATCAAAATAAATTGGACTAGCGGTCATTGTATGGTTTGTGAAATACAGAGGCGCTCCCTCGCTGGCGCAGTCACCTGTTTTGGATCAATCCATAATTCGATTTTTATATAGCATTCCCAGTATTATCCTAAGTATTATGTAAAAATGCTAAAGGAATTTGATAAGGTGGAGGTAAGTGGAAACGCGCACTGGGCCCGTGTGGTGTATTACGGCCTAGTCCCTCTCTCAGAGAGACTGGCCTGTGTCCCAGTAGTGGGACCTAGTAAAAACAGCCAATCTGAAATGGGAGTGGGCGGGCCAAGTTGAGCGTATGCGCCCGGAGAGGTGGGCAGACATTGTCACTCACTGGACGCCTGAGGGAGGACAAAGCCGTCGAGGTCGACCGCGGCGGAGGTGGTGTGACGATCTGATCATGTTCGCGGGGCAGGCATGGCCAGAAATTGCCCAAAATAGAGATGTTTGAATGAGAAAGGGGAGGCCTTTGCCCAGCAGTGGGACACAAGATAGGCTACTAAAAAAATATATAGACATTAAGTATTTCAGTCGGAAACCTGTAAGGAGTGACTGGGTCAAGATTATTAAACCTTTTATATAATAATTCTTCTTCCAGAGCGGATATTGAAGATTTGACAGGCATTTTATTAAACACAGTCAAAAAAAAATCTAATTTGACGTAATACCTGATCAGAGACTCTCTTATTTTCTAAAGTGTAAGGTTTATTTTTGTTTAGCAAGTGCTAGGTCACTTACAATGCGACATTTATTTTAATGATTCGGTATGAGGTCCCGCTCTGTTATGTATTACTCGAATAACTTTCTACTCAGTTTAATATTCTTGGAAATATCACCGGCATATATCAATATTTATTACTTTGGGTTTTTGGTGTTTAAAGTACTAGTTTAGTAACAGCATTGAGATACGCGTTTGACATTTTTTAGATTTCTCTTTTTGTCATATGGGCCTACCCACACTAGGAATCTGTTCTGTGTCGTAGGTGCGTTTGCAAACACAGAAACACATAAACATAAACACTCAGACTTGGAACAATTACTTGTACGGGGATTGAACTGTGGACGCTTCTATGAAAAGTGTAACTAACCTTCTTGGTACCCGGGGTAGCGGGACTGTCCCATCAGGTAGTTGTGACCATCGAACGCAAAGGGCTTTTGAAAGTCACCGTAGATTTCAGCCAGTATGAGTTTGACAGACTCCCGCCCCGCCTTGGGTAAGAGGACTTATTTGATGATTTTACCACGATTAAAAATAACATTAATGTTACTTAATCAATATCTTCTATCAATTTACCAAAGCAAGCCCGCGGCGTCGGCTGCGTGAATGCGTTGAAGAAATAAAGGTTCACTGCGCGTTCCCCGTGGGTGATAGCGTGATAATATGTAGCCTATATGTTGACCTGATTTCTTAATAATATTCGTGCCAAATTTGAAGTAAATCAATGCAGTACTTTTTGAGTTTATCCTAGACATACATACAGACAAACAGACAAAAATACTTAACACGATCTTCGGTATCCGCTTTGGTATCTTTTGTAGATCACACCCCAAGTATTCTTTAAAAAAATATTCAATGTACAGTTTTGGCTTTCCTAGAAGTGCACCAAATGCATCAAACCCCTTTTATTATATGTATGTATGCCATAACTTACAAATATTTGACTTTACAATAAGATTCACTAACAAACAAAAACCCCGGGATATAACGAAACGGTCGACCCAATCGCCTGGGAAACAAAAGAGGAACGGTAGATCCCTGCCTATCAATCTAGGGATAACCTAAGCGTATTAAGGCTGATTCTTATTTATTTCATGTACCTTTTACGTATCAAATACGCACATGAAAGTGTAACCATTTTTGCCTTTTATATCGTCGTAAAGCGTAGATTTTGGTGGTCGATTTGTTCAGTCCGTTGGGAATTGCCTATGTATTGAGGTTTATGAGTTTTTGATGTGGTTCTGTGGGCTATCTTTTATGTTAGTTGTTTTTTTTAAGCGTGGAGGTGAAAAGCCTATTAGTTTATCTATTGAAATTATTAATTGTCAAAAGAAATTGATGTCGTTAGCCGCCGATTTAAAAATTAAGCTGTCAAAAAGAATTGGGGTATAAAGCTGAAGTGTCAGTGACTTAAGTGACCATTGAAGTCCATGATCCAAAGGACTAGTTTGTAGCTTAAAGGATTTAAAATAAAGCTTTTTTTTCGATTTGCAGATGCCTGTATATTGAACTGTCAAAATTTGACCTTGATCAGCACGTAGAGAAGTAGAGAACGTGCGGAAAAGTGGCAGAAACGGCATAGTAATATGTCCGTGAATTGTGAATTTCTGAGTAGTTTCAGAATATTTATAACTCTTTTTTAAGGTCCCCACACTAAGAAGTTCTACAGTATCTTGGGTGCGTTTACAAACATGGGAAATCACACACGCAAACACCCAGACCGGGAACAATCATTTATAGATCATACAAATTTTTTTTTCGTGTAGGGACCGAACCCGTGACACCCTGCGGAGTAGCTGAACGGTCAGCCACTGCGCCAACGGTGTCCTTAAAATAGTTACATTAGGTATTAACGTTTTAAAGTAACTCGCAAGAGGTATTGTTTTACCAGTTACGGGGTTATGGAGGTCAGATAAGAAGTTGTTCAATGTAAAATCCAGTATGACTGGGAGCCGACCCAACAGTTGGCTGAAGGCTAGGCAGAGGATAATGATTGACATTTTAGAGAAAATAAAAAAAATCATTGCACTATGCATTACTTTCAAAATGCGATACACAATTGAAATGTTATTTCCTTCAACATTTACATATAGTCGCAAGTCTCTGTAAGCTGAGGCGGGCCGCGTGAGAGAGAGGACAATGTCCTACCTCCGCCCCACCCGCGGTGGTGGACGCTCATGGCGTCGGACGTCGCAAGACGATCTCCGGCCACCGTAGGCGCGGGCAGGCGGGCGGCGAGTAAAGGGCAACTCGCCGCCCGACGATGGACCATGCCCGGGTCAACGGCGCGTCGTGTTCCACGCGCGCCTCAAAGAGCGTCAGCATAATGACGAGGCCCCTCTCAGAGGGCTAAAGCCTGCCGGGGTCGCGAGTCTTATACCATCACCGTGACCCCGGAACATAAAGGGCTATTGAAGAACACCGTGGATTTTAGTCAGTAGGTACAAGTCTGACAGTCCTTCCCGCCCTGCCCTGGGGGAGACCTCATTTGATAATTATACCACACTAAAAAAAATGCTGCGTTATGGAGATCAGATAAGCAGTTTTTCCATGTAAAGTTAAGTCCGACTGGGAGTCGACCCAAGATATTTGCGTAAAGGCTAGGCAGAGGATATTGATTGACATTATAGAGAGAAAAAAAAAATTGCACTATGCATTTCATTCAAAATGCGATAGACAAGAGTTACAATTTAAATATCATTTCCTTCAACTTTTACATGTAGTCGCAAATCTCTGTAAGCTCAAATTCCAAACAAACTGAATACGAGCTAATAAAACTAAAACTTCTTTCCAAAGTCCAAAATAAAACACCATCGGAATTGAAAACTCCATTAAAATAGAAGAAGAACAATTCGCCAGCAATATTAGTTTATTACGTCGTGATTTCAGTCCACGTCGCGAGTTGGAGGCACGTGACTGTGTCCAATAAAGGAACTGGCGTGAAACTTTAAACGTAGCCTGTCTAGGAAGGCTTTATTTATATCTGTTTGTTTAGCGGAAGAGATTTAATTTGTGTTGATTTTTGCGCCAATTCCTTAGAATTTTTGGTTTGATATTCTCGCTGACAATGGCACCTGAGCTACTTGCACCTTATCTATTCGACATAAGGCTCCTGTCAAAATTTTTCGCAGGTACCAGATATATATATAATATGTATGTATTTAGAAATATATAAGTATGTTTGTCAGTTGTCTAGTACCCATAACACAAGCTATGCTTAGATTGGGACTAGATGGCATTGTGTGATAGTTGTGGAATATTATTGAAAGACACCGTGGATTTTAGTCAGTACGAGTCTGAAAGTCAGGTGTGGGAGGACTTATTTGATGATTTTACCATGATAGAAGAAGGTGCCAGGTGCCTTCCGTGGAATACCTACCTCATTTTGCTGAGTCTAGTTTTAAATGTAAAGGTGGGTCTATGCGAGTGAAAAACTGTTCCGGGCGAATCTACCCATGCACATTTTAAAAAGGGGACATCTGGCCCAGAGGCCAGTTTTTTCGTGGGCGAGATGTCCCTTAAACCCTGCCCTCAGGTCTAAATTACACGGATTTGTGGTCGACACGTGCACAGCTCAGACTCGGCTCGTCTAGCGTGGACTCATCGTTAGTTTGTCAAAGTGAATAGACTGTATTCAAACGCTCACAACTTCAAGGTATTCAAAATAATCGCCTTTCAAACCCGTCTAGAGTTTTGAAAGCAGAATTTTATTTCCCGCTGAATAAGGATATGTTTGACAGTCATAGAAACATCGCGCAGCCACTGTCTGATTGGAAGATCCAGCTTTTTTAACCGACCAAAAAAAGGAGGAGGTGATTTTGTTTTTCATTGACTTTTTTGCCACCGACTTCCGAAAGAAAAGTTATTTTGTTTAGGTTATTTTACCCATTTCTATGATTATTTTTGAAATCGGTTACATTTTGTTTTTCAAGTTTTTTTATTGTATCCTTTTTAGGGCTTTTTTTATTTATTTTTTTGCGTGGTAATATCATCAAATGTGCCCTCTCACCCCGGGCAGGGTGGGAGGGACCGTCAGCCTTGTACTGACCAACATCCACGGTGTCCTTCAATAGCCCTTTATGTTCCGGGGTCACGGTGATGGAAATAAGTCCCGCGACCCCGGTAGGCTTTGGCCCTCTGTGAGAGGGCCCCGTCAGCCCCGGAGCGACTGCCTATCAGTCCTCCAAAACCCAGTAACTGCGTTATACGAAGTTAAGACTGGTTGTCAGACTTTTAGAGCTTCTGACTAAAAGTAACGACTGTCAAAGATCTACAGAAATGACAGCCGGGACCAACGCCTTTACGTGTGGAGTGCTCGTACTGAGGAAACTCGCTTGTTGCTCGCTAAGTTGGTCACCCATCCACAGACCTACCTAGGCAACCATGGCTTAATTCGGAAGATCGGTCTGTGTAACTGTAATTATTTAGCCACGAGCTCTTCTTTTACATTTTAAATTAACTCCTAAACAAAGTAATGTTCATCATTTTCCGTAAAACATCAGTTTTCCTTCTAAACATAAAATATTTCATTATCAAACCCATGTCTCCATAAAAGTATAAAACTATCTTTTTGATGCGATACCTCGACCGAGGTAGGATAACGGTACACTCATTCAATTTTAAAACCTGACCCGTTTCTTACCTCAAAAATTTAAGCCCCTATAAAGCCGATTCTGTGCTCACCTAGTTTCAGGTACTTTCGGTCAGTATAGGTTTTAGAAAGCAAAAGGTAAACTTATTAGCTATTTGAAGTTTTATACGTAGTTTTTATCTCTTGGGTTTTTGGAAACGTAAAGTGGATAATCATGTTTTAGTGCGGAGTTTGTAAGGGCGAATCACACCGCGAGCATTCACCTGTAATGTAACGTTCGAGATTCGAACATTTCATCAGTGACGGAATACAACAGTACCCTCAGCACGAATTTTTAGTATTTAAGACTTAAAGCAAACTGGAACTTTGACAATTTCAAATTGACAATTTTCAAGGAAAAATTTAGTTCCTTCTTCGCACACCAGAGGCGCTGTTCCATTTTTTCATACAAGAAAGTATGCTGTAAGTACTTGAAAGATGTTGTAAAGTAAAAGAGTGAAAACTCGTGCTAGGGTACAGAGCATGGTCGCGGGTCTTATACCATCACCGTGACCCCGGAACATAAAGGGCTATTGAAGGACACCGTGGATTTTAGTCAGTACAAGTCTGACAGTACCTCTGGCCCTGCCCGGAGTGGGAGGTCTCATTTGATGATTTTACCACGTAAAAAAAAAAGGGGTACAGAGCATCAAAACACACACTTTTAAGTTACATTACAGGTGAATGCTCGCGGTGAGGGAGCGCTTTAATACCAGGAGGTCTAAGGGAAAGGTTCATATCTAACAGAATATACGTCGCGTATTATCGGTCGCGTAACGCCAGAACAGACAAATTTATAGAAATACACTTGACCGTTCACACTCAACCGATGATACATCATATTCATATTCATATTCATTTATTTGCATTCTACAAGGTAATAAGATGTACATAAAAGCTTAGAGCTAAGAGCCATTGTAGACCCTGTCAGGGCACAGCAAAACAAAAGTATTTATAATACAACTAAGGTTCTAAATCTACATTATCATAAAAATTATACATGCACATTTAATAAATTTTAGCATATAAAAATAACATTTACAAAATAATTTGGTAGGCATATTCTTAGGAGGTAGGTAGGTAACTATAAGTATTCTTAAGATATTGAACTTATTACATAATGAGATCATTCTAAAGTTACAAATTATTAAAAATAAAGAATTTGTGAGAATAAAGAATTATCTGCAGGTATTATAATTCTGTGGATATTTGATGAGTTTCTTTTGATTTTTTACTTAATTTATAGTTAAGAGTGTAATTAAAATCTTTCAGTCAAGTATTCATTTACATTATAATAGCTTTTCTGCAACAGAAATAATTTTAATTTATTGACAAAGGTATTGAACTTATCTATATTTCTTATTTCTTCTGGTAACTTATTATATATTTTTATTGACATGACATAGGTACTTGAGGAGTGCATTTTTAGTCGGGATGTGGGTATGTTTAATCTATTCTTATGTCGTAATGTAATTTCAGTTTGGATATCTTGTCTTTTAGTGTAGAACTCCGGGTATTTACGAACGAACTTGCAAATTTCAAGAATATAAAGGCACGGTAAAGTTAAAATTTTTTGTTCCTGAAAGTGGGGCTTACAACTATCTGTTTGTTCAATATTGACTAGAATTCTAATAAGTTTTTTTTGAAGGGTGAATAGTGTGGGCGAGTCTGTGCTATTACCCCATAATATAACACCGTATTTTAGCCATGCATAGGCATATGCGTAATATGTTACCAATGCAGTATTAATATCTGTGGTTTTTTTAATTTCTCGAAAGGTGTATGTAAATTTTGATAATTTTTGTTTTAATTTTTGTATATGAGGTTTCCAATTTATGTGTGTGTCTATGTCTAATCCTAACAGGGTGAATTTGTCAACGATTTCTAACTTATTATTTTTAAAAGAAAAGTTTATATTTAAAGTTTTTTTTGTCGGGGGTGGAATGTCATTATTTTTGTCTTATTAAAATTAATTTCCAGGTTGTGTTCCATCATCCAATCATTTGTAGAGTCCAATATTGAGTTCAATTTGTCATTAATGTTGAGACTAGTTTCGCATGAGGCAAGAATGGATATATCATCCGCAAACAAAACACAAGGTTCACTGATGTGTTTTGGGAGGTCGTTAATGTAGACTAAGAATAGGAAGCAGCCTATTACACTGCCCTGTGGGATTGAAGCGTTTATTGGTATGTTTTCAGATCGGAACAATTCTATTTCGTTAGTTTTTTGATTAAAAAATTCTATTTCAACTAGTTGCTCTCTATGTTGCAGATATGATGTGAACCAGTCATGACATTTACCTCGAATCCCTATGTTATGTAGTTTATTTAGTAAGATGTTGAATTGTACTTTATCATAGGCTTTTGTCATATCTAGCAATAATCCTATTGCATATTTTTTAGAGTCAATTATATCGAGGGCTTTTTGTATGTATTTATAGATTGCGAGGGTGGTAGATCGGTTTTTCCTGAAGCCGTTTTGACAGTCATTAAATATATTGTATTTTTCACAATACTCGTAGACACGGTTGCACATGGCCTTTTCGAATATTTTGGATGCAGTTGGTAAGAGAGCAATTTTTGTGTTTTTCTTATGTACTGGTTTTACAAGGGCTTTTTTTAAGAGGTTGGGAAATGCACCTTCTTCGAAGGATTGATTTACGAGTTTAAAGAATGGAAGAGTTAATTCATCTGCACATTTTCTCAGTAATGTGGGGGGAAATTCATCTATTCCATAGCTCGACTTATTTTTTAAGTTTTTTATTAGCGCATTTATCTCGTAAGGGTCAGCCGGGCTTAAAAATATAGAATTTTGTGTTGTGGATATTCTGGATGTTCCTTTTGGTTTACTGCTTGATGGGCTCGAACTAATTTTCCCAATGGAAGCAAAGAAATTATTGAAGATGTTAGCCACCTCTTTGGGCTCTGATGTCATATTATTATTGTTTGTTTGTAGAGTTATATTTTGCTTTTCGCGTTTTATTTTTTTGTTTGTCCGTTCGTTTATTATAGTCCACATAGTTTTTACTTTATTGCTTGATTTTATCATTGTACGTTTAAAGTGCTGTTTTTTTGCTGCTACTACAGTTTTCTTTAATATTTTTTCATATTTCTTGTAATGTTCCTTTAATATAGGGTTATTTGTTTTGGTGATTAGTATTTTTAATAGTCTTTTATTCTTGCAAGAGTTTTTTATTCCTTTTGAGAGCCAGTATTTTTTATTGTTATCTTTTAATTTATACTTTTGTGATGGAATGCATTGATCTAGGATATTTATTAGAAGTTCGTTAAAAGCCTCATAATTTTCATTAATATTTTTATCGTCGGTTATTATTTCGTTCCAGTTTATTTCTTTCAATTTTAATTTAAATTTTAACATATTTGTATTAGTGAATCGCCTTTTTGTAGTAAACCAAGTTTTTTTCTTTGTTTGTTTTGGTAATCTTAGATTTAATATTGTACTATTATGATCGGAAAATCCCAACTCTTCTACCTCTGTGTACATATCTTTATATTTGAAGTTTGTGAATATGAGATCTAAACATGTACTTGAAGTAGGCGTTATTCTTGTTGCAGTTTTTATGTGCTGTGTGAATCCAAATTCCTGCATAAGATTTAAAAATTGGTTCGATTTTATGTTATCAGATAGAATGTTAATATTAAAATCACCTCCTATAATAACATTGAGTTTAGAATATTTTATGTTTACATATCTAAGAATGTTTTGTATTTGCTGGTAGAATGTTTCTTCTTCTCTTTTGTTCCAATACATGGTTATAATTAAAAGATTTTCTTTAGGTAGTTCAGTGGCACATACCTCTATAACATACTCTATAGACATGTCTGTAATGTCATTTCTCTGGATGCAGTCTATATGATCCTGAAGAAGGATACAGACTCCTCCCCCTGTTCTAGAGCTCCGACAGTAAGATGCAGCAAATTTATATCCAGTAAATTGAATAATATCCAGCTTTTCTTGCGTAAGCCAGGTCTCTGAGATACCTATTGCTTTGTATAATGGGTTATTGGTAATGAAAACTTCAAGAATGTCCTGCTTATTGTACAGACTTTGAAGGTTTTGAAACATTACTTTAAATGATGTATCATTGTCTATATTATTTTTATTTCCGAAATGTACAATTTTTTGTTTCATCCGTACTGAGTGTGCGGCAGGGTTCGTCAGTAGTGTTCATCGTTATTTCATCGTTTCCCTGGTAGCTCGATTTTCTTCTATTTTCCTTATTATTGTCGGGCTTAGTGGGTTTTCCGTCTATGTATAATTTATTATTTCTGATAACTGCATGGAAGCCATTATTCCTGGCGTTAAGTAGTTTTTCTCTCAATTGTGCTCTCTCTCTCAGTCACACACATCAGTGCGTCAAAGAACATTCGATGAGACGCTCGACGTATTTTACGTCAGATCTGAACCTTCCCTAAAATCGATACGATTGGCTGAGCGATTGATAGATTCGACCTCTGTAGTTTTTAGTTGTTTCGGGTCTGGGTCAAAGTCAAAGTCAAAGTCAAATCATTTATTCAATTAGGCCATCAAAGAGGCACTTTTAAACGTCGCATAAATTAAGGAAATGGGATGGGGTGGGAATGATTCTACACCCATTTGCAAAAGTAGGTTGTATGAAGAAGAATGGGCAAGAAACTCCATACTTACTCTTTTTTAAAATGTTTTACAATATTTTTTTTACATCATTTGAATTAATAATGTAAAAGTAATGTACCTTGAAAATCTAGACTAAATATGATTAAAAAATAAAATAATAAGAAAAAACAAAATAGCAAAAAGGTGTTCACATTCTAACAAAATATTGCAATTACAGCTATTTTACAAATGCAATATACGGAGTGTGTGAGCATTAAAATTTCAACCAGCTTGATTCTGTTTAAGCCCTACATTGTACTATGGAGCAGGACCAGCTCCATAGTATATAGTGTGGGTGGGGGTGTTTGTGTATATGTGTTTCTATGTTTGTAAATGTACCCATTACACAGGGGAAATTCCTAATATGGGGCAGCGTTTCAAAGAAATAGGTACTGTATGTAGATCTCTTCCAAATCTTTTTGTTTTAATTTCTTGCATGAAGATCTATGGCGAAAATTCAATGCGTTACAAATCAAGTGGTGGGCTGGTGATCAAACGTAACTTTGGAAATCATCAGGAAATGTCTGCTACTTGACTATTTAATATTTTACTGTCTCTTTTTACAAGCTTTCATTTGACTTGCTAGTTAGTAACTTTAAAATAAATTCGTTTCCAGTTCAGAAATCGTCCACCACCCGCGCTGGTGGACGCCGACGGCGTCGGACGTCGCAAGACGGTCTCTGGCCACCGTAGGCGTGGACCATGCCCGGGTCGACGGCGCGTCGTGTTCCACGCGCGCCTCAAAGAGCGTCAGCATAATGACGAGGCCCCCTCTCAGAGGGCTAAAGCCTGCCGGGGTCGCGGGTCTTATACCATCACCGTGACCCCGGAACATAAAGGGCTATTGAAGGACACCGTGGATTTTAGTCAGTACAAGTCTGACAGTCCCTCCCGCCCTGCCCGGGGTGGAAGGACTCATTTGATGATTTTACCACGATAAAAAAAAAAAAAGTTCAGAAATCCACTAACATCAACCGCATGCACAGCACTCAACCACAAAACAAAAAGAAACTCGTTCAGAAACATAGAGACAAAGATAAATGTCCAAATATCTTCCGGATCAACACACGTCCCGTTTTTTCTTTTACAATAAACCCCCTTATTTCGTATTCCATTCGATTCAAACATGTAAAATCTTCCACTTCATTTAGTAAACGTTGAATCTTCGCCATTAAGACATTCAAGAAACAATTTGGCAGACTTCGGTTCAGTTTCGATTTACAACCTTATTTTTACCAATCACATGATATAAACCCCACCTTATGAGAAAGAGATAAAGTCTAAAGTGATGTCAGCGAAGTGCATTTGACAGGAGCGTGAATTCAAAATGGGGGCAATGAGAATGTTCGTCGATTCGGTTCGGTTGAATGTTTACATGTGAGAGTTCGAGCGACTTGTAACGCTATTATGCCTTAATTACTGAACTAGTCTTTTAGCTAACTATTTTAGGAAGGAAATTGGGACTAATTAGGTAACCAAACTCGATGTAGGTTGGCAACTTTCTGAACGAAAACATTTTCAATAGAATGGAATTATATTATTGAAAACGCTATTCAAAGACAAACAATATCGAGAACATAATTCTGAAGAAATATAGACAGTCAATAAAAATAATGTGTACTATGGGAATAGATTGAAAAAGCATCTTAAGAGTCAAATAGAAAATGAAAATTATTGCATATAATATGTGCATTTTAAACATTTAAAATTGTATTTTTGAATTATGAAAGTTGAAGGAATTCGAAATGCTTACAGACTGATAAAAACAGCTCTCCTGACCAATTTCGGCCACGGCGGCCAATCTCAATAGCCATCGACGCGGAAGATGTTATTTAGCACAAGTGTATGCGCAAGCGCAGGTGCACTCTCTGTTCTTTTACGCTCATAGTACGATGGGACGGCAATCCGACACGACCGGACAGAGATTAGGCGCAGGACCAACGGCTTAAAGAGTTTTCCGAGACACGCGAGTATCACACCTCCATCTTGCAAACTCCGGGCTTGAACTGAAAATTTTTTTATAGAAATACCAAATAGTATTTTTACCCGACTCTGGAATCGAACCCAGGAGGACCGACGACATCGTGAGGGTTGCGGGCAACCGATGGATGCAAGTGGCGAATTGTCGTTCGGCGTGGCGGTTTAAGGGGGAGGCCTATGTTCAGTCTTCCGGCTGATGATGATAATGACACCACGATCAACAGTCTCATTTGTGATTACGAAATCAACAATTCAGAAACGCTTACAAATACTCCACGATTGATAGTGTCATTGAATTATGTGCTTAAAGCTTACCACCCTGCATTTAAATTGAGTTACATCATTATCTCCCTACAATTTCACGTTTAAAACTTCTCTCTGCCGTCGAAATACGCTTAAACATAACCTACGTGTTTCCAACGTGAAATTATTCTCATCGCAAAACATCAAAATAGCAGCATTTGGACTCAAATTACAAGCATGCTATGCCTGAACAGAATTTTGCTTCTGACTGACATACAGATAGCACTAATGGAAATCGGAAACTTAGTTGTTGATTGATTTGATAAAAGGAGCTAAACTAAAGCCACCAACAGATTCCACCGGATTAGCAAACTGAAGTGGCAGGCCCGCAGAGCAGATGGCCGATGGGGCCACGGACTAGCAAGCGCAGCGTAGGACGACCACCAACAAGAGGACAGACGACCTTATAAAGGTCGCTGGAAGACGCTGGATGCAGGTCGCTTCCAACCGGTATATGTGGAGATCTAACGGGGAGGCCTATGTTCAGCAATGGACGTCCTATGGCTGTGATAATGATGATGATGATGGTAAAAGGAATGAAATTAGTGGCTTTCGGATTAACGGCTTTAGGTGATAGATTTGCAAGCAAACAGCTTTGTAAAAGATTTTAGCTGAACCTTGTATCTGGTACCTACAGAATAATGTCAATCATGTTGACCTATAACAGACAGTTTCTCTGGTAGATAGAATTCGCAACTGAAACAATAAAAGTCGATATTTAGAATCAACACGCTGAAGTGGAAATGGGCCGGCCATGTCTGTAGACGGACAGATAGACAGAATGTAGTTTGAGATTGGCAGGATATGGTTGTGGACTGTCTAAGTAATACCGAAAAGGTGGGTTAGTGGGAAACTCGCCTTGGGGGTCTGATCTCTAAGCACGAAACCCGTGGTTTCACGCCATAGTGACAGATGTTTTGACAACGAGTGCGAAATAAGAATGAATGATATTACGATATTTATATACGAGACTAGCTGACCCGGAAAACTTCGTACCGCCATAGAATAACCTTTCAAACCTTCCCTGGACTTTCAGAAATAATTCAAAAGCGAAATCAGCCAAATCGGTACAGCCGTTCTCGAGTTTTAGTGAGACTAACGAACAGCAATTAATTTTTATATTACAGAGATTGCAACATTTTTTTATAAATGCCTTCTGATGCAATCAATACGCCAGGCGAACAAAAAAAAAGCTGTGCTAAAAACGGTAAAGGAAAACATCGCGAGAAAAGCGGAATGTCCTAGAACCAAAAATTCAAAGACATGTGACATCGCATTGTAGATTATTCCTCCAGTCCATCTTACAAAGAGAAGGCCTGTGGGCCAATTCTCGGTTTTAGAGATGGTGTCGAACTCGACAAAAAATTCCAAAGACGTCTTTTTTTCGACAAATTTTAAAAATTGCTATGTCAAATTCGCCATTTGTCGAAGGGTAACGTTATGAGTTCAGTAAAATTTGTCGAAAAAATGACGTAGGTAATTAGAAATTCACACCAACTCTAAAACCGACAATTGCCCCCCTGTGTCCCACCTGTATTAACATTGTAGGTTGATGATGACGAAGAAAAACAACAAGAAGTTTTAGAAAGCAACAGACTACTAACTCACGAGAACACAAGACCATGAAAACTGGCAACAACACCGCCGTACATCGTTCCATCATATTTTGGCTTCCTCCCAACAGTACCCCTGAACAAATCCGTTGTTCATCGTAGTAAACAGTGTGTATACAATCGTGATATCACTGCGGTTGTAACAGCTGTTACACAGACGTGTCCTGGATTATTCCACTTTGTTCCACAAAGTTATGCTTGCATGTTGGAAAGTATAAATAGTTGGAGTTCACTTGCATTTTTTGTAATGGCAACATTATGAGTCGTTCTAAGATTTTTTTGAAATATAAAAAGTCTTCTTTTTTAATCGTCCGATAATGGAACACGACCAGTACCGTCAGCACGAGTTTTCTGTAAATGAGACGTAAAGTAAACTGGAACTTTGACACTTTCAAATTGACAATTTTCAAGGCAAAAATGGAACAGCGCCTCTGGTGTGCGAAAAAGGAACTAATTTTACCGTTGAAAATTGTCAATTTGAAAGTGTCAAAGTTCCAGTTTACTTTACGTCTCATTTACAGAAAACTCGTGCTGAGGGTACTGGTCGACGGCACGTCGTGTTCCACGCGCGACTCAAAGAACTGTCAGCAAACTGAAGTGGGCCCGCCTTAGAGGGCCAAAGCCTGCCGGGGTAGATATTTTATATTATTATATTTTCTTATTTAACCCAAAGGTACCAGTTAATGGTAGAGAATGCCTTTTGGCATTAAGTCCACCTGTGTACCACTGTTTGTACATGAAGTTTAAATAAATAAATATTTTCTTTATTTAACTTATTATTTAACTGTGGATAAATTGCAAGGGCCAGAGTAGAACAAACTCCTGTCGTGACCTACTGCCGTTAAACATTGATACTCATATTGCAAAATTTTACACAAATCTAACCTGCTCGATGGTGGATTGCAATAAGGGCGAAATTGCTTTATTTGTTTTACGAGTTTATGTTTGTTTCTTTTGGAGTGTTATAATAGATACCTTGCTGCTTTGTGTTGGTATGGATTGTCAGAAACTATTATTTGATGGTTTGATGGCAGGATTGGCTGACCGATAGACTGAGGGTACGAGTCCCGCACGGAACAAATACCTATTTGTATGATCAACGAAACTTTTTTTTTTTACGTAGTAAAATCATCAGATGAGTCCTCCCACCCGGGGCAGGGGGGAAGGGACTGTCAGACTTGTACTGACTAAAATCCACGGTGTCCTTCAATAGCCCTTTATGTTTCGGGGTCACGGTGATGGTATAAGTGCCGCGACCCCGGCAGGCTTTAGCCCTCTGAGAGGGGGCCTCGTCATTATGCTGACGCTCTTTGAGGCGCGCGTGGAACACGACGCGCCGTCGACCCGGATGATCAACATAACTTAGATGCTGAATTAACAGACCATGTTCGAAACACTACACTGCGCTCCAAAACACAGATCATTGACGTGGCTCAAAAGGCTGCCCAACTTAAGTGGCATGTCTGTCGCATGCCGAACGAGCTGTGGGCCCACAAAGCTCAGGACTGGTGTCCTAACACGGCGAGGCGGGGTCGAGGCAGACCACGAAGGAGATGGCTGGACGAACTGCATAACTTTCTTGAAAATTGGAAGGAAATGGCGCACAATCGAGACCGTTGGAAGGCATGGAGGGAGGCCTTTGCCCAGCAGTGGGACAGTACAGGCTAGTAATAATAATAATAATGATCAACAGATAGTTGTTCCGGGTCTGACTGTTTGTGAATGTGAGTTTAAATGTTTATAAAGGTGCCCACGGTACAGGAGTAATTTCTAGTGTGGAATATCGTTTTAAAAAAAAAAATATCAACGTCTCATATACCGTGATAGCTAGACAGTTGAATATTTCACAGACAACGACGATATATCACTAGACTCCTAATAACAGGCCAACACATTAGGCAAAAAAGTCTTACACCCGTCTTATTTCCTCAGTACCGCTTTATTACCTCAGCGAGTTGACAGAATAGTTTTTGTTCCTTAGATCGTACATGCGTAGTCTAGTAATATATCGTCGTTGTTCACAGATTATGTATTTCTGTTGCCGACATAACAACAAATACCAGAAAGCAGAATAAAATAAATATGTTTATAACGGACATGGTTTTTTGCTGTTTTTAAGTTAGTCCGACTCTCACTAGACTGGTTTTTATAATAAAAGTCTGTCATTATTTTTTTTCTCTCTAAATTAAATACAAAGTTTTTTAATACCTCATTATTGTACCCAAAATATTTGCATACAACAACATAAAATCTAAATTATACAATGTACACTTGTTTGCTTTGACAACATAACATTAAAAAATAATTAGTTTAGTAATTTTATACTAGACTTTACTGTTTTAACCTCAGCAAACAATGAAATGAAGGGACTAACTAGAATGTACGATATACGAGTAAATTAGGCAGAAGGTTAGGTATATTCAACGAATAAATAAATACCTAATAATAAATAATATTCCACAACTATCACACAACGCCATCTAGTTCCAAGCTAAGCAGAGCTTGATGTGTTATGGGTAGTAAACAACTGATAAACATATTTCTAAATACATATCCACATATTATAGATAAATTACACCCAGACACAGAATAAATGGTCCTGGGTGGGAATCGAACCCCGGCATAGCAGTCAGGGTCACTAACCACTAGAACAACAGGCCAGTCAATGTCAGAATGAATACCTATAATCATCATCAGTCGGAAGACGTCATGCCAAAGAGCCTACTTCATCCATCGGATACCCGCACTGTCATGATGCCGACAGTCTGCCTAGTGGGAGGCCTGCATACACACACAAATAAACATAATCCGTTTTACCACAAAAAAGTTAAACATCTGTTGAACACTAAACTTGGCAAAAAAAAACTGTCAACGTCAAAATGGCACTACAAGTTGATAAAGGTCGTTTTTCAGTTACACTTTTTTAAGACAAGTGTTCAACAGATTTTAAACTTTTTGTCGTAAATCTTGAAATAAATGCTTTAAGTTAGAGGTGTAATGTTCACTGCGTTAATAAAACACACTTTTATAGATCTTGTAGGTGAGGTAGTATATGCGTCTAGCGCACGTCCGCTCTCGGTCACGGTTGGCGCTCGACTGCCCGCGCGCCGCCCAGGCGCATACACTACATCCCTTCTTTATTTTATAAATAATTAAATTAAATTACAATGACTTAAACAGCGATATTAGCAATGAAATAACAGAATAGATTTAGTAATATATAAACTAGTAAATCAGGCATACAACATTATATCATCAACAAAGTGACAGACAGATAATCATTTTAATTGCTTAAATAGAAGTATATTGCAATACTTTAGTCCTCATTGTTCAATGACCCTGTGTCCTTATTATCATTGTCCACAACCTGCCAAGAATCATTAATTGTCTTTAAGTGTACAATATTTCAACGATACTATTTACCTGTTTCGTCGTTCCGTACATGAATATCACCATCGGTGACTCCCGTCACTGTGTGAGAGGTAGGGTTATAGTTAGGTGTCAATTTGTTATCCTTAGTTGTATTTTTTAACATTACCTTTTCCCCTATTTCTAAATTAGAATCGGTAGCTCTTCTTTTTCTATCCCCATATTCTTTCCCTTTTTCTTTCATTAGTATATCCCTATCTCTCACATCGGAATCTATGAGTTTATTTTCTACGTCTGGAGCGAAAGGAACTTTATCTCGAAAGCGTCTTTAAAAAATAACTCAGATGGTGATGTACCTGTAACAGAGTGGGGTGTACTATTATACATCATTAAATAATTTAAAATATCTTCTTTCCAGTCCTTATTTTCAGCTTGGCTAATTTTAAGTCTCTTTAGTACATCTCGATTTTGTCTTTCGACTTCCCCTTTCATTTGTGGCCAATAGGGAATAGTACTATTGACAACGTTACCGCATTCTTTGCAGAAATTGCGGAACATTTATACACAAATTTAAGTTCGTTTTTTAAAAACTTAGAAGATATTTTAAAAAAATTAACTAAAAGAAACAAAAATAACATAATACTATGCGGGGATTGGAATATTGACGTTTTAAAGCGTAATAATAATTATAAAGACTTAGAATGTATTTTACAAAACTATAATATTTCTAACCATATTACTAAACCCACAAGAAAATCATCATGTATAGATCTCATCGCAAGCGACATATCTAATACCGAATCCCAAATACATAACCTCGCATTATCTGATCATGAGACCGGTCAGTCAATTTGTTTCCAATCGTCTGTAGATACTGCAAAATGCAAAAAGCAATTTTGGTTTCAAAAGAGAAGGGATTTAAGTCAAAACAACCAAGAAAAGTTTATATCATGCATATCGTCTCTTTCATTTTCAGATATTTACGAATCTGAGGATACTGAAGTAGCATTTAATCACTTTCATGAAACACTATCCCTTTTTTATAATCTCTGTTTTCCCATTCTCAAAGTGAAAATTACAAACAAACCAGTAAAAAATAAATGGATAACAAAAGGAATAAAAAGATGTTGTGTCAAAAAAAGAAGTATGTACCTTAAATACAGATTATCAAATTCCAACAAAAATCAAAACTTAAACAAATATCAAAATTACACCAAAATACTGAAACGATGTATAATAAAAGCTCAAAAAATTGATAATACTCGCTTTATACTTCAGTCCAACAATAAATGTAAAGCCGCCTGGGATATTATTAAAAAAAACAGTACAGATCTTGATAATCACGCTGAAATTACCTCCATCAAAATAGGTCAAGAAACATACACAGATGCTGATATAATTACCAACAAATTTAATGACTTTTTTATAGATATGACAAGCAAAACAAAATCTACATATTCTGAAACACACACTGAATACAAACATACCATCACTGACGTACCAGATAGCATTTTTCTTACTCCAACTGATGAAAATACCGTATATAAAATAATTAACTCTTTAAACTCCACAAACTCAACCGGCTATGATGATATCAACACAAAAATTCTTAAACGCTGCTCTAAATTTATTTCTCATCCACTCGCCCACATCATTAATTTATCTTTATTTCAAGGTGTATTCCCAACGAGACTAAAGTTTTCCATTGTGAAACCATTATACAAGAAAGGAAATAAAAATGACATGAATAACTATCGACCGATTACTCTTATACCCGTTATTTCAAAAATTTTTGAAAGAATTATGTATGATAAACTGCACTCCTTTGTAATAAAACATTCAATTTTAAAAGAGGAACAGTTTGGTTTCAGAAAAAATAAATCCACAACACTTGCATGTTTTTCACTCATCAAGATGATTACCTCAAGTCTAGATCAGAAAAAGCCAATATCATCCATATTTCTCGATATGTCAAAAGCATTTGACTTCGTAGATCATAAACTCCTTCTCTTCAAACTGAATCGGTATGGTATTAGGGGAAATGCGTTACAGTGGATAGAAAGCTACTTAAATAATCGCCAACAATGCGTAGAGATATCCAGACATACATTATCAGAAAAGAAAATACATAGATCCGCCTATCGACAAAATTCCTGTGGCGTTCCCCAAGGCAGTATATTAGGACCCTTTTTGTTTTTGTTATATATCAATGATTTGCCCAACGTAACCCCACATTCATGCATTCTGTACGCCGACGATACAACCCTTAGTATTGAACTCACCGATAATAATATAGCCAAATACGAAAAAGAAATTAATGACACATTAAATAAAATAATAGATTGGCTGAAAGACAACAATTTACATGTAAACATTAATAAAACCAAGCTCATACAATTCCAAGCATACAATAGCAAACGTCATCAATTAAAAATAAGATATGCAAATAACGCGATAGAAGAGGTTGAAAATGCTACTTTTTTGGGTATAACGTTAGATAAATATTGCAATTGGAAAGCACACATTGACAAATTATGCACTAAACTTCAAAGATTTGTGTTTGTTCTAAACAGAATTACTCGCGTAGCTGGTATCAATGCGGCACTTCATGCCTATCATGGTTACGTTGGATCTATTCTCCGCTACGGTATCATAATATGGGGCAATTCTGTTGATATTATTAGAGCATTCCGGGCCCAAAAAAAATGTATTCGGTCAATAACTAAAGCCCAACAATTACAAAGCTGTGTTCCACTTTTCAAAAAATTAAAAATTTTGCCACTACCTTCTCTATATATATTTGAACTCTGTATCTTTGTACATAAAAACAAAGCTTTATTTCAAGGACATGATGATGTTGTTAAAAAAAGACGAAACATCCACAACTTATGTGTATCTCAACAAAGAATTAAACTTTTTTCTAATAATGTTTACTGTATGGCAATTCGTATTTACAATAAGTTACCTAATGCTTTTAAAAGTCTAAATTTCATGACATTCAAAAAAAAATTATTTGATTTCCTATTGTATAAATGTTACTATTCAACAATAGACTTTTTGAATGAAAAGTTTCATTCAAATTTCAAATTAGATTTCGTCTCACCTTCGTGTTATTATTAAATAATAAGTATTTAATAAGCTTTTTAAATGTCTTATCATTATTTAAATTATAAATAATACGAGTACTTTTTGCGATTGTATTTCCCAGTAAACTTATCTCTTGTCATTGTTTGTGTAATTATAATCTTATTTTCATAAATAGGTATACTATGTTAAAATACCGTTAATTAGCGTTAATTTTAATATCTAAATATTTGTACGCTGGAAACAGCAGAATATTCTGAACATAAAATTGTATGTAACATCTTTACAACAATATTCTGACAAATAAACGATTATTATTATTATTATTATTTAACAGATCGCTCGTAAATTGATTTCCGTTGTCACAGGTTATAGTTGCGGGGAAACCTAACCTTGAAAATATTTCTTTTAGGACTTTAATGGTGTCAAGTGAAGTGATACTTCTCATAACCCTAATTTCTTTATACTTTTTATATATTAGTATGTAGTCTCGACTCGGAAGTGGCCCTAGAAAGTCAATGGCCACGTCACGCTCAGCATCCCCATCGATCCTAGGCCACCACACTTTTGCCCTTAGGCGACCTTTCATTGCCACTATACCAGGGTGCCCTTCGTGCGCAGCTTCCAATACCCTCTGGCGTAAATCTTTTGGTATGACTATCCTAGTACCCCGCAGCAAAATATCTCCACAAAAAAGCTCGTTTCTTATGGTTTTGAAACAATTTACGAATTCGTGCCAATCTTCATTGAAAATACCCTTTTTAGTTTTGAGACTTCGTCATCTTTTGATGATGATGCCTCTATTTCATTTAGAGACACAGCAACAGGTCGAGAGTATGTCACAATTTGGTTTATATAATTTTCGCTATCAAATGGCTTCGTTGGAGCAATTTGACATAGTCTAGAAATGGGGTCGGCAATATTAGACTTACCAGGGCGATAGATAACTTTGAATCTATATGCTTGAAGCCTAAGTACCCACCGTTCAATTCTCGCGCAAGGTTTTGAATGTCGTCCGAAAATAGTTTCTAACGGTTTGTGGTCGATTATGAGCTCAAAGTCTTTGCCAAAAAGGTATATTTTAAAATGCTCAACAGCCCAAACCAATGCCAATGCTTCCTTTTCAGTTTGGCAATACCTTTTTTCACAATCAGTCAAAGCTTTGTGTTCATAAGCGATAACTCTAGGACCTTCCGTATCTATTTGGACAAGGACAGCACCCAGTCCCACTGGTGATGCGTAGCAATAACCTGCGTTTGGTCGCTGGGATTGTAATAATCTAGACATTTTATATTAGTTAAGCTAAGCTTTAGAGCTTCAAATGCTCTATTTTGTTTGGAAGTCTAAAATTTGTCGACGGTTGCCGATTTTCCAAGCCCTAATCTCAACAACTGTCTAAGGGGGTGGTCGGTAAGTGTAGGCAAATTTGGAATCCATTTCCCCACAAAATTGACTAAACCGAGAAAACTTTGTACTTCTTCAATCGTGTTTGGGCGTCTACTAGTTTAAATCGAGGATAAGTATTTTGCAAGGGTTTTTATTCCATCTCTCATCCTTTAAAAGAACATCATTTTCTTTTAAAACCCTTTGCACCTTACTCAACCGATCATCGTGTTCTTTGTCTGTTGCCCCATACACAATAATATCCTCAATCAACTTAAATGTACCTTTACATCCCAACAACATTTTCTCTAGAATTTTTTGGAACATTTCCGGGGCACTAGATATACCGAACATTAATCTTTTATAACGGAATAGTCCCTTGCTAGTACTTAAAGTTGTTATGTATCTACAATCCTCATTAATTTCAAGCTGATGAAATACTTGTTTAATATCGAGCCTAGAGAACCATTTTGCCTGTCGAAAATTAGGAAGCATCTGGTTCATCGTTGGAAGTGGTGATTTTCCCTTATAATAGCTTCGTTGGCTCTTCGCATGTCTATACAGATACGTACCTCATCATTTTCTTTTAGTACAGGTACCATGGGTGAAACCCACGGTGATGGCTCGTTCACTTAACTTCTTGGCAGCCTTTTCTTCTAAAGGTATAGGCACCCTTCTATACGGTTGGATTACGGGCTTTATCGTTTTGTTGATTGGGATTTGGACAGTTACCCCTTTGAACTTGGGAAAGGCTGCTGAAGTATTGTTTTCAACTGTGTTAATATGGAGGCCTATCTGGAGCACTCCCAATTTGATCGCGGTAGCTTTACCCAACAGATCACGCGAACCATTTCTGATAACGTAGACAGTGGATTCTTTACTTCTTTCCCCCACTGATATAATCGCGTTGAAAGAACCTATTGTTAGATAAAAGCAAACACAAAGGGGAAAATATAACGTAGCAAAATGTAATCAGCAAAACTTGGTAAACAGTGACAGACAAAATTACACATGACATGGAACTATATAAGTATCCTTTTTTAAATTCAAATTTACATACACCTGTCAATATACACAAAGTTCGTATATCCAATACCTATGACGTCTAAAGGCTTCTTGTTATAAGGAACTAAAATTTTGTTTGGTTTCCGGATTTGGTTAGTGGCATAAATCTTACTTTCTTTTAAAAACTGCCAGGTCTTATCTGTGATTACATTACATTACATCTACTACCGGAGTCTATCAACATGTCTAAGTTTACTCCTCCTATTTTGCAATTAATTACGCTGTCTTCATCTAAATGGAAAATGTAGTCAATTTCAGATTTTTGGTTTGGCGTTGAGTCTAATCTCTGTTTTTTATTTGCTGGATCCGTGCTCTTATTATTTGTAAATCGTCTTTTCCGCCTAGTCCGGCAACATTCTCGGAAGTGACCAACAAAATCGCATTTTAAACATCTTTTGTCTTAAGCTGGGCACTTAGCATCATTTGATTGGTGATTAACACTACTGCAACTGCTGCATCCGACATCTTTATTTAGTTTAAAGTTTTTCTTTAAGGGTTTCTTGGAATCAATCTTGTTTATTTCATTTTTTTTCAGTTTGTTTGTTGGAGTTACCGAACTGCTCAAGTTGTCTAGTAACAACTTCTAAGGCATTTGCCTTAGAAATGATTTATCTAATGTTATTGAATCTCCGATTCCTAAAATGTTTTTCCTCAAATCAACAAGCCTACATTTTTCTGTGATTTGGTCAATCAAATGTTCGTCTTTATTTGTAAAGTTACATTTTGAAGCCTGGTTCCTTAATCTCAATATAAACTTTTCGAATTTTTCTCCTTCTTCCTATTGCATGAGCCGGAAAATGTATCTTTCATAATATAGCTTTGCTTTGGGGAAAAATAACCGTCAAGCTTTTCAAGTGCAATTTTATACACATCTAAGTCTTTCCCGTCATCATCTTTACCTTCCTCTGCATGGGCCCCAGGCAAATTGTAGTAAATCTCCTGTAGTGGTAATCCACCAACATGGAGAAGAGTAGCTCGCTTTTATTAGCAGCTAAAAGATAAATTCCGAGGGCCCGTTTCCATTTCTCCCATCGGGTACAAACTGACGTCGTGTCACCCTCACAATCGAAGTGATCTAAAGTTGTCAGCATGGGAGTTGCGTGAGTCATTTTTTTGAGCGTCCTGTAACAGGATTTTGAGACTCATATGCGTGGCCTTTTACCATTTATATATATTTATATATATAACGGTAACACTACTGCATAGCCTTAGGGTACATGTTAGTACTGGTGCGTGCACCTTAGAGTATTTCGGATTCAGCATGACCTTTAACGTAAGCAACAAGTATGACTATCTAAATATACTAAATAACTTTATTCGATAGCGTTATTTGACTACTAATATGGAAATAGAATAGAATAGAATACAATATCTTTATTTGCGAAATTGACTAATAATAAACTTTATATTTTAACAAATTATTATATTTACTATTCACGCAAAATACGCGCATCTGACGTGGAGTTGTGGACCAGCTCGTTTTACAATACAATACAATACAATATATTTACTAACTTGTTAGCAATTAGTATGTCATTAATTAAGCCATTACATAGGTCAACAGCATTTTTGTGCATGGGTTCTACATACGTTATTTTTATTGTTTGTATATCTAGAAACAAGAATATGAACAAAAAAAAGTTCTGAATTTGCTTTTGTGAGAAAAAAATGGGTATATTAAAATCATTGAAAATACTTAAAAATTGACACAGAGATGGGTTATTACAAAGGAAACTGTACATCCATTCACGTTTTTTTTTACAAAATAAGTTTTAAAATAAAGTTAAATTATTTAAAATTAACAGTTTTAGTTTTCCTGCTATTTTTAGTAGAAGTTTCTCTTATTAACTCCCAAAATAGTCTCCCATCATGTCCCTTTCAGTACTGGCATTTGTAACGTCTCTAAAATGCTTGTCAAATCTCAAATTGTCTTGATGGAAGCGTTCCTTTTGTTCTTCCGTACAAGTTTCCATGTTATCTTTAAATTTATCCAAATGAGAATGTAGCATATGTATTTTTAGTGTATCTTTAGAGACATTCTACTTCTGATGATGGAAAAAAATCGTAATCTTGTCAGTGATCAGCTCAACATAACTTTTAGCTCTAGGGTTAACAATAAAACCATGAACTAATGACTTAAAACTGTTCCTGGCTTCTTTCTCTACAATCCTAAGTAATGTCAGGAAAATATCACAATTAGTTTTTTTTTTATTTGAGCGCCAACAGACACTCTATCTTTAATTTTCGCCTATGAAAGCTTTGAAAAAAAAACTCTTAAAGCAAATATTTTTGATTTGTTATCACATTTTTTTAAGTAAATATGCTTGTATGATCAGAATATAATAAGTAAAACCCATGCGCAAAAAATTTTTTTTTATTTGTCGACCGGTGTTGATGCTCACATTAACGTTTCCCGGTCTTTTCTCTCATTTATTCTTTAAGCATGGTCGTTTGTGCGAATAGTATTTGCGTGACCTTGATATTTCTGTGTCGAAATGCAAACGATTGATCTTAGCAAAACCAGTGACCTGATTAAAATAGTATCTACTGATTTTGTTTTATATTTACAATAAGTGGGTATGTAGGTTATTTACAACAGAAAAGTTAAGTATGTCCAAGATTTATGATAATAGTTGATTATTATGTTTATTTAAAATAAGAATCGTGCAAATAACTCAATTATCTTGTTATTTAAATGAAAGCACTTACTCAATAATAATAATTAACAATAATTTACTGTTTGCATTACAACACATTTAAAATAATTGCATACTATTCAGGCATGGCCCTTTGTTTTGTTCTAAACAACACTCACTGCATGGCCTTTGTAACATTTACGCTTATCAGTTGTTTACATCAATCGAAGCAGAATTTAGTGTCCCGTTACTTAATCATACGAAACTGAGGCAACAAAGTAATCATTAGATGTGAACATCTACCTTGATAACGGTTTATTAACGTTTATGTAGGTAGATACAGCGTGACTACGTTCTGTTTTCAATTTAGTATCCAAACTACTAACGATCCTTATCGAAATATAGTCGCTTAACTGATCGTAAACAACTTGCATTATTTTTCGGCATGCATTCTTCCCCTTTTTTTTTTGTTAAATGTTTTCAGTACTTACTTTTATCCTCGTCGCCACTTGTAATGTTCACTGCGTTAATAAAACACACTTTTATAGATCTTGTAGGTGAGGTAGTATATGCGTCTAGCGCACGTCCGCTCTCGGTCACGGTTGGCGCTCGACTGCCCGCGCGCCGCCCAGGCGCATACACTACAAGAGGGTTCTAAACAAATACTTTTTCTTTTTTTTTGTCATTGCAATTTTTTTAACCAATATACAACAACAGTGAATCACTCCTTTCCACGGCGAATCGAGGAATTTAACTCTCTGTTAAATTATGCTCGTGTGACTGTGTAAGGCTGAGTCTGTTTACACCAGTTTTATGGTGTTAATTTTCTGTACCTGTCTGTCTACTTAGTGTAAAATGAGGTACGGCACACCGTATTTATATAACTAACAATAATATGAACTGCATATATTATTCTTACCACAGAGAAGGTTTTATTATAATCATAATGAACAAACAAGGTTTAATTAAAAGCTCTGTTCAAAGTGTTCAATACTCATATTTACTCGTACTTGCGATTCCTGTGGAGTTGGTTAATTTATTCAGTATTATGTAGATATTAATAAGCCACAGTCATCACCAGTCCACAGCTGGATATACCTACTTTTTTTTTGCGTGGTAAAATCATAAAATGAGTCCTCCCAACTCTTACTGTCACACTTGTTCTGACAAAAATCCACGGTTTCCTTCAATAGTCCTTTATGTTCCGAGGTCATGGTGATGGAATGAGTCCCGCGACCCCGGCATGCTTTGGCCCTCTGCGGCCCCGTCATTATGTTGACGCTCTTTGAGGCGCGCGTGGAACACGACGCGCCGTCGACCCGGGCATGGTCCATGGTCGGACAGCGAGTTGCCCTTTACTCGCCGCCCGCACGCTCACGTAACTGGATATACTTCAATGTCAGATGATGAATGATTCTCGGCTACTCCATTCAGTTTCTACCAGCCACCTTACGGAGATTTTTTCATCTTGATACGTTTGCCATTTTGCGGTCCCTTCTCAAAGAAAACGTCTTCTTACTTTACCGCTTTTCAAAATCAAAATTTAACGACATATTTCAAGTAAGCCAGTTACAAGAACTTTTTATTTGAAAAATATAAATTTTTTACAAAAATATTGATAGGAACTACTGTCCGAGTCACAAAACATTATTGTTGTGAAAGTACTGTAAGTGTAAATGTCTATAGACAAGAACGGGCAAGAAACTTCATGGCCACTCTTTCTCAATCAGTAAAACCATGTCTGCGACTTTTATGCCATGTCCATAATAAAATCAAACGTCGAAAATAATTTAAACACTCACGCCTTACTACAAAAACTTAAACATCTGTTCAACACCTTGTCAAAAAAAAGTGTGACTGCAAAACGGACCTTATTTCAACGTCATAAGCTGACATTGTTTTAGACAAGTGTTCAACAGACGTTTAATATTTTTTGGGGTACGACGGTAAATGAGTATCTCAAGAAGCTTTCAACTTGCTAATACATACTATAGATTGGCACATCTATTTCGCATTTGAAATTATTATCCGTTTTCAAACATTATATTTTTCGTATTCATCAATTTTGACGAGCATTCTCTTTACATTTCTGATGGATGTAATATCAGTTTCATGAAATGAATTGTTTCAAAAATATCAATTTCACTACAGGCCTATACCCTCAGATATATTGTGTATCGAACGTTGCAAGCGTATTGTACCTGCATTTGTGTTTCAGGTCAATTGTAGTTGCGTCGCATTATGCGGAATCACGGAATGTGAAGGCAGTTTTGTGAGGTATCGAACATAGTCGCGTAAGTGTAGCGGGTAGCATTATTTAATTTGTAAACAGAAATTACGGCATTGGCATGGGGAGGCGAGTAATGTATGACTCGCCGCCGATCATGTTCCACGCGTGCCTCAAAGAGCTGCCAGCTGACATCTCACGGGGTCATCGTAGTGGCCTCAAAGCCTGCTGGGGTCGTAGGTAACCATGAGACCTGAACATCTTTACGTTCAGTAGATTTTAATCATTACAAGTCAATAATTGTTGGCAAGAATTCAGTATTATACAAATTGAGGCTCTTAAACTTAGGTATTCAAAAGGCACATAATTATATCAGCCAATTGCTGTCTACAGCTGAACGTAAGCCTCCCCCAAAGAGCGCGAACTTCGCGGTTCTGGTCAGTCTGCAACCATCCGCTAACAGCCACATTTTTCAAATCATCGACGATCGACTTTGTCAAGGCGTCCCACGCTACGTTTATCCATACGCGATCTCCACTGAAGCATAATATGTCTGCTCAATCGAGCACAATATCTTTGTTCAAACTACCCATAACGGAAAATGCAGCATGCAAGATTTTGGACAAAGTTATAATCATCTCCGCTCATCACTCAGCTCTCAACCTTATTGAGTTCAAAATACAAAACAATCTCGTTGAGTCGCATTGTGTCCGTGCTGATGATTTCGAATGTCCCGCTTTGTGACGCCGGCTACCAAAATTACGTATTACCACTGCTCACTGCGTTATTGGATGTTGAATACTTGATAACAAATGCTTTCAGTTATTATTGTGGTTTACTTGGGTTTAGTCAAAGGCTTTGCAGTTTATGCTGTCTATTTTTGGTAGCTTATATGTTTCGTGATATCGTGCAGTGGTGGCTCAGTGGTTTTGACCCCAACTTACGAGTTGTAGGTCGTGGGTTTGAACCCAGCCAGGCGCATTTCTTTGTGTAATTTATTTAATCACCACTTCTATCAAAACGGTGAAGGAAAACATCGTGAGGAAACCAACATGTCATAAAACCATCAAGTTCGAAGATATGTGACATCTGCCAATCCGCACTGGGCCCGCGTGGGAACGTTATAGGCTGATGATGATGATGATATTTTCTGTAGATTAATAACACGGGTGGGACTAATTCAAAAGATTGCGAGTAAAAGACAGTGGTTAGTAGAGAATGTCCGTCATCGCCAGATATTAACATTCAATCTAAATACCGTTCCTTTGTTGTTGTCGGGTGATTCTGATTAGACATCATTAAACACGGATAGGCAAATTCGATTGGTGGCAATTGGTGGCAGACAGATGAGGATCAAGATAGCAACGGAGATAGTTATAAATTTCCAGTTTAAATGACAATTCGACTTAAATCTTGAAATAATTTCTAAGCTCTGGTTGCAGACACCGTCAGATTTGACTATTCCTGCAGCTGTTCTTTGCTTTCCAATGCCGAAATATCCTGTTAAGACATTCCTGAGATTTTTATGCCGGGTTGGAGCCAAAGGAACTATTAGACTCTAAAACCCATGACGTACCTTCAACAGCACTTTACGTTCTCGCGACCCTCAGATATGCCCGCGACTCGAAACATGTCCGGGTCTCCAACCATTCCCGAGTCCCAAAACTTGCTAAGCTTATTGCGATACGAAAGTAAATAAAAATTAAATAAAAAAATTTAAAATCCCCCGACACAAAAACCAAGTTCCCTTTAAAAAGTAAAAAATAATAAAAATACGTCGCGTTGGGGGACTGCTCCAAATTATTTATCATCTCCTGTCCCGCCCCCCAACGCGACGTATTTTTATTATTTTTTACTTTTTAAAGGGAACTTGGTTTTTGTGTCGGGGGATTTTTAAATTTTTAATTTAATTTTTATTTTATTCTTTTTATAGGTACATACTTCTATCATTTTATGTTGCTAAGAGTACTCCCGATTAAGTCATCAATATTCCCTTTCTGTACGCTTTCATTTGATACCCAACTCGAGTATATTTGCAGACCCTCGGTTACCTTTCCCCGCTTTCACCCCCATAACTTCTAAACGGCTCAACCGATTTTCATCAAACAAGTCTAAGAACACTCGCAGATAAGTCACCTATCATACAAAAAAAACTAAATTGAAATCGCTTCATCCGTTCGGGCTCTATGATGCCACAGACAGACAGACAGACAGATAGACAGACTAGTCAAACTTATAACACCCCTCTTTTTCCCTCGGTGGTTAAAAAAAACAATTTCGAAGCAAACAAGCCCGTAAACTACAATTCCCATTTTAAAATTACCAGTTCCAATTACTGCCAAATGTAAATAAAGGAATTCAATCACAAAAAGCACATTTCAGCGCTCGCATTCAAAAAGACTTCAGCGCTATAATTACAAATTACTTTCCGCTGTTCGTACACCAGTAGTCAAGTCAATATTAGCTTTCCGGGAAAACTTTGGCTAGAATTTCTGATATGATATAAGTTCGGACAGGGTTGGCTATTAGACTAACCTGTAGTATATACTAGTTTAATTTTATCGTGGTAATATCATCAAATGAGTCCTCTCACCCAGGGCGGGGCAGAAGGGACTGTTAGACTTCTACTAACCGAAATTCACGGTCATTCTGCAGTAGACCTCTACTTTCCAAGGTTACCTGATGAGACAGTCCCGTGACCCCGGCAGGCTTTGGCCCTATAAGGGGCCCATCAGCATGCTGGCAGCTCTTTGAGGTGGGCTTGGTAAACGACGCGCCGTCGGCCCGGGCATGCAGGGGTAAATTCGTTATTATTATTATCTATCATCCTTCCTGTAAAATGCTAGACTACTATTCACCAAACTGAGAAACTATCTCGAAAAAAATCATCAACATCAACCACAATGGTTACTTAAATCATCTTTCCAACCACAAAAATCTTCCGCATGACTACACCACTCTGCATATCGGAATTGGAAAATTTCCCCCACACATCCCTAGTACCCGTGCCTCGTGCCTGTTCAAATGGAATTTTCTAGGTCCGTTCACATATTCCATACATTCGTAAACATGATCGCGTTGTGGAAATGATTAGTCTAATTGGTGAAAATGAAGGTTGCCTCGCTTTGTGCCGTGTAATTGGGATTTGATGTCCGTAATAAGTAATTTCGTTTGTTGGTCGAGTGAATTGTTATGAGCTGATTCCTGGGTTTCGTTTTAATAATATGCTATTTGTGACCTCTGGATTTGTAAAGAAATTAGTGGTTTTAATTGATTCTGCAACGATTCACCGACAACCGGTTCATCATTGGACGTTTCGTCTACAGGACGATTCACTTATGGCCGTTTCACCGATAGACTCTTTCACCTTTGGACTTTTCGCCGATACGACGATTCATTTATGCCCTGTTCATCATTGGACTTTTCGCCGGCAGGACGATTCGTTTATATCCGGTTCATCAATAGACTCTTTCAACAACGGACTTTTCGATGATGAAGATGATAAGTTTAAAAGAGTTTAAAGACTTATAGGTAAACCGTCGTGTCGGCAAAACGTTCGTTGTTGAAAAAGTCTATTGAAGAAACGAATCGTACTGTCGACGAAACGTCCAATGGTGAACCGGTTGTCGGTGAATTGTTGCAGAATCGTTTTAATTATGTTAAATCAGCGAGATTTTTGTGCTTTTATCATCATCATCACTGGTGAGATTTTCACCGATTGTTGAGAATACACCTCATTTTGGACCACTGTTTCATAGACTTTCATGTTAAGTATTGTTAAATATTTAGGATGATACAAAAAAGCTTTCTAGGATATAATAAACAGCAATATAAACTAATGTCTAGTTCGAAGAATTAATCATTTTTTTCGAAATCGCGAGATTTTATTTTCACTTTAAAAGTAGTAATAGAATTTTAAATTTTATCATAATTCGGCTCTTTGCTGTTATTCAAAAATAAACCCTTGGACTAGTAGAACTACTCCATTGTTTGTCCGTTTTCAAGCGAACGTGGTAAAGTCGCATTTCATTTGGCAGGAAACCGATGGCGTGCGGCATTCTCACTTCACTGGCTTCATTCTCGGAGTTCTTTTATACAGTGCAATGACCACTGTGATTCGAAAGCTACAGGGTATCAGACGGATGGAACAACTGGCAGCCGTGACTTTAATCTATATCTATCTATCTATCTATCTATACATATAATAAAATAGTAGGAAAGTCAAAACTGTACATTGAATATTTTTTTAAAAGAATACTTGGGGTGTGATCCACAATCTATAATATATCGAAGCCAAAAATATAGTTTTTAGAATTTTTGTCTGTTTGTCTGTTTGTCTGCATGTATGTCCGGGATAAACTCAAAAAGTACTGGACGGATTTGAATGATTATTTTTTTTTTGTATAGATATTAAGTCTGGCCAAAACATAGGCTATAATTTATCTTGAAAACTTGAACACCTGGCGCAGAACTGCAACAGACCAGCTTAACTATAAGAGATACAAAAACGCTGCGATAGCAAAAATTGATCCACGTGATGAGCATTTTCTGCTGAGATAATTAGTTTGAAGATCTGAAACACCTGATGTGGAACTCCAAGAGCCCAGCTACACTATAACATATATACGGGAATGACGTCTTAGCAAGATTTGTTCAACCTGATGAGCACTCTTTGTTTATGTATAAAAATTGAAGATCTGGAACACCTGATGTGGAACACCAAAAGCCCAGCAATACTATAACATATGTAGGAATGACTTCTTAGCAAGAGTTGTTTAGCCTGATGAGCACTCTCTGTTGACGTATAAAAATTGAAGATCTCGAACGCCTGATGTGGAACACCGAGACCCCAGCACTACCTATAACATATACAGGGATGACGTCTTAGCAAAGTTATTCCGCCTGATGAGCACTTTTTGTTGATGTGTAAATATTGAAAATCTGGAACACCTGATGTGGAAATCAAAGCTATCACTAATTTCACTGTATATTTAGCGGCGGTAAGACCCCTCTTTGAGGAGTGGCTGGATAGGCGTTACGGCGTCCTAGCCTTCCACGTGACGCAGGTCCTCACCGGACACGGATGTTTCGGGAGGTGCCTCCTGTGTCTTATGAGAAAGGAGGAAACCTCGGAGGACACAGTCGAGCATACGGTGTAGGATTGCCCCGCTTGGGCGGAGCACCGACGTGTCCTCACAGCGGCGATAGGCGGAGACCTCTCGCGCCCGGCATTGGTCGCGGCCATGCTGCGGGGCGAGACGGAGTGTGAAGCGGTCGCCTCCTGCTGCGAAGCAATCATGCTCGCGAAGGAGGAGGCGAGCCACGTTAGAGAGAGGACAATCTCCTCCCTCCGCCCCAAACACGGTGTTTGACGCCCACGGCAAGATGTACGCTCGGGCATGCGGGTGGCGAGTAAAGGGCAACTCGCTGTCCGACCATAGACCATGCCCGGGTCGACGGCGCGTCGTGTTCCAAGCGCGCCTCAAAGAGCATCAGTATAATGATGGGGCCCCCTCTCAGAGGGCCAAAGCCTTCCGGGGTCGCGGGACTTATTCCATCACCGTGACCCCGGAACATAAAGGGCTATTGAAGGACATCGTGGATTTTAGTCAGTTACAAGTCTGACAGTAAGGGGTGGGAGGACTCATTTGATGATTTTACCACGTAAAAAAAAGATGGGATTACCTCCACGCAGTGAAGGCGGTAACAGTTTAGGACTGCTGAATCATCATCATCAGCCTATAATGTTCTCACTGCTGGGACACAGGCCTCCTCTCTGAGAGAGGGAGTGGGCCATAAACCTCATGCGAGCCCAGTGCGGATTGGTAGATGTCACATGTCTTCGAATTTTTGGTTCTAGGAAATGTCGGTTTCCTCACGATGTTTTCCTTCACCGCTTTGAGTGGTGATGAAATAAATTGCACAAAGTAATGCGCCTGGCTGAGTTCGAACCCACCATCACGAATATATTAATAAAAAAATTACTCTACTGGCCAATTTCCCATTATTTTTTTACTCGAACTCTTTTAGATGGGTATCAGAATTTTCAAATCTTTGATTTTGACGATCCCGCTGTCGCTGGCAAAAGCAACAGGATCCGCGTTGTTGGTAAAGGTGTTCTTGGTGAAAGATTTTTAAGCTATTGCATAGCTTTTATCACGGGCTCTGAGCGCGGCGACCGAATCAAAAAATTCCGTAATGAAAAAACCTGACACTCCGCATCGTGTAAAGTCGTTTCAGTTCGGGAGACTTCGACAATCATAAAGCATCTGTCATAATAAAAAGACAATTTACTTTTTCTAACTGATTCTAAACGGCCAGCTACAAAAGAAGGTTTTCACAATGAAACCTACTTATAAAATTGTCCTACAACATAGAAGTTCTTTATTACAGTAGTGCACCACAAACATTTTAAATACATTATATTCTCGTTATATTTACGCGTTGTGCGATTATTTCTTTTAAAATAAAAATAAAAATGTTATGCGATAGCTTCACCGCGGCAGTTCCCGAGTGCCACAAGTATTTTTAACCGACTTCAAAAAAAGGAGGAGGTTCTCAATTCGGTCGGTATGTTTTTTTTTATGTATGTACATCGATTACTCCGAAGTTTCTAGTCCGATTAGTGTGATTCTTTTTTTGTTCGATGCAGGATACTTGCAGTGTGGTCCCATAAAAATTTCATCAAATTTGGTTCAGTACTTTTTATTTTGTGAGCATTTTTATTAATTTAGCCTACTTGGATGACATGATGATCTTTACTTTTTGCGTGTTTGTTACGCGATTACTTCGCCAATTGTGGACCGATTTTCAAAATTGTTTTTTTGTTGTACTAGGGATCGTTCACCTTAGGGAATACTGCAAGTTTCATCGAACTCTGTTCAGCATTTTTTGAGATAAGGAATTTTATTGGAACTTTCTTTTATGTACCTACACAACATGGGCGATGTTAATACCGGTGCTACGGATTACAAAATTCTAGTGCAGAAAATGATGTATTTGCCAAGAATTTAGGTTGAATATTAAAACTAAAAAGAGTAAAATAAAAAACTTATTTAAAAAAAAAATTAACCGCCTTCAAAAAAAAACCACAAAAAAGGGTAAAATAACTGGCTTTGTTTTATTATTTCGATGTCTTTTTGCCACCGACTTCCGAAAGAAAAGTTATTTTGTAGGTTATTTTACCCTTTTTTGTGGTTTTTTTTGGAAGGCGGTTAAATATTTTTTGAAAAAAGTTTTTTTTTTCCCTTTAAAACATTGCACCACACTAGGCGCAGAACCTGACTAACCTATTGACTGCTGTGCAGCTTGTAGCGGGTTTGGTTCCCGCACGAAACAAATATTTGCATGATCAGCAAACTGTTGTACCGATTGTTTGTGTATGTGAGTTTCTAAGTTTGTAAACGCACCCACGTCACAGGAGAAATTCTTGCAGCGAAGCTTTAAAAAAAAATGATACGATGATAGTCACGGGAAAACCGCTAGTCTTTTTATATCAGGCCCATTCATCCGTGATCTATAATCAAATCATTTATAGGAGGAACTGAACCTTCACATTCTGAAGGATGAATTTAAATGGGGGATGAATATCAAAGCTATGGGCTCATGGGAATCAGTGTCTTTCGAGTGCACACGCTTACGGGGTTCGGTGGGAATGTCTTTAAAGGTTGAAGGTGTATACGCTTGAAGGGATGTGAGGATATAATGTTAGAAATTGTTAAGTGAATATGTTAATTAAGGGTCTTGATGGAGGTGGAAATAAAATATCGGTTTTATTGTTAGTTCTGTGAAAAAGATATCAGTACCCTTAGCACGAGTTTTCAGTATTTGAGGCGTAAAGTAAATTGGAGCTTTGACAATTTCAAATTGACAATTTTCAAGGAAAAAATTAGTTCCTTCTCCGCACATCAGAGGCGCTGTTCCATTTTTTCCTTAAAAATTGTCAATTTGAAAGTGTCAAAGTTCCTGTTTACTTTACGTCTCATTTACAGAAAACTCGTGCTAAGGGTACAGATCTTATGTAAAGCCAAGCTTCTGAACCTACACGGCCTAACTCTACCGACCCTAACCACAAAAATTTTACATATCAGTGAAAATGCATGGCTTGGCAGTTTTGTAACTTACTTCAGAAACTAAATATTCGCATCACCTCCACGACGGTAGCAAAACGGTGAAGCCATACATTTTTACTGATATTTAAAAAAAATTGTGAAGTTAGGGTCAGTAGAGTTAGGCCGTGTAGATTCAGAAGCTTGGCTTTACATGAGATCTTATATCTTTTTCACAGGGCAAGCCTTATGTGGTCATCTTGGCAACATTTTACAAGAAATGTTTTTGGTGGGATCGGTTTTATTGTTATTCTAATTTATCTTACTTGTGTCCAAATATTTGAGCATGATCTTGCATTTAACCCGGCGCCAATGACGTGAAAATAATAACGGCGACGATGACACCGGGTCATGGTGACCCAGGATTTAATTTTTTTTTTTTAATAGCTTTTTTATAGTTGCCTTTACTTTTATTATTGTGTATCAAAAAAGAGTATTTTGGTTAGGTACTCAAATGAAAATAATACTTATAAATCAAATATATCAACATTTATTAACATTCTCAATAACACATGCAAAATCACCTAAAAAAACGTAACATGTTGATATTTTTTAATCTTTAGTTATTAATTATTAAAAATATAGAAATTTATAGTCCTTTTGACTAAAAAAGATATCAATAAAACTTATCATAAAAAATATATCGATCAGTCTTTTTCTTCCTCGATAACAGCCATCGAACTGCTGCAATTATTGCAGTATGGTACGAAATGTTCTGGGCATACAAAGATGCGGCATGCCTGACAATTGTGCGATGTTTTCTTGTCCTTCTTTGATGGACATATTAAACATCTTTTGCGAGATCCTGGAAATTGCATCTTGTTCACTTCCGCTGTTATTACTACACTGAGATAAGAAGTTATCATCATCAATGTCCGAAGCAGCCTGGGAATCTACAGGATTCGAGGAGGAATCATCATATTCAGAATCATAAAGCGAGAGTAGTTAAACTGTGAAAACGAGATGGCGCTGGACGACTTGTATAGCTCTGTCTCTTTTCCACAGTGGAACTACTCTTTGACTGGCCTGTTGGTCTAGTGGTTAGTGACCTTGACTGCTAGGCCGGGGGTCGTGGGTTCGATTGTCACGCAGAACCATTAATGTTTGTGTGATGAGCACGATCATTTGTTCTGTGTTTGGGTGTAATTTATCTATAAAATGTATGTATTTATAAAATATATAAGTATGTTTATCAGTTTTCTAGTACCCATAACACAAGCTCTGCATAGCTTGGGACTAGATGGCGTTGTGTGATAGTTGTGGAATATTATTTACTTTTGTATTGAGACGTCATGGTAGGCCCACTGGCCCTTGAGCAGACGGCAAGCTACTCGTCACTCACCGTCCGCAAACACCTAAATCACCACCTCAACTGTAATAACACTATTCTCAGAACAACAACAAGGAATATTCCAAAAATTTCGCACACCACATTTTCAGGGGACACGTAAAGCCTTTTATTCCGGCTGACATCACTTCACATTGCTCGTTCTGCTGATAACTGAAGGATTATTTCGTTTTGGGCAAACGAAATGTTCAGCATCATGACAATTAACAGTGTAAGATAGCGAGTGTCGTAATTTTGTTGTGCTAGCAGAAAATTTGGGACAAAAGGTACGCGTTTTGAAGCGTCAATTATTTCATTTGTGAAATATTTGTGTGCTGGTTGGTTTGAATGTCATATGGTATGGTTTGGTGTTATGGATTTTCGAGGCAGTAAAATTGTAAAAAAGGAGCTTTTAAATGTTTTTAATTTAGTGTTATTTTGCTAGAAATGGCGTGAGGAATAACTGTAAGAGTGCAAAGAGACGAATAATACTACATAGTACAAAACAAAGTCGCTTCCTGTTTCCTGTCCCTAAGTGTGCTTATATCTTTTAAAATTTTTTAACGGATTCTGATACTTTTTTTTAATATAGAGTGATTCAAGAGGAAGGTTTTTATGTATATAACATGCATAATATAGTAGAGATTGCATCCGTACGGAGCCGGGGCGGGTCGATAGTTTAATGTATAAAACATTACTCTTTGAAATGCTAAAAGGGGGTGATTAGACGAGATGAGTAATTGAAGCTTTGGAAGATTTATCATAAAAATAAAGATAAATAATTAAAGGCATTGGAAAGACGGTGATAATGTCGAATGTTGTTCAAGTAGATTAAAGTCACCACTGCGTAGATCGCCCGGAGGACACAGTCGAGCATACGGTGCAGGATTGCCCCGCTTGGGCGGAGCACCGACGTGTCCTCACGGCGGCGATAGGCGGAGACCTCTCGCGCCCGGCATAGGTTGCGGCCATGCTGCGGAGCGAGACGGAGTGAGAAGCGGTCGCCTCCTTCTGCGAAGCAGTCATGCTCGCGAAGGAGGAGGCGGGCCGCGTGAGAGAGAGGACAAGGTCCTCCCTCCGCCCCACCCGCGGTGGTGGACGCCCACGGCGTCGGACGTCGCAAGACGATCTCCGGCAACCATAGGCGCGGGCATGCGGGCGGCGAGTAAAGGGCAACTCGCCGCCCGACCATGGACCATGCCCGGGTCGACGGCGCGTCGTGTTCCACGTGCGCCTCAAGAGCCGCCGCCGCCGCCGGCGCCGCCGCAAGAGCGTCAGCATAATGACGAGGCCCCCTCTCAGAGGGCTAAAGCCTGCCGGGGTCGTGACCCCGGAACATAAAGGGCTGTTGAAGGACACCGTGGATTTTAGTCAGTACAAGTCTGACAGTACCTCTCGCCCTGCCCGGGGTGGGAGGTCTCATATGATGATTTTACCAAGTAAAAAAAAAAAAAGTAGATTAAAGTCAAACGTTAATATGTTATACAAGAACACTAAATTGTTCTAAGAACGTATATTGTTTAGTGGGATAAAATTCTAATAATACTTTCAAAATCGAGGATCATTTTCAATACAAAAATAAAACTAGCTTCCCAACGGGACTGGTTCTAAAAGTAAGAAAAGGCAAAAATAGTTTCACTTCCAATAAAACTATTGACGCGTTCCGTTTTCTACCTTTATTTTTAACGTATGAAGTTGAATTCTACCTGGATTAAAAAGTTTTGTATACGTTATTTCAGGATATACTCGTAAACGAACTGTTAGCATCGCGACCCTAATACGCAAGGGGCCAGTGGTGTACGCCCACGGCACCGTACGTCGCAAGACGATCTCCGGCCACCGTAGGCGCGGGCATGCGGACACCGAGTAAAGGGAAACTCGCTGTCCGACCATGGACCATGCCCGGGTCGACGGCGCGTCGTGTTCCACGCGCGCCTCAAAGAGCTGTCAGCAAAATGACGGGGCCCCCTCTCAGAGGGCCAAAGCCTGCCGGGGTCGCGGGACTTATTTCTATTACCGTGACCCCGGAACATAAAGGGCTACTGAAGGACACCATGGATTTTAGTCAGTACAAGTCTGACAGTACCTCCCGCCCTGCCCGGGGTTGAAGGTCTCATTTGATGATTTTACCACGCTAAAAAAAAAATACGCAAGGGGCAACTTTATGACCAGGTTTTTAAGTGAGTAAAATCTGCCGGTCTCCTTTGCTTCGCCTAGGACGGGTGGATTGTTTTGATTATTTTCCAAATTTAATTATTATTGTACCAAATTCATCAAAATTTATTTCGTGGTTGGTCTATGATTTCGCATACATCCTCACAGACTTTCACGATAATAACATCATCTGCTGCCAGCGGGTTTGCCCGCTATATCTCAAAATTATCCCACGGGAACTTAAAATCGGGATTAAAACTAACATAATTATTATGTGATGAACCAGGTATAATCTACTTATTTGTGTACAAAACATCCAAATACGTTCAGTACCGTCAGCACGAGTTCTCAGTATTTGAGACGTAAAGTAAACTGGAACTTGACGACTTCAAATTGACAATTTTCAAGGTAAAAATTGGTTCCTTCTTTGCACACCAGAGGCGCTGTTCCATATTTTCATACAAAAAAAACGCTGTAAATACTGGAAAAACTCTGTAAAGTAAAATAGTGAAAACTCGTGCTAGGGGTACTGACGTTTTTATGTGAAAGAGTACCTAATAAACATCCATCTAAACAAACGTTCACGTTTATAACATTAGTAGGTTTATCGGATTACTAAGAATTAAGACTTAAAGATTACATAATAAATATGTATCATTTCCAAGTAATGTTTCCTATAACATTTTCAATTGCTTGCCCTTCGAAGCCATCAATTTTCAAAGCGTTAACAGATTACGTGTTACTTTGCCGCTAATGTGTCCTTCCCTTAAGACCCTGTTGACGATGGGCTCCAAAGAAACTAGGTCGGCAGTTTAAAACTTCCGCGGCCCTGTCTTAACACTTTAAGAGCCTTAACAGACGTGCTTCTTTTAGCAGCAGCGATTTATTTGTTTGCTAGTAGATCGATGAAAACATTCAGATGAATGTCACTTCCAAATCGAATTTTTCTTGCGGAATAAAATGTGAGATCAACAATAAATTGCAATTTTAATAAGTCCAACAGCTATCGTCTTACCACAAAAAGATAAAATAAATAAATAAATATTCCACAACTATCACACAACGCCATCTAGTCCCAAGCTAAGCAAAGCTTGTGGTATGGGTACTAGACAACTGGTAAACATACTTATATATTTCTAAATACATACATATTATAGATATATTACAGCCAGACACAGAACAAATGATCATGCTCATCACACAAACATTTGTCCTGGGTGGGAATCGAACCCACGACCCCCGGCATAGCAGTCAGGGTCACTAACCACTAGACCAACGGGCCAGTCAAAAAGATAAACATCTATTGAACGCTTGTCTAAAAATAAGTGTTACTGTAAAACGACCCTTATGTCAACGTGACATGTCGTTTTGACGTTGACAGTTTTTTAGACAGATGTTCAACAGATGTTTAACTTTCTTGTGGTAAGACTTGAGTTTTGAAATAATGATACGAGTATTCATCTGCCGGTTTGACTGGAAGTCGATTCGCAAATGATGATGAGTTTTGAAAAGTAATGAACTCAAACTCAAATTATTTATTGCATTCATGTGTAGTAGTACATAGGTGTTATAGAAAAGTAGACGTTTCAACATGAAACCCGGATAGGGCACGGCAACATATTTATACAATAATAATAATTAATGAATACTTATTAAATAGAATATAATACAAAAAAAATACTCGGTGTCAAACTAGACTAGCGAGCAAAAGTATAGAATCACTTCCTTGGAAATTTGTGTCGTAGTTGGAACGAATTTTGTATTAATTTAAAGTTAACAGTTGAAATGGTACCATTTTGATTTCATACGGCTCGCGGGTGTAGTCCCTTTCCACTGTGCATTAGGTTTCCAATCCCGCATACTTTTGCTTCCAGCAATCAACTATTTGGTCGCTATTTTATAAACTCTGTGCTCCACACATCCGGATGCCTATCGCAGCGATCGGCATCTATGGAACAAGCAGAAAATGCAAAATTTCGGAACTTTGGTTAAACGCAGCGTAACGTTCAGAAATAGTGGGCTGTGGTCCTTTCTAATAAAAAGACGGTAAGAAAATAGTGGGATCGGAACCGGTGTAGATTAACAAATGCCAATGTCTTCGACTTTTTGTTGCTTGCATTGCTTTAATAGTATAAGAATAAATAAGTACATAAACAGAATATGTATCTACAGATAAAGACGAGTTTTAACTGTGGTAGGGTTTGTGGCGTTTCATTACAGAGCTCTTATGGCCACCTTCCAGCTCCATCATCAGATCAGCTCAAAGTCATCATCATATTGTATGGTCACGCAATATACACATACGTGCAAAATTTCAGCTCAATCGGAAACTGGGTAGTGGATCAAATGTAACTTGTAAGATTTGATTACAGACAACGGAACAGTACCGTCAGCACGAGTTTTCAGTATTTGAGACGTAAAGTAAACTGGAACTTTGCTGAGTTCAAATTGACAATTTTCAAGGGAAAAATTGTTTCCTTCTTCGCACATCAGAGGCGCTGTTCCATATTTTCATACAAAAAAACGCTGTAAATACTGGAAAAACTCTGTAAAGTAAAATAGAGAAAACTCGTGCTAGGGGTACAGGTGAAACTAAATAAAAGTTTGCAGAAACAGCTTACAACGCAATAAATTAAACATTACTAAAAATGGAAGAGTAATGCAGCATAAATAGTTGTTTTTTTTTTCTCTAATATTTATAGTATGGTCACAAAATCGTCGATGCAAGAGCGTCTGTGGAGCCTCTAAGGAAAGACAAGTTCGTTTGATAATACCCCTGAATGGGAGTAATTAAGTTGTTTGAGAATTATTACGAGTTGAATTTTGAGTGGAAGGACTTATAGATGCGGAGTTCAGGTGCTTGTCGACTGCTGATAAATTTACTTCAGGCTAAAAATAGAACTTTCAGTTCATCAAAATGTAGATAATTTAAAGCTCGTTTGTCTCCAGAGATATTGGAGTGGAAGGAGTGAAGATAACGGTTTGCCTAGTAATGGGAAAATGTAACATTTTTAAAGAAAGATAAAGTCAGAAGAAAAACGCCCCAGCTACTAAATTAAAGACTGACTGACTTCAGACTCGTACTGACTAAAATCCACGGTGTCCTTCAATAGCTCTTTAAGTGGCAGGATCACGGTAATTCGGTAACCCCGGCCCCGCGACCCTAGCAGGCTTTGGCCCTCTATAGGGGCCCCGTCAATTATGCTGATACTCTTAGAGGCGCGCGTGGAACATCGTGCCGTCTGTTGACTCGGGCATGGTTCATGGAAGGACAGCGAGTCGCCCATTACTTGCCGCCCGCATGCCCAGGATTCAGTAGAACTAAGGCTATAAATAAAGAAATGCATGCTTTTTTATCGTGGTAAAATCATCAAATGAGTCCTTCCACGCAAGGCAGAGTGGGAGGGACTGCCAGGCTCGTACTGACTAAAATCCACGGTGTCCTTCAGTGGCCCTTTATGTACCGAAGCCGCGGTATACGTGTGTCCCGCGACCCCGACAGGAAATAAAGAATTGGATGAATATATTTCGCTTAACTCCATTTCATTATTTCACAAAATATTAAGATCATAAACATTTTTAATAATTGCAATCGGTTGACCAAAAACCATTGACCATACTCGTAATATTTAATTTGTACGGCAATCTAAAACCTTTACGAGCCGTCGTTCGTTAGTATTATGAGCCGTGAAATGGAATACAAAACGTCCAATGGACCATTATTTTGAGAGTATGGTGACAAAACTGAATTCATATATTTTTTAGTACCAATATAAAAGAATCAGGGAAAACTATTGAGCTATATTTGCCACGGGATAAAGTTATAGATTTTTGATTAGACTAGCTCTTCACTCGGGACTTCGTCCCTTAGGGTATGAGATTTACCTCTCGCGCCCGGCATTGGTTTCGGCCATGCTGCGGGGCGGAAGAGGAAAGACGGAGTGGGAAGCGGTCTCCACCTTCTGCGAGGCAGTAACGTGAAGGAGGTGGCGGGCCGCGAGAGAGAGAGGATAGCGTCCTCCCTCCGCCCCAACCGCAGTGGTACACGCCCACGGCGTCGGACGTCAGCAGACGATCTCCGGCCACCGTAGGCGCGGGCATGCGGACAGCGAGTAAAGGGCAACTCGCTGTCCGACCATGGACCATGCCCGGGTCGACGGCGCGTCGTGTTCCACGCGTGCCTCAAAGAGCTGTCAGTAAATGACGGGGCCAAAGCCTGCCGGGGACTTATTTCCATCACCGTGACCCCGGAACATAAAGGTCTATTGAAGAACACCGTGGATTTTAGTCAGTACAAGTCTGACAGTACCTCTCGCCCTGCCCGGGGTGAGAGGTCTCATTTAATGATTTTACCACGTAAAAGAAAAAAAAAAGTGTATGAGATTTCTAAAATCTGAAATCTGTTCTTAGTGCACATTTTACCTACAATGCTTGTTTTAGACTCAGCTGTTTACCATGCGTTGATTTATAAGTCAGTTTCTTCTTTTATTGTTTAATAATACGATAATAATTATGGATGTAAAGAGGCGTTGACACGACCTCACTATTAAAACATAATTTATCTAAATACGACCTTTTTTTATAAAAATTAACACCACTTTTACGATTCGCCAGATTTTTTGGTACTTCTAATTTCAAGTAAAATTAAAATCGCCCTTGATTAAGCTTTCGCCAAACTGACAGGCAAAACTAATCCATACATTACAATTAAAATCGCTTCGGATCGCATTCGCCTCGCCTGTCTGTTTGACAAAGGCTTTAAGTAGAGGTGCTCCCCGTCTGGAGACATTTTAACCCACAGCAAATGAAGCAAAATAATGACAGACGAGAAATAAGTCATGTAATATTTTTGTTGCAAAACACAATAATTCAATGAAGAAAAAAGGACAAATTAGCAAAAACACATTTCCTCTGTTTCAACCCGCTACTCGAAACAATAAATAAAAATAATATACATATATTCAAGTTACGTTACCATGATTACACAAAAAAACCTTTTTACGAACATAAATACCTACCTGCTAGTAACAATGAAAATGAAATATTCATAACCTAGCGAAAGATTAACGGCTCCCAATTTGAACCGAAATTCGGTTACCTAAATTCAGGGCATTCAAAAGAATAGTGATCTAGCCTAATGTCTGTATTGAAGGTAAATTGCTGTTTTCACGTTTTTGAAGGTATAATGATAATTTCTTTGGTGCCTGGTGCCGTGCCTATAAAATGCCTTTTGTGAATGTTTCTAGATGTTAAATTTTACTGGAAATGTTCAAGATTTTTAAGCATTGCATAGCTTTTATCGCGGGCTCTGAGGGCGGCGACTGAATCGAGAAATTCCGTAACAAAAATAAACCTAACACCCCGCATTGACTAGCGTCGTTTCAGACTTTCGGCAGACTTCGGCACGGCACGGCAGACGTGGCTGACCATAGCCTAAAAAAAAAAGCATATAAGTTGATAAAAATGCTATGTAATAGCTTTACCGCGACTTACGACCAATACAGGAAAAACTAGCAGAAACACGACTGCGGTGGTACGGCCACGTGATGAGGAGGCCACTAGAGCATATGACTAGGAAAGTACTCGACCACAAGCCAGGACCGAGACAGCGTGGGAGAACCCGACTTACATGGATGGCGGTAGTTAAGAAAGACATAGATGGAAATAGTATTGACCCAATGACGACCCAGGGAAAGACATCTTTGGAGAAGAACGATTAGGAGAGCCGACCCAAATAAACATGGGATAAAGCCGGAAGAAGAAGAAGAAGAAGTAATAGCTTTACCGCGGCAGACCCTGAGTGCCGCAACACTTTTTTTATAGTGTTACGAGACAACATTGAAGATGAAAGTATGATGGCGCTTTATTGTGACATCATGCACAATTGTTCATTTACACGCTTTTAAATTAACATTTATTATAAGAAAAAAAACTAAAAGTAATTCTCAAGTGACAGTTTACAATTGAGTTCATAGTACTTACGAACACGCGCTTCCTCACCGCGAGCATTCACCTGCAATAGAGCATCAACTTACGCACTTTTATGTTACATTACAGGTGAATGCTCGCTGTGAGGGAGCGCCTTAAGATTTCTTAAAGTCTAGTAATGACATTTTTGTTATAAACCAAATTATTCTAATCTAAGAAACTATATCTTCTAGAATGTTCTAGTTAGTTCAATCTAACCGTTTTATACTTAACTAGCGGCCCGTCCCGGCTTCGCACGGGTGGAGGTCCCGGTCTAAAACCCGGTCCCGATTGTTACAAACACAACAAAAAAATAATTATCCGAATCGGTCAAGCCGTTTTCATGTTATGTCGTGACAACGGAAAACGGGTTTCATTTTTATATATATAGATAGAAGATAGATTAAGTTAGAAAGAGTCAGGCGACGTAAATTCTGAGAACAAGTTCTACCAAGAGGTGTCTTGTTACTCAATTATATTCATCTGCTAATTAATACTTGGCTTATTCCGGTTAGACTGGAATACGACCCCAGAATTATTGGGAAAATGCGAGTCGGCTTATGTTTAAGTTATCTAATTATGTTTAATTAGACCCAATCTAATTACGTTTTCTTCGATATTATTATTCGTAGGTCTTACACATGACATAGACATGATTTATTTTAAAATTGTGAGATAATCTAATAATTAATATTATCTTACTCTCTTTTGGGCTCAATCTTGGCCAAGATCCTTATTTTTATTTTTAGGTGGTACAAGACACGCTCGTGGAACACGACGAGTCTACCCAGGCGTGGCCCAGGATCGGACGTCGAGTCACTCTTTTCATTATCTGCTTAAGACGCCTAAATCGCCTCGCGACGTCGTTTGCCGTTTGCAACCCACCGAGATTATTTTTGCCACGAATTTACTTCTTTGTCATAATAATAACAACTGATCGTATTTCTGAATATAGCCCACGCGCGCCTCAAAGAGCGTCAGCATAATGACGAGGCCCCCTCTCAGAGGGCTACAGCCTGCCGGGGTCGCGGGTCTTATACTATCACCGTGACCCCGGAACATAAAGGGCTATTGAAGGACACCGTGAATTTTAGTCAGTACAAGTCTGACAGTACCTCTCACCCTGCCCGGGGTGGGAGGTCTCATTTGATGATTCTACCACGTAAAAAAAAAAAGGGCCCCCGGCTAACAACGACAAAATACTCCAGATGTCTTCCTTGAGAACAAGTAGCGGACGAATGTATAATTTATAAGATACCTTCCCATCCGACTTCCATACGAACACACAAGGTACATTTGCCTACACTGTAATATATTTCGCAAAACAAAAATAATATTTTATTGAGCGCACTCTTATCTGAAACACGTAAATCAATCGTGTTGACACATCCAGCTACCAATTTTCACCTGAACTTTCTTCGAGCGGTGTTCCATGAAAAATATATTAACAACAATAGGCGCTGCTCCGTTCCTTACGCTGATTTATTGCTATAATACAAAACGCTATTTATTATAAGTTTCCTATAAAATTGAACTGGATATTATTCTAGTATTTTTGTTTGGCAGTAATGTAAAATATTCGCAGCATGTCACGGCATAAAAGGCAATGTCGTTAGGCGTTTTGAAAAGCGAGGTACCGGCCTTTGTATTGATATTAAATTGTGCCGAATTCTTTGATGAATGACGCTAAAATGGGACATGGTAATGGTTTTATGATGGAGATATTTAAATCATATTTTCCGGCATGAAAGCCTGATTTATCAATAACTAGCGGCGAGCCTCGGCTTTGCACGCAGTGTAACGTTCTACCTTCACGGTAGATTTTTTGAAAAATTCTCGATGTACCGAATAATGAAAACTTAAACGCATTCGTTCGGAAGTTACGCGTGTACAAATAGACTTAACCAACCTTATTATATAGAGACAATAATAGTCATATTAGGTTTCTTTTTTAAACTAAACTGTATAAAATAAACACTTCTGGCAAAACGTGCTTTTCAAAGCACGAAAGAAACTTAGTTATGTCTAAGTAGTAAACAAAATTATACAGTTCCGCTTTGGGTAACACAAAAGAATATAACAACCCACCCGAACTAAATAGACTACTCAAAAACTTCGTACAAAAACTACCTTCCTTGCCGAACCCACAACAAAGTTTCGTATCCAAACCTTTTTTCGCGATGGAGACACGCGACGATGACGTCATTCCTTCCACTAGTTCGCAAAGATATAAAATTATAAGCACGTAGTATGTTTGCAGCAGTGGTGGCCGAGTGGTAACGGCCGTGACTTACGAGTTGTAAGTCGCGGGTTCGAACCCAGCCAGGCGCATTACTTTGTGTAATTTATTTCATCACCACTGCTCTCAAAACGGTGAAGGAAAACATCGTGAGGAAACCGGCATGTCCTAGAACCAAAAATTCGAAGACATGTGACATCCACCAAACCGCACTGGGCCCGCGTGGTGGATTATGGCCCAAGCCCTCTCCTAGAGAGGAGGCTGTGTCCCAACAGTGGGAACATTAGAAGGCTGATGACGAAGTATGTTTGCGAAGTTTTTCAAAGAAGATTTCGGCAAAGTTTCGATTGAGAAGCCTCCAAGGTCATTAGAAAGTTATGGGAGATTTGATTATCAGTTTATTTTGGTTGGCATTTTGGTTACGTACGTAATTTTGTTTCGATTCCAACAGCTTTACTACAAAACTTACAGGGAGATAATGCCCAAGGCATAAATCCGCCTTTGTACATGTTTTTTGAGCATAAAGTTAGAATAAATAAGTAAAAACTTAAACATATGTTGAACACTTGTCTAAAAAAAGTGTGACTGTAAAATCGACCTTATTTTCAACGTCATAATCTGATATTTTTTAAGACAAGTATTCAACATTTTGTGGTACACACGGCTACACATCAAGTTAGGTATACAAAACCAGTTTGTCTTGGTCTCGCTTCGTACGTTTTTTACACACAATGAACGGTTAGTTAATACTGGTTTTGCATAGCTTGATGTGTTGCCGTGTGTTCGACGTCAAATGTTTTGAGGATTTTCGAAAGGAATGGACGCTAGTGAGCTTATGTTGACCCACTGCTGTGCCTCTGCATGGCAAAGGCATTCCTTCTTATATCTATAGATATCGCTATAGGTACTTTTATTAGTGACCCTTTTTTTTTTTTTAGGTGGCAAAATCATCAAATGAGTCCTCCCGCTCTGGGCGGGGCGGAAGGGACTGTCAGACTCTTAATGACTAAAATCCACCCGTGTTCCTTCGGATGCCCTTTACGTTCCGGGGCCGCGGTATCCTGGGTTAACAAAGAACCCGCGACCCCAGCAGGCATTTGGCGCGAAACACGACGCGCCACCGACCCGGGCTTGGTCCTCGGTCGGACGGCGAGCTACCCATTACTCACTGTCCGCAAGCCCGCTCCGCCGCTGTGCCCTCTGCTGATCAGAGGGACACGCGTTGGAGCGTCCACAAGACAGGCTATTCGCATACGGCCAAAGAGACCCCTTAGGCACACAGTGCCTAAGGAAGAGTTTTTGCCCGCATCCCAGGGTGCACCGGCCCGAAAAACTGGTCTTCCCCCCGGACGTATCCGAGAGGGAACTCCAGTCCACGGGCGAAGGAGGTTTCCTGTCTTAGCACCCCTTATTAGTGACCCTGACAATATTATACCACGAAAAACATTCTGTAAAAAAACTAGCCAAAGTCTCGATAGAGCTGCTTGTTTATCTCTAAAAAGTAATGAAATCTAGACAAAGTCGTGCCAAGTCTAAGGTTCTTTACTGCGATTTCTTTATTATCATAGTTAATGTGGTGTGACGTTGAATTGAAGGGTACACAACCACATACACAACGGTACAAACCAGTTGCTCTATGACACCATTGCACCAATCTTGACTTGTACCCACTAACCAACACATAATTATTTCCAGTAATTGAAATATTGCCAGCTGTTCAAGAGAGGCAAAATGGATTTTCATTGAATAGAATAGAATAGAATAGAAAAACATTTATTCGGTATCGGACACACACACACAGAAATAATAATTAAAAAAAAAAAAAAAAAAAATACAATAACAATTCCGCTGAGCATGTCCACACCAGCAGTGCGTGAGCAGTGGTGGCCCAGTGGTATCGGTCCCGACTTACGAGTTGTAGGTCGTAGGTTCGAACCCTGCCAGGCGCATTACTTTGTGTAATTTATTTCATCACCACTGCTCGCAAAACGGTGAAGGAAAACATCGTGAGGAAACCGGCATGTCCTAGAACCAAAAATTCGAAGATATGTGACATCTACCAATCCGCACTGGGCCCGCGTGGTGGATTATGGCCCACTCCCTCTCACAGAGAGGAGGCCTGTGTCCCAGCAGTGGGAACATTATAGGCTGATGATGATGATGTCCACACCAAAAGGGTTACCAACTCAGCATTTGCTGGGCGAAAGACACCCATTGAGAGATTTCTGTTCTGGATTTCGAATTATCATTAAGTGAGTACCTACATTGATGGATTGGAATGGAACAGTGAACACGGCTAAACGTTCCTTTTAAATATAAGTGAATAATTTTCAACCAATCCTTAGACATGTACAAAGTATTTCTGGGCTTTTATATCAGGTTTTTCAGTAGCGGCAGTGAAATTTGTTCAGCGGAAGAGTTTTTTTTATTAAATTTATCGAGTTCGGGTAATTTTGTAAACTGTCTGTTCGTCAGTCACGACTGTTTTTCTCAGGAACACGTAGAGGTATCAAGCTGGAATTAATACTCAATACTCTTCTCTTGGATCAGAGAAAGAATAAAACTTCTAACTCAAGGCAAACAGATACGGCTGTTTATGCGCCATTCTGCCGCATTTTTGACGCTCGCACTGTAATCAAAACCTATACTTAGGGTAAATTTCCATTTGAGTGTATATAATTTTTTAAGCGCACTTACTAGTGTGAGGAAAATTAGTACTGTCGAAACAGTAAAAAAAAATAAGAAACTCCTTACAAATTCTAATAAATACCCTTCTCATCCATAAGGTCACTGAAACCATTTACTAAAATCCCGATCCCTGTAAAATATGTTATCCCCAGTTTATCACAAAAACTAAATTCACAACCTACTTTATAAACATAGCGTAGTCTCCACCATTTTTTACGGAACCCAACCTTTCATTTAACATAGTGCCGCAACCTTAAAATTGGACAAAAAAATCCTTACCGAAACCCCACCCACAGCGCTAGTTAGCAAAACTCAGAACATTAATCTCCGTTCAACTCAGATTTTCTAAAGTTAGGGGCAATTTTCAGCGGAAAATCGGAAACAATTTGGAATAACAACAAACCTCATAATTTTGCCCCCTCACCTTTGCTTCCATTGTTGTCCAAAATCGGGATTCAGAGTTTACAATTTCGTGTTTACATTACATTTACAATTGACTTGTAATTGTTTTTAGAAATTCAATTTAATTAATTTATTGCTTTTGTTTAGTAGCAGGTATTGTTTCGAGGAATGATAGTAACTACTTCCCGCAAATTATGCAAATTGTTGAAGGTAGGGTACGGAATTTGCATTTAATAAATGCTTACAATTGTAATCACCGGCGAGAGACTGCGGAGTCTGTAATCAAACAACTGAACAACTTATGTAAAACAATAACTGTGTATTGAGTAATTAATTTTCTTGTTATTGGATTTTTTTTCCATCAGGAATTTTCCAGTAGTAGCAATAAGACTGGATTCCAGTTCATTACAATAGCATTTTGCCCTTAGTAGTTTGAAGCTATGTAACCCTTTTTTGGGGAATACATCATGACTCCTATAGATAATTATTACTTGGGCCATAAAGTGTGTAAGACTTGTGGTGACCAAAACTCAACGCACCTCGTCATAGTTTGAGCCAGATAAGTGTGGAATAAAATTCGTTGACCCCCGTGTACCAATGTATTCCAATATTTCAAAACCATTCGAAAAAATGTGAAGAAAGTGTCGTAACACGATCAAAATAAACGAATCGTGGTAAGGGGCGACTGTGAAATTACATTTTATTTTGAAATTCGAACGATGGTATAATGGAATTCTAACGATGCGTTATTAGGATCAATGACCTTTATTCCACACTTATATGGCGAGGACTATAGTTTTAGGTTTTACTTAAAACTGGTTTAAACCAATCAAATCAAATAATTTATTTCAACTAGGCCAATTACAGGCACTTTTGAATTGTCAAAAGACTTAAAAAAAACTATTACGAAAATAGTTATGGTCCCAGTGCTATAGTCCCAGTCACAAGACATAAAAACTGTATGTCCTCATTCCAAACCGTAGATCTCTTGCTCATTCTTCGAGCAAGAAAATCTATGAACACTCTTTTGCAATAAAATGCATTGATCTTGTTTTAAGTAATGCTTGAGTTTTGAGTGACGTTCTGAAATACGGGCCGAAGAGAACAAAGGCAGGCAATAAAATTGCTTTGCCACCATTCTGGGTCAAGTTCATAAACCAAATACACGCCAACAAAACATCAATCAAAAATGTTATAAAATCCAGACACGACTCAGACTTACAAAAAAGCTAATCACAGAACAATAACAAAAGAAAATGAAAACACAAAACAACTTGAAACTACCAAAAAACTGGATGCAATTAACAATAAAATTTAGAAGCAAAATTTACTGTTTTTCACAAAAAATATTAAAGTTTTCGCAACAAAACGTTGAAAAAGTATCGGTATGTGGTCTGTGCGACGGGAGACACCCACGGTTTCAGACGTCGCGAGGCGACTTTCGACCACTGTAGGCGCGGGCGAGTGGACGGCGAGTCACCGATTACTCGCCGTCCACTCGCATGGACCTTACCTGGGTCGGTGATGGAGCTTTGTGTTCCTTGTGCGTGTCAATGAGCTATCAGCAATCTGACGGGAGTAAGCCACCATGTAGGGACAAAGCCTTCCGGCGTCCGGTCTTTTATGGTTATCCAACACCTGAAACCTAATGGACTATTGAAGAGACACCGTGGATTTTAGTCAGTACGAGTCTAACAGTCTAGGGAGGAACGGAAAGACTCATTTGATGATTTTACCACGATATAAAAACGGGTTCTTTGGGATACTTAAAACAGATGTTCCTAAAAAGTATGTTGAGATAGGCCGTGCGTGCAAGTTCGTGTTAACAAATGTGGGTTAGCTTGGAACAACCCTTTCGCCCCTATAATGTCGATACCCCGACATATTTGAGCGTTCAACCCCCTCATAATAAAACCGTACAGTTTTCCCGGTTACGGAATTTATTACTGGTATTTCTCATAAGAATGTTGTAATTTTAGTTCGGGAGATGAGAGAATTTGTATTCTGTTTTCTTTTGTTTTTATTTTTACCAGCGCTTTGCATATAACAAAATGGTAGCTCGCTGTCCGATAAAGACCATCAGTAAAAATCTTACAATAGGCATGCTGCATCAATAAATAGAAAACTTGTCTTTTAGCTAAAGTTTTGAAAAAAAATGGATACTCACGTTTTTTTTCATACCTCAATGGATATTTACAAAGACATAACTCATCAAAATTCGACAGTGGGGGCTCGTGATGTCAGAAACAAGTAAACTGTACTTGCTTGTGACGTATTGGCAATTTTAAGTCACGTTTTTTCGTCAATTTTGGTTCACGTAACTATTAAAAGAAAAAATACGTTGCACATATTTTTTCATAATAATCTGACTGATGGACTAGTTAGACTTTTTCACTCAAATAGGTACCCTGTTTCGTCCGCCCCACTTAGGGCTAGATTAAAGATTTCAATCAAAGATTTTACCACAAAAAAAGACACTACCGCAGTAAAAAGTAGACATGTAATAAGTTTACGACAAAGAATTTACATACTCGAGAATTGTAAATGTATGGTAGATCTTTTTATGGCAACACTCCAAGGCGGATGTTGCTCTAAGTGCTCCGTTAAAAATAGTGACAATAGAAGTACGAGGAACAGAATATTTGTAAAAAAATAATAAGATTCCTAAAAACACAGTCATGCAGTTAATGAGAAAAATAAAACTCGCAGGTTTTTCATAGAAGTATACTGAAACATACAAGTATAACTTTTGGTGGTAATATTGCACAATAATTTGCTATGCTTCTGCTATTATGTATATTAATCAATATAACTAAAAGTCAATGCCACTTTTCGTTGTAGTGTTATATAACTGGAGAATGGGCTCACCTATCCAAACCAAATGTTTAGGCTTTGTTCGGACTATTTAGTAGATGGTTTATGTGAAGTTTGCACAAAATCGGTTGACCGGTTTTTCATTTATAAAATTTTCGAAACAAATGAATATGCCACCCGTACGAAGCCGGGACAGGCCGCTAGTTCCATATAACTACAACAAAAAAGTTAATTTAATTTAATAAAATAAGCTACCAAAAAATCTTTTAACAGACAACAGTCTATCTAAAAGCACAGACACTTCCCTTAATAAAATAAATCGTCTTACTAAAGTACTACATAAAGTATTAGCTGAACTCATAATTGTTATCGCCTACAATCTACATAAACTGTTAAAAACTTCTCTCGTAAAGTTTTAGTCTAAAAAGTACTGAAGTTTATACTAAAATTTAGTCTAGTACATGAATTAGTAAGAAAGCCGCGTCTCATCATTGACTTTTACGATTATATGTATAGATTACAACAGAAACCAATAACTATGAATCATACAGTATCTTGACTTCGCCAGGCAAGTAGCTAATGAAAAAACTTTGCCGAACACCCATTCGAGTGATCGGCTGTTCTTAACCAACTTTTGATCTTATGAAATCATTTGACCTTTCTCAAGTATACGGTCATTAATTTCGTTGCCATTTTCGTGGTCTTTTGTGTTCCAGGTTTGATAAAACCGTGCCAAGTGCAACTCGGATTCGCGCAAGAAGGGTTAAAGAAGCGAAAAAAAACCATGTTTGTTGTTGTGCAGACCCTTTAACCGTCGAAAAAAATATGGCGGAGATTCTCAATTAGACATGTATTATCATTTCATTTTTTTAAATATTTTAATTAATACGTAATTTTCTGTGATTATTTTAGTCGTTTACGTCCTGTTGCCGACATCAATATCTACCAAAAAATGCCTTTGTTGTATCGGAGGCATCTAAATAATTGTTTAATCCCATTTTTTAGAATTTGTTGTTATTCCGGCAACAGGAAATCATCTGTGAAAATTGCAACGGTCTAACTATCACGGTTCATGATATACAGCCTGGTGACTGACGGACGGACAGACAAAGAAACAGACGGACAACGACGTTTTAGTAATATGGTCCTGTTAACTCTTTGGGTTTTACGGTACCCTAAAAATTTACTTAGTCCATTCAGTATTGAAAAGTGATTGATCTCAAAAGTTCAATTAGTCTAAAGTAGGTCTATTATTTCTTGAGTCTTTTAAGAGTACTTGATTGAATTTTTGTTACTTGAAAAATTAAAGTGTTCTAATTTTCATCTTTAAATAACAATCGAATTAAAATAAATCATTGTGGAAATAGAAAAAGCATTATTTTAAAGTCAATTTTTATCAATGTATTTTTAACCGAGTTGAAAACGAAGAGGTTTATGAATTTATGTTTGTTACTCGATTTTTTAAAGACCTATGTAATCATATTACACATTTTCCGGTACACAGTTTATGTAACAAAATATTGTAACTTTGAATTCAATATAAAATAGCCGCTATTAAAATCAAACTAGTGTAAAGCCTACATTCCATTTATGGAAAATAATACAAAAAACTTTTATTACGATCCCTTGATAATTCAAATTCATAGTATACCTTGTTTTTCATCAGAATTAAATTTTACCTAATTCATTTTATAAATGCGAAAGTATAGATGAATGGGTGTCTGTTGGGCATACGGACTACTGGCCACTGCGGACGGTCACTTGCCGTCTGATCATGGACCATGCATCGTGTTCCACAAGCGCCTCAAAGGGCTGTCAGCAACCCGACGGGGCCATCTTAGAAATCATGCCCGAAAAAAAAATTAACGAATCCGACAGTCCCTTCCGACTGGGACCTAGGCAGGAGTACTCATTTGGTGATTTTACCACGATAAAAAATAAGTTTTAGTCACAATAATAATTTAATCACGCCAGAAACGCTAATCGGATTTGGATGCAAGTTTCACAGTTAGATCATATTTGGAATATTTTTAACCTGGTATTTCGCTCTTTTGGGTAAATTTTTGAAGTTGTTGGCAAAAAACTGGCACCATAAATTCTACCCAGAAACCTACCCAATCTATTACCAATAAAACTTCTTCAAACACTAATCATGAACCAGCATTACATATTCATTCTCCAGTCCTCGGATACGAACCGAAGGCGAAAACTTTTTATTCCCTTCTTTATTATTCAGAAGGACTTTTGTATTTCCTCTTGAAGATAAAGTAACGAGGGTTACCGTTCAGTTAGAAAGGAAATGCACTGATATATAGAGGTCGGTGGGTCTTGACGCGGAGGCTCCTAGACAAAGATATTTTAAATGAATAGATACGTTACCTACACGACATTCTATCTTCAAAAGCGGAACACTAACGCACACTTGAAGAACTAAATATTGCAATAGCACACTACATCACGCTTAGTTGCTAAAGTAGGATGGTATCGCAAGTGAAAAAGAGACAAATATAGTCAAGGTTTGTCAATTGACCACATTTGAGCGCGTTACTTTCTGAGCGCGTATAACGTATCTACATCTTTTTACTTATAATATCATTGCTCCTAGACAATTTCTTGAGTCCGACGGGGCCTGAGGGCACAAAATTGTCGGGGCTTGAGGGCACAGAATTTGCGCCGTCCGATAACCTGTTACGCGTAATTTTATTTTCTCGATTGTGTTACCGGGTGAGACATCGAAAGGCTTTTGTTTTTTTTTTTCTGTAGCATCTGTAGTATTTCATTTATTTTTATCAACTGTGTGTCAATACAATTTTGTAAATATACGTAAATTCATTTATTTATACGGATTTAACATGAATTTTATGTATGTATTCATTTGTCATGGGAGTAAACAGAAAATATTGATTCATACATTACTTCTATTTTTTTTAAAATTAAATCACAAAAAAAAAATGAAGCTAGCATTTAAGGTCTTAAAACAGACATATTTAAGTTGTGTTTGTGATAAATAAATAAATAATAATAAATAAAATATTCCACAACTATCACACAACGCCATCTAGTCCCAAGCTAAGCAGAGCTTGTGTTATGGGTACTAGACAACTGATAAACATACTTATATATATCTAAATACATACATATTATAGATAAATAACACCCAGACACAGAACAAATGATCATGCTCATCACACAAACATTTGTCCTGGGTGGGAATCGAACCCACGACCCCCGGCATAGCAGTCAGGGTCACTAACCACTAGACCAACAGGCCAGTCTAATAATAATAATATTTTTAATGAATTAAAAACTGGAAAAACCAGTTTATTTTTTCCATGTATTGAAGAACAGAAGTCATTTTTGTATCATTTTTGAACAGAAGTACTTATTATATACAAGTATATCTTTTAGGTTACGAACTAATAATAATTCAAACTCACAACACTCGGTTAGTCCTTTTTACGCTCGGGATATACCTATTACATAGGTAAGATTGATTCTAGAGTTGAATCACTCTCACCTATGTAATACTTGTTTGTTCCCTCGGTAAACAATCGTCTATTCTTTCGGTCTTTGTTTAAGTATTGTTTTTGTTATTTTTTTATTCCAGACATTATTTCTCTGTAAGTGACGTCATAAAAGAACAAACGAAAGAAAAGTCTTCTGAAAATAGATTGTTTCTTCAACCTTATTTATCATAAATCATTGCAGACGACTTCAATTGAAATTCAATTTATTTTTAAACCACAAACAGTCCCTTTTTCTTTGAAAACCTAAGTGAGGGATTGAAGGAAGTAAACAATAACAACTTCCCATGTTAGGGTTGATGGGGTTGACATATTCATATGCGTCGAGGAGAAAATATTTTATTCAGATTCTCCTCCGATGCCAAAGGTGCGATATTTTTAGAAAAGTTTGTGGTTGGAGCATTTTTTAAAGATTGAATAAAGGGTAAAAGTATACACAGATAAAAAATTAAATAAAGGTTACGTTAAATAAATAAGAAAAAGGTTAGCCACATAAAGTTTTATGTGGAGGCGTCTAAAATTTTTTTTTTCGCTTTGTAACATCATTAAGCAATTTCTCCCACCCAGGGCATGACGGGAGAGACTTTTTTTTTGGGACAATCCCACCACACTATTCCCAAGCCACTGCAACTCCTGAGAGCCAGAATCAACAGCGGCAACCACCAGAAAAGCACCGAGACAATGAAGATCGATGTGTCATGGAGAATGAATTTACCTATCTTGGATCCTGCAACGAAATTAATCAGAAAATAATAGTGGAGAAGTAGGAAAAGGGAGAGGCTCTCAGACTTATACTTCCTAAAATCCACGGTGTCTTTCAGTAGTCTTTTACGGTCCGGGGTCATGGTTACCTGATAAAACATTCCGGCGACCTCGGCAGAGTTTGACCTTGGCTTGACCTTGGTTTGGCTTTGGTTTTAGCCCAGAGGGAGCTCTTTGAGGCGCGCGTGGAACACGACGTGCCGTCGACCCGAGGCATGGTCCATGATCAGACGCCGAGGCGCCCATTGATACACATATCTCTGTCACTCGATCGATTTGATAGTCCCCACCACCGACTTCGCACAACGTAATGGAAAGTTCTCGACTCTCACTATGTAAGGAAACTGAAAACCAAATTGATTTAGACGGGATATTACAAGCAAGTGCCCACAGCCTGCCGACCAAGTTAGTTTGTTTGTCCACTTAAGTTGTAGACGGGTATGTGGGTCATAGTATGGGTGATGACGTAACCCCTTCGTCTAATGCACTATCCCGATATGAATGTTGACAGTTTAGACAATGTTGATAACTTGATACGACCTGTGTGATTTTGTTGAATTTGGAAGTTTGGATTTCTGATGTTTTTTGCTGAGGGATACCTATGTCAATTCTGTATTATGTCGCAAAAAGTTATTTTTGTAGTTTTCTATGTTCAAAATTTGCTGCTTTGAACGTATGATACTTATTATAGACGAATTTAGATGAAACAAAATGAACATGAACATCATAATCATGATCATAATTATTATCAGCCGTAGGACGTTCACTGTTGAACATTTTTTCTTTTTCTTTTTAAAGTTGCTTCACACTAGGAATTTCTTCTTGTATTGTGGGTACGATTACAAACTTAAAAACTCACATTTTACACAAACGCCCAGACCCGAAACAACTAATTGTAGATCATACAAATATTTGCTCTGTGCGGGAATCGAATCCGCGACACGCAGCGGACCGATCGCTCAGCCACTGCGCTAAACGAACTTAGACCTCCCCCATAGATTTCCAATAGAACTGGTTTGAAGTGGCTAGCATCCAGCGCGATCATGTGATATTCATCAGATCGTCTATCCACCTTGTAGGTGGACGTCTCACGCTGCGCTTGCCGGTACATGGTCTTCATTCGAGAACCTGAAAACCCATATGGTAAACATTTTAAATTGTAATGATTTTGGATAGTTTGAAAGCTATAATTATAAGTTTGCACCTGATATCGCAGCCAATAAAAGACAACCACTTGAATATTAAACAAAAAGTCAACAACGTTTTTAAAGATATCGCCAGGCGTTTAGCCGACTCTTCAGGTGACCAGAGGGCTGGCCTATTCCTTGGCCAACGAATTAGCATTCCCATACAACGTGGCAATGCTGCCAGCGTTCTGGGTACTGTTCCCGTTGACAGCGATGTGGACGTATTCTTTGACGCCCTGTGAATGTTTTCTCTTTTATTTTTATTTTTCCTGTACATAATACTAGTAGGTTTTTATTTATAGTTTGTAAATTAAAGTGTAATTAATAATTTGTAAATAATTGAGGATATATTAAAGAAGACCAAAAAGAGTACAGTACCGTCAGCACGAGTTTTCAGTATTTGAGACGTAAAGTAAACTGTAACTTTGACTACTTCAAATTGACAATTTTCAATAAAAAAATTGGTTCCTTCTTCGCACACCAGAGGCGCTGTTCCATATTTTCATACAAGAAGCGCTGTAAATACTGGAAAAACTCTGTAAAGTAAAATAGTGAAAACTCGTGCTAGGGGTACAAGTAATACCATAAAAACGTGCATAAAAATATATATTGTGCAACGTGTCATCATATTTAAAATTCATTTCACGAATAAACTACCGCTTTATTGAATATTTTATCCATATGGGCTATTCGCTACATTTTAGCAGGAAAATCAGAAAACAAAATGTTTTATCTCACAATTTATTACCGTTTTTATGTCGTAACGGATTTCCCTTAACCCCCGAGGTACTCATCTATTATTAGTTGAGATTATGGAAAAGAAATATGAAGCCGTCACGTCTTTCAAAGCATAATAAGTAAAAATCTCACAAAGTTATGCCATCAGTTATTGATGGTCTAAGTTTCGTCAAACTTCGGCCATTATACTCAGAGACTGCTTGACAAGACCTCCTGATCGTTATTAAACAGAACCACTATATCTTGGAACTTGTCCCCCCCTCTTGTCCAAAGACAAGTCCTAATAAAGAAGACAGATGCGATCACAGTTGGGGGTCTTCCGGAAATGGTTCCATCACCCCTCAAGTGTAAAATCTATTAAACTAGGAGTGAGCATTTGGTTTGAATGACTTTTTTTTCAGTGTGTTGTCATTGTAAATGAATTATGGATCGCGATTTAAAATTATGTTTTTAAAAGACCATTTATTTTGAGACGTTTCCTCTGTTTTCTATTGCTTTAACTTCCGTTAGAGCGGGGTTTAGTATTTTTACTTTATTTTCAGATTTAAATACAAATTAATTCAGCTTCATAAATTATCTTTGTCTAGTATTTTCTTGGACACTAAATACGGAAGACCTAGACAAAAAACTAAAAATAAGAGACTGAGACTGTATATTGTATAAATAAAATAAGAACATTTTATTGACAGCGTACTTAAAGTTTATAACGCGTTTAGTGGCAGCTTACAATTTAGGACCCATTAATATTAGTAGTCATTTTTACCCGTGGTGCTAGGCAACTGGGCTTCTCCCAGTTGTAATGTCCCTTTATACTGACCTTGTTTTGTTCTGTCTCCTGCTTGCATGGAGGGAAGTGGAAACATTTTTTCCTACTCCTCCACTATTCTTTTCTGATTAATTTCATTGCAGGATCCAAGACAGGTAAATTCATTATCCGGGACATGTCGAGCTTCATTGTCTCGGTGCTTTTCTGGTGGTTGCCAGTGTTGATTCTGGTCTCAGGAGTTGCAGTGGCGTGGGAATAGTGTGGTGGGTTTGTCCCAACAAAAAAAAATGCGTTTATTGTATGGAAATTTTAGCGCCTCTAGTGTACGCCCGCTGAACTATTTTTTCTTAAAAATAACATAGTTCTAGTTTACTTTACGTCACAAATGTGAAAAGTAAGGCCAGGAGAGTTTTATGCCTCGCAGATTCCATTTCTTTTGGTATTTATTTTTTGTAGGTAACTCTCAGTACCAAGAAATGTGATTTGTTGGCATATTATCCTGGTTAGACGTATGATTATGTCATATGTCAGACCTAGATCATCATAGGGGCATCCTATGAGGGCAATCGCATTTTTCTTTGAGAGTTTGACTAGAATTTTGATGAGCTATTATGGTCACGAAATATATATGTAAAGGCTAATACCCGAAGTACGGGACCGACCACATGCCATTGCTAGGTGTATCCTACTTATCTTCGGTTAGAATTAGGTGCAGCATCGGGGCTTGTTGGTACCCCGACTCGGACAATTTAGGTTAGAAGAGGATGGCGGCGTCTTCGTTGTTATTTTTTTTAAACCATCCAGATGTAAGAGTACCGCTAAGCGGGGCTCCGTCGACTTGCTCCTGTGAAAGAAGGATACATTTACGTTTAACCGCATGTGGTCGGTTACAACTAATTTAGCCGATTAAAACTAGATGTAACCGCCGGTCGGGTTTTAGCTGGAACAAAAATGTTTCTAAGAATAAATATTTGTTTATTTCTAAAGATATTGATGAACTTGCACATTCACGTCAAAAAAACATTATTGCATATGTTACATTGAAGAAAAAACAAACGAGAGCGTAGCAAGCATTCTAATGAGCGCTTTGGTGATCTTTTTGCCGAGCCGACTGAAGTTATATTTTTTGACGACCATATATCATGAAATATCATGAAAATATTCGTAGCGATATTAGGCTCTATGCTCTGCTCTGTTTGTTGCTTAGTTCGGCAAAGACATATTCAAGAAATCTGTGAAAACATCTGTCCAACTCTAAGCCTCTTCGTACACAAGGCCACGGAAGTCTTCGATACCTGGGGGCCGATTCTCGGTTTTAGAGATGGTGTCGAACTCGACAAAAATTTCTAATGACATTTTTTCGACAAATTTTACTGAACTCTAACGTTAGCCTTCGACAAATGGCCAATTTGACGTATCAACTTTTAAAATTTGTGGAAAAAATGACGTCATTAGTAATTTTTGTCGAGTTCGACACCATCTCTAAAACCGAGAATCGGCCCCCTGACGACTATCGCAATAAATATCTTATGAGGTTCGTACACAGGCACGCGTCAATGAATACCGAAGTCGTAAGGTATCGGAGACTTGCGCCGCCTTGTGTACGAAGGGGCTTACAGTTCATGAGACACTGACTGGCGACAGACACCGAAGTCTTCACAATACGGTCCCTTTTTCCCTTTGGACACGTATCCCTAAAACTCCCAAACACATTCACACAACATTTATAAAACACGAAAGTAAAACTGTGTCTTGAAAATTAAATAAGTAACGAAGGGTATAGAACACCTTTCCCTCTGTTACCGGGCTAATCTAATTGTGTAGGGACTGATTAATTCAGGTATACCTTCCCATATATAACACGTAGTCGGAGGTTTAGCGTTCAAGGTAAATTCGCTCTTATGGACCCAAATGGATCTATTGTTTCGCCCTATAAGTAGTAAGTGAATGTGGGCTTAGGTAACTGGAGACAAGGATTGTATTCCCTGGGTTCGTTCTATAAGTAAGCTTGAAACTAATGTTAGAGTAGTTATTTTTGTTATTTGAATAAAAGAGATCTTGTTTTTTTTGCTGTTTATTTTTCATATTTTTACCTTGACGGGCCTGTTCTGTTCTGTGCCTGGGTGTAATTTATCTATAATATGTATGTATTTAGAAATATATAAGTATGTTTATCAGTTGTCTAGTACCCATAACACAAGCTCTGCTTAGCTTGGGACTAGATGGCGTTGTGTGATAGTTGTGGAATATTATTATTATCTATTTACTCATTATCGTCTTTTTATCAGGCCTCTGACAAGGCTTCATCATCAGCCTAAATGTTCCCACTGGGACACGTTTAGTTAAGTTTTTATTTATAGTGTACATAATTTTAGTTTAATAATTTTGAATAAATAATACCGGAATCAATACGAACAAATAAGTTTTTTTTTGGTACACAAGCCTTGTAACATTATTTTGTTAACAACTCACATAGGTATATACATACAAACAAACATTGCAAGTTAATATAAAAGTATGTTAAAAAAATCTGCGTTTCTTTTCCTCGTCTTTTTATTACAACATTTTATTGTAACAACGCAGTCTTTACGACCGGCTACTACGCTAATAAACACATGTTTAGGTTATATTACGCGAACCTCGTATGTAGGTACGACCCTTTTATTTAGCTAAGAAGCATATTGTTGGTAGTTTATTATGAAATAATGTACTTTACTGTGCAGTGAGTAAAAAGTAAAACATGATAAGGAAATACCCAGTAGCAACATTACTACTGGAGAAGATATTTCTGTCAGAGTAGGTCATTTGTTATATTTTGCCCCAAACTACCGATTTCTCATGTGTCGTGGGTGCGTTTGCGAACATAGAAACTCACACAGTTTTGAAATTTTCATTTAGTACTGAAAATTTACATGCGACTGAATAAAAATTGTATATAATAAATAACATACATAAAAAAAGTTATAGACAATAGTAATTATATTCTTGACTAAAAAAAATTGTGGAAAGTGCAGAATCCTCACAAAACTTTGGATACGATCACTGAACCATTTTAAACTGCACATAAAATTAAATGTTTTGTGGGTATATGTGTTACCAAATGTACATTGTCATTGTTAAGCTTAACAGGCAAATAAAAGGTTTACACAGCACAACGACCGTTTTCGAGTAGTTGACAGTTTAAAACAAATAAAATAATTGTTTGCATTATCGCATGTTCGGATATACTTTACGGTTTTGACGTTTATAGGGATGTCAACAACATTAATATGACTACTTATTAGAAAACAAAGTTGCTTCCCTCTGTCTGTCTGTCCTTTGTATGTGTATACCTTTAAAGGCGCTCTTTCACCGAGAGCATTAGCGTGTAATGTTACATTGTAAATTCGACTTTGAGCATTACATTACGGTACTACCTCCCTGACTGACGTGGATTCGCTGTGATGCTCGATTGTTCTCCCTCACCGATGAAATGCTCGAATCTGTAACGTTACACTACAGGTGAATGCTCCCGTGCCCTTAAGCTACGCGACGGATTTTGATGCGGATTTTTAATAGAGTTTTTTTAAGAGCAAAGGTTATAATAATATGTATATAACATTTATAATATAGTAGGATTGCATCCGTGCGGAGTCGGGACAGGTCGCTATTACAGTATAGGTGTCTATACTACTACTATACTATACCTATTTGATAAGAGACGAATGCAGTATTTTGGCATCAAGACTTTGTCGATCCTCAAAGTCGAAAATAAAAGAAATACAATAGGAATGAGAGCCATCTTTTGTGACCAAAAGTAAAAAAGGCAACCCTAAAGTGGCCAATATATATTTTTTTTTTTACTCTGATTTTACCTCCAGTATTTCGTCTGCTTATATATCTATCTCAATACATAAATAATCACAAAATTTCAACACTTAAAAAACCTAGGTACTATAATTTTCATAAACATCCATAAATAATGTTACTTCATATTATTACAAAAAATAAAACTTTCGCGTAAAAAGTCTTGTGAAGATTTTTCGCCGAAATTCTTTCTCATCGTAAAAAAAACTATAAAATATAAATCAACGCTGTGTTATATTTATGAGCATTATTATTAGATTTTGTTTGAGTTTCTTAAATAAATGATGATTCAATGTTTCATAAGCTCACAAAACACATTTTTCTTGTGCGTGTGTCCATATTACACTATATCACATACATAAACACACACACACATTCAAATCGTAGTTTTCTGTCGAAGAAATTTCAACTCTAAATGAGAAATATTAAATGAACGTTACCTCAAAGTCAACTGATTTTCATGTTTTTTTTTTTTACGTGGTGAAATCATCAAATGAGACCTCCCACCCCGGGCAGGGCGAGAGGTACTGTCAGACTTGTACTGACTAAAATCCACGGTGTCCTTCAATAGCCCTTTATGTTCCGGGGTCACGGTGATGGTATAAGACCCGCGACCCCGGCAGGCTTTAGCCGTCTGAGAAGGGGCCTCGTCATTATGCTGACGCTCTTTGAGGAGCGCGTGGAACACGACGCGCCGTCGACCCGGGCATGGTCCATGTTCGGGCGGCGAGTTGCCCTTTACTCGCCGCCCGCATGCCCGCGCCTACGATGGCCGGAGATCGTCTTGCGACGTCCGATGCCGTGGGCGTCCACCACCGCGGGATTTTCACGTTTTACGACACAAATGACTTGACCAATGGCTAAAATTAAATCTTGACAATCTCTAAAAGAGAGTTTTTGTCTGTCAAAAACTCTCTCGGCCATATTTTGTGGTTTCTTTTATAATTTGTTTCACTTATTAACTTCTCCTGTATCGTGGGTACATTTAAAAACATTTGAAACTCACATATTATACGGACACCCAGACCTTACACCCCTCCTTACATACTTTAACTTGTTAATCATTCAAATGTTTTTCCGTTTGAGAATCGAACCCGCTCTATCGCTGATCCAACTGGTATTACTCAAGGTAAGTTTTGTTAAACTCGTACTCGTAGGTATGCAAACACTTAACCAATAATATGGCCGCTTTATGAAACAAAAGAAAAAAAGTAATCTTCAAAAAATATTTGTGTGAGGTGGATAACGCGGTCATACAAGTTTGGCTCGGCATGGACAAAAGTAAAACCATATAGATCAAACAGGAATAAGTGTATTAAATAGTCTTATATTTGTTTTATAACTCCAAAACTCGGTGATGACGAGAATAAGATAATTTAGATGAACATTCTATAATGACAGTTTGACGTTTATAAACCTACAGTAACCATGGTGTTCATGTATTATATTGGTCACTATCCACCTCATCATCCAATATTATAATATTGATCTATCTACAACGTGTCCCAAAATTCAACGATAAGCCGGCACCAGAGGATGGACCTACTAATGACCACTCGAGAAAAAAAAAGAAAAAAAAATACCTCTACTTTTTTTTTAAATTACTTAAAAAAATGGAAATTCTTCGAAAATGTATACCCCTTATGACACTTTTAACTACCATGACCATAATTTTTTAAATATTTCAGTTTTTTTGTTTGTATCGGCAACCTAAGTAGTACTACTATTCACCATGATCTTTGAAAATTACAGAATTTTCGTAGTTTTATACAAAAAAAACAACCAAAAAAAAATATTTTTCTAAAATTTTGAAAGATTTTAACGTTCAGTACACTTTAACTCATCGTAGTGTAAAAAAAAATATGGACACTACTATGGCAAGTTTTTTAAAAAATTGGCGCAACTAACCTAGATTTTAAAATGGTATAATACTTTAGGAAAACTAGCCACAAAAAAAAAATAATGACACTTTTTCTAATCAAGAACCAAATTTCATAAGTTGTTGTTAATAGTAATCACTTCTACTATGTGCCCAAATTATCAAAGTAGGTATTTTTTTTTTCTCGAGTAGTCATTAGTAGGTCCATCTTCTGGTGCCAGCTTATCGTTGAATTTTGGGACATGTTGTATATGTTACCGGCCAAACCCGATTTTCAGGACAAACTAGTTTGGCCTAGGCTAAACTAGTTTTTTGCAAGCTAGGGACTTGCTGGCACCCCGACTCGGACAATTTAGGTTAGGAGAGGATGGCGGGGTCTGAAAGATCCCGCCATCCTCTTCGTGGTTCTTTTTTTTAAAACCACCCAGTAGTAGGAAATCCGCAAAGCGGGACTCTGTCGAAACTAGTTTAGCCTAGGGCAAACTAGTTTGTCCTGAAATCGGGTTTGGCCGGTAACATATATATCTATGCCAATACCACCGTGGCGTCAATCCAAAGAACAAGCCAAGAGACGTTGATTAAAACCAAAGCCACTACCCAACAGTACAGAGGTGGAAGATAAACAGTAGCTCCACAAAGTTTACTTCATCGAGGCCAGGGTGCCAATACATACAGACAAACTGTTTTGAACAAATATTCAGACCATGTGCTCTTGCCTCAAAGGCCATACAAATAGTCCTGCGGGGCTATTGTGTATCTCAGTGTCTGTGTGGTGACCATCAAATAGCTGTCAAAAGGTAAATCTCGTATTGGCTTTTGCATTTGCAATGAAACTGATAGATGTAAATGTTCCCTAAAATGAACTATTCTAACGGTCTTGAGGCACTCCACTCCTCAAATTAGCCTCAAAACAGTTGTCAAGCCATCCAAGTTCAGGTTGACAACTGCTGGTTAGTGACTATCAAGTTGGCCAATAGCCCTGCTGGAGCTCGAAGTTACATGGACGGACCATGATTTTGGCTCTGGGCCAATAATACTTTTAAGCCTTCCTAAGCGGGGTGCTAAGACAGGAAACCTCCACGTGCGCCCGTGGACTAGAGTTTCCTCTTGGATAAGTCCGGGGGGAAGACTAGTTTTTCGGGCCGGTGCACCCTGGGATGCGTGCAAAAACTCTCCCTTAGGCCACTGTGTGCCTAAGAGGTCTCTTTGCCCGTATGCGAATAGCCTGTCGTGTGGACGCTCCAACGCGTGTCCCTCTGATCAGCAGAGGGCACAGCGGCGGAGCGGGCTTGCGGATGGTGAGTAATGGGTAGCTCGCCGACCGACCGAGGACCAAGCCCGGGTTGGTGGCGCGTCGTGTTTCGCGCCAAATGCCTGCTGGGGTCGCGGGTTTTTCTTAACCCAGGATACCGCGGCCCCGGAACGTAAAGGGCATCCGAAGGAACACGGGTGGATTTTAGTCTGTAAGAGTCTGACAGTACCTTCCGCCCCACCCAGGGCGCGAGGACTCATTTGATGACATTACCACCTAAGAAAAAAAAAAAACCTCCCTAAGCAACTTAATTGCTATGTTATCGTACAACTGTTTTCGTTAATGGTGCACGGTATTAAAGATGGATCCAAGACATCTGTGAACAAAAATTATCACAGGAAACTCCTATATGTGTTAATCCAGATAAAAACTTTCAGTGTATCAAACGTTCAAATCCGTTTAGTAGTTTTTTTCTGGAAGACTAATAAAAACATCCTCACAAACTTTCACATACCTACATTTATAATTGAAGGATTATTAAGAAGTAAGACCAGTCACTTTTACGTCCATGTTTTCAATAAAATGAGGTTCTATTGTAAAAGTATGTATTTGTACGACATTTTAAATTATAAAACCTGTGCCAACGTTATGACGTCAGCAACGAGGCGACATGTTGCTGCAACGTGTTGTGTTTTAATTTCCTGGATATTGGACAAGTTGGAAGGACGTTTAAGGCTTTGTCAAACAGGGAGTTTGACGTAGCGGGACGGTAGCGTGACGTGTGTTTGGCGTTCTCTAGTCTCCCCGATTGCCGACAACGTCGTGCCGAGCTTGGCGGGACGTGACTTGAAGTTAAAGTTTAAAACCTGGTTAATTTCGTGTAAGTCAGTCATCATCATCATCATCAGCCTATAACGTTCCCACTGCTGGGACACAGGCCTCCTCTCTTGTGAGAGAGAGTGGGCCATAATCCACCACGCGGGCCCAGTGCGGATTGGCAGATGTCACATGTCTTCGAATTTGATGGTTCTAGGACATGCCGGTTTCCTCACGATGTTTTCCTTCACCGTTTTGAGTAAGTCAGTAATTAGATGATTTTACCAGACTAAAAAAAAACCGGCCAACTGCGAGTTGGACTCCATAAAGGGTTCTGTAGAAGCAAGTAACAAAATATAAAAGTTCTTGTAGTAGGTTGTAACTTTTGAAGGTAAATTGCGGTGTACGATTTATGACGTATTAAAAAAATAAACTAATTACTTGTGTACTGTGATATACGGACAGACAGACAGACAGACATGATGAATCTATAAGGTTTTTTTCCATTTGGCTGTGGAACTATAAATATTGGTGAAAACCCTACGCATTTTGTAACTTTATTTAACTTTCTAAATTTGGAACATGATAATAATTATGTAAATCGTCATTGTCTAAACATAATTATAATTATAGAAATGAAGCAAAGCTAGTCCAGTAAAATATCCACTACATAACATTAGGAAAACTAAAACAAACATAGCTCATAATTACGATTATCCCTGTCATTGTAATTATTCCTGGGACCGGAGGCACACAAAATGGCGCCGCCAACAAACGAGAGAGATTCTAGGAAACCATTTTGATTTCAACGAAATAACGTACAAGAAAAATAATGGAACACGAGGTTGTTTTGCTACTCTTTGTGGATATTATATTCAAGTTTCTACGTGAAATACATTGTCTGCGCGTTCTTATTAATTTTAATTTATTAGAAATGCGTATTTCACACAAAAACTATTGAACGGATTGCATGTTTGAATTCTCACTACTTTACTACAAGAAAAAGATTAACATCCGTTGAACGCTTGTCTAAAAAAAGTGTAACTGCAAAACGACCCTTATATCAACGTGCAATGTTGTTTAGACGTTGACACTTCTTTTAGAAAGGAGTTTAACAAATGTTTAACATGTGGTTTGGTATTGCCCAGTTGCTGGGTTGTGGAGGGCAGACAGGCAGTCGCTCCAATACTGATATCCAGCTGAATCTGGTTTGACTGGAAGCCGACCCCAATATACTCGTAGTTGGGAAAAGGCTAGGCAGATGATGATGATGTTTAACAGATGTTTGTTTTATCCGTGATTTATCTACCCGTGGGATCAATTATTGATTTGTAGCGGGCAAATCCGCTGGCATATAACTAGTCAGAGTAGGTACCTATATTTGTGTCTTTGGGTAGCATCGTATCTCCCAAACGAATGAACCATTTCTAGAGCACTTTCACATTATTTCGTAAGATTGGTGAAATATCGAAATAGGTTCAGATCTATTATAAATTTTTGTCCGCAAAACTATAACATAATAGTGCGAGTCGGAATCCAACGCACGAAGGGTTCCGTATCATATTCTAAATAACAAATCAACAAAAACTCATGTCTTGACTGACTCTTGTGTAGAAACCTCCGTAGCTATTTATTTTATTTTGTTTTATGGTTGGTTGTTGCTGTTATTTTAGGATTGGTTGTTATAGTGGCAACATAAATACCATCTGTGAAAACTTCAACTGTCTCGTCGTGTCACGGTCCATGAATTATAGCCTGATGACAGACTGAAACACAGACTGACAGTGGAATCTTAGTCGTTTTACCTTTTGGCTATCCAAAAAGTACGACTTAGCCCCTTCGTACACTAGGCGACGCAAGTCTCCGATACCTTACGACTTTGGTATCCATTGACGCGTGTCTGTGTACAGCCTTTATGGATTTATATTGCGATAGTGACTTTTGGATACCAAAGTCGTAAGCTATCGCAGACTTGCGTCGCCTTGTGTAAAAAAGCTAAGATTCCATTGTCGGAACCCTAAGAAGTGACTTTCATATTTCAGTTAGCTTGTATAGAAAAGAAGATGTGGAAAAGTCGTCTTGCATTACACTACTTTTTAATATCCCAGCGTCGCATTCCTGTCTAGGAAAGGCTAATTAATTTTTGAATTCAGTGACATAATAATTATGAACTAAATTTTCGAGCTCTATTTCCGAGCTGCCGTTTTCAGGGTACACTGTGAATAAATCTGGGCCAGCTTTAGTCATATTTAGAGATGTGCTGAGTATTTGGTTAAGCCGACTAGTTGCCGACCGTAATCGGCTCGGCATCGGCTGGTTTATTGTGATTGGTGTGAAATTGTAATATTCTTGCTTAAAGTTTCACTTGTAACAGAACATCAAACATTTGATGTTTTAAATTTAAACGGAAAGAGGCTACATTGCTACAAACATTGCCTTGATCTTTTTAATCAACGCTCTATAGTTTGAGCCAGATAAGTGTGGAATAAAATTCGTTGACCCCCGTGTACCAATGTATTCCAATATTTCAAAACCATTCGAAAAAATGTAAAGAAAGTGTCGTAACACGATCAAAATAAACGAATCGTGGTAAGGGGCGACCGTGACCCTACATTTTATTTTGAAATTCGAACGATGGTATAATGGAATTCTTACGATGCGTTATTAGGATCAATGACCTTTATTCCACACTTAAATGGCGAGGACTATAGTTGATGGTCGTCTAAAAGTTTTTTTCGGGAAGATGTCAGACTTGTCAGTCGGCTCGGCAAAAATCTCGCTAGAACGTTCGTTAGAATGCTTGCTAAAATTCTGTCGTTTGTATGTAACTATAGCTGACCGAAGAAAGTTCCTAACGCCTCAGGATATTTATTTTTTCCTTTTAAACCTTCCCTGGCCATTCAAAAATAATTCAAAACTAAAATTAACCAAACCGGTCCAGCCGTTCTCAAGTTTTAGCGAGACTAACGAACAGCAATTGATTTTTATATAATAGAGAAGAAGATAGATAGAGAGATGTAATTCGCAAGAATGCTTATTACAAGTGAATGCACAAAATCAGCACTTTTAGCCGACTAGTCGGCAAAGTAACAGACGACCCGTCTCTATTAATAATATAGAACTGAGATAAGAGACGTGGATTATGTTGATGATAGTATGTGTATGTGTCGTATAATCCCAGGCTGCCCGACTAGCGAGATTGTAATTACTACGAAGTTACTGTTAAATCATTCTTATATCGAGTTTGCTAGCTAATTAAAAATATAGCAGCTTAGTGAGCTTGGTAGTGGTTATACAGGGTGAATTTTTCATCTGGACGTGGGTGGCTATACCTGAAACTATGAGTGATATTGAAAAACATTAAATGGAGTCTCGAGGCCGATTTTGACAAAAACAGAATACTTAATAGTACGACTTGGCGACGTACAGAAGTGTCACTTCACAGAAATAAACAAATTAATGTAAAATCTTTACTTGAAAGAATAAAAGTAAAAATATTTACGGTGCGTGTGAAACAGGTGGCGGGTGGCAGCCGACTGTGAAACCCGTACGCCCGCTTGTGCTTACAGTTTCATACCATTAACAAGCACACGCGGTCGCTCCGTGGACGGTGTTACACCGCGGCCTGCGAAAACTAAAACTGCATCATTAGATTTTAGAAAATTCAATAATCCTGGCCAGGCATCGAACCCGCTGATTTTTAAAAAACAATCACACCCTGTGTGCCAAACACCAAACAATAGTCTTGCTAATAAGGATCAAATTCTGGGAAGTAATCATATAGGGCAAACTTATCAATTAAGGTGGATCCTCCCCACCCCAAAACTGCCTAAATCTTTGTCAATGCTAAAGGGCAAATATCGATGCGGCGTGTTCCATGCGCGCCTCTAAGAGTATCAGCACAACGACGGGCCCCCCTTAGAGGGCCAAAGCCGGAAAGATTCGCGGGTCTCACGAATTACCATGACCCCAGAATGTAAGGGGGCTCTAAAACCTTGCGGCATTAAGTCCGCTGAAATGGATCGGAATGGATCGGAATGGATCAAATATTCTTGATAAATCTAAGATAATTCTAAATACAGGGTTTATATGAAAAACGTGGCCTGAATTAAGTGCTTCGAACTAAAAAAATACATTGTTCAAATCCGACATCCACGCGAACGAAGTCGCGGGCACAGCTAGTAATCCTACTATTTACTACTAATATTATAAACGTGAAAGTTTTTATGTGTGGATGGATGTTTGTTACTCTTTCACGCAAAAACTCCTGAACGAATTTGGCTGAAATTTGGTACACAGATAGTTTATAACTTGGATTAACACATAGAATCCCGATTTTATGTTCCCGTGGGATAATTTTGGAGTTGTAGCGGGTGAAGCCGCTGACAACAGCTAGTTGTACATGAAAGTGTAAATAAATAAATAAAAGGACACCGTGGATTTTAGTCAGTACAAAAGTCTGTCAGTCCCTCCCACTCTGCCCGGGTTGGGAGAACTCAGATTTTACCACGCTAATAAATATAGTTAAACTTTGTTAAATTTGCATCAATGTAAATATAACAAAGCTATATTCTAGTATTCCGCAAGAATAAAGCACTGTAGAAATAGGCCCAGTGGTAAGTACTTACTCAGATACTTACCCGAACAAAGCCGTTTACAAAGTACTTTGTTGAAACTTACTGAGGCTTTGCGCAGTTGGTAGAAACTTCCCATTATCTATTTTAGTAGCGACGAAAATAATTTCATATAACCTTGAGAACCTAAAAATAAATTTTGTGGGGAAACTTGGGAAACATAAAAAAATAAAGCGCTAACACGCGATGAGCAAGTGAGGAAAATATTGTTAGTAAAAACATAATGCTGGGGACCTACTATCTAAGCACGAAACTCGTAGCTTCGGTTAAACTTTCGGGCATCTCCTAGTCTTTACCACTTACAGGATAAGTTTAGTTACTTTTACAAGGTGAAAACTTTGCAGATTTCAAAACTTATGGATTCAAAACGAATAGAATGGGGTTCACTGATAAGTTTCAAGATATTTTCATATGGGCCCGTATCTTCGTTGACGGACTTAGAGAGTAGAACTAGAAAACTTCGTAAAAAAAAATTGGATACGTAAGAAACATGCAAGCACACGAACGACAACTACAACGAAATTAAAGCTATCGCCCTAATCGGAATCGGTCGGATCACACCTAAACGCTCGTTTACTTTTTTTCCTCGTATGTCCCACAAGAAGAAGGACACCACGTAGAAGATGGCGGGACGAGCTTGATAAAACCAATGACCAGTGGTCCACTTTGGCCCTGGATCGTGAAAACTGGAGATCATGGGGAGAGGCCTTTGCCCAGCAGTGAGATGATATAGGCTAACAGTATAAGTAACAAAGAAAATTCAATAATTTTAACCAATATTCCAAAAACAACCAAAATCAATCATCCGGACACTAATAAACCACGACTAATGGCTAATATCATTCATGAAAGCTCGAACTGGCTCGAACCAAGAGATATATTGAATTTGCATTTGGCCCGCTTATTAATTGGTCGAGTAAGTGGCGGAGCAGTATAGGACTCGATGTTAGAGCAAAATTCGATTTGCCGCTATCTGATGGTTTCGAGTCAAATGTGGGACATAATTTATGGGACGCTAATTTGATGATGTGGAACTAGATTTTAGGCGGCGATAAATGTTAGGTCTTGTGTTTTGGATGTTGTAATTTTGATTAGGGATAGATTAGAAATTGAGAAGCTTTTTTTAATATCCCAATAAAACAGCTATAACATTGAAGGAGAGTTTTACAAAAAATAGCGTCATCAAATACGTAACTTAACTTACTCGGTGTTAGAGCAAAATTCGATTTGCCGCTATCTGATGGTTTCGAGTCAAATGTGGGACATAATTTATGGGACGCTAATTTGATGATGTGGAAACTAGATTTTAGGCGGCGATAAATGTTAGGTCTCGTTATTTAGATGTTGCAATTTTGGTAAAGGTTTGTTTATCGGAAGTTATGAAGTTATTTTAAGGGGAATGCTCCTACCAGCCCGCGAAATAATCAAAAAAAAAAACGTCACTGCACCTTTGTAAACTTGGAAGGTTGTATTGGTGATTTTGATGATTATAATTTGTAACTACATACGTCTTACAGCCGCGATAGGATTTTAATCAACATACAACCTAGCACTGGCCTAGTCTAATTCACCTTCGTTATTATTGACCCGTAGCAGTTTTGAACCTTATTTTGAAACCAAAAGATCTGAAATACAATGAGACAATAAAGCCATATCAAAGATTATTTTGTTTCAGCACTTATTAAAAAATCTTCCCAACTATTTTTAATTTCTTTAACTATCCATTACCTTCATCAAAATCATACGACAAAGTTAGATTTTCATTTTAATTTGTCTTTTGTGAAAGTACAAAATGAAAATGGAGTCGGCTTTCGACGAAACGCGATACGACTAACGGCATTTGCCATAAAACATTATGAACTGATTTACACAAACTAATGGCTGTCACTTTAATTAATGAAATTTTATAATGAAACTAATTGTTTGCCGTGGTTTCACCCCCTCTGCTCCACTCCTATTGGCTGTAACGTGATGTTTTATAACCTATATAGCCTAGCATTCCTCGATAAATGGACTATCCAAACCAAAATCTATTTTTTAAAGATGTAGTAGTTGCTGAGTTTAGCCTCTTCATCTTTAAAATATTACTAGCTGTTTCCCGTGATTTCACCCCCGCTACTCTGTTCCTATTGTGTAACTTATAACATAACGCGGAAGGTGACGAGCAATTTATACTAACACTAGCGACCAGCCCCGGCTCCGCACGGGTGCAATTTCTACTATATTATGCATAAAAACCTTTCTCTATCTATTAAACAAAACCGCATTAAAATCAGTTGCCTAGTTTTAAAGATATAAGCATACATACGGACAGATAGCGGCTTTGTTTTATACTACTCGTATGTAGTGATTATAAAGGCGAAGAGTTTGTTTGGTTAATCTCAGGAAAAATTGGTTAGAATTTAAAAAATCGTTTCGAATTTCTATTGGTGGCCATTTATTGAGGAAGGCTATAGACTATATTATTATAGTCACGATGCTCCCAATAAGACCCGAATAGTAGGGTTGAAAACACAGAGAACAACAATTTTTAGATGCAGCAAATGCCACTTCCATAAACTACAAATTAATACAAAACACGAACTTCAAAACGTACCATTTCCTGCTCTATTTTCTTGGAACTCCCTGAATCACTGAACCGAACATCTTTGCTAATAGTCCGGCACTAAATCGTGCATGTACTCATGTGTACCGACTTAATTTATGGCTGTTACCAGACCATGATTTGGCACAAGAGAGAATGCTCAGTGCCAAAGGTCAAGCGTAGATCTTTAGAACTGGAAATTAATAACCTATCTTGGTTCCTATCTTCGGTTTGATCTTTGTCTATAAATCAATCAATGACAACGCACAATTAAGAGAATCTATCCCATAGTTGAAAATAATGTCGAAAAAAAATGACAACTGTTTTTCGTTCGTAGACTAGAGACGTGTTTTCATTTTCTATACAAATGATGTCATAAGGAAGTGGGAGGCGTGAGAGAGAGGACAGCGTTAACCTCACGATCCAGCCGCCGCTGGACGCCCGCGGCAACGGACGGCGTGTAATGAACGACTCGCTTTCTGATCATGGACCATGCACAGGTCAACAGCGCGCCGTGTTCCACGTGCGCCTCAAAGAGCTGTCGGCAATATAACGGGGCCCCACTTAGATGGCCAAACCCTGCCGAGGTCGAGGCCACTGTGGATTTTAGTCAGTACAAGTCTGACAATCCATTTCATAATTTTAAAACGTAAAAAAACGACGGGTTGCACTCCGGGAGTGCCGGCAGAAGTGAACCTGCCTACTCTCCTCGCTCAGGTCACGTGGATGTTATCCCATCCTTCAATCCCAAAGGTTTGATTTAACTTTTGCATTCGCACCTTTCAAAATAAAAGTCTGTCAATGTTTTCAATAAAAATAGAGAGCAGATATAAAACATAAAGTTTCATTTTACGTGGGCACCACCTCAATGTTGATAGGATAAATGAAAATCTATTTTCAAACCTAACAGGTACTGAGTTTTAATTAACACATCGTATTTCAGACTTTTATTGGGATATGTGGAAAATAAATAAAAATAAAAGGACACGTGAACATACAATATCATTTCCAGTGCCAGCTGTGTTAAAATTATAAAGGGTTTCTTGGAATTAATGCAATGTTCCGTTTCAATATATTTGGTGTTCCGGTGTTTCGTACCTGACTACTCTGAGAAGAAACAGCCGAAACAAACTCAGAGGTCACAGTCTCTTTTAAAGTCCAGACATTGTTCAGGTCATACGAGGACCATGTGGGTGTCTGAGACGGTCTTTTGAAGAAAGAACCACACAGATTTGAGTGGACCTGTCCAGTTAGTGCAAGCATTTGTCGGTGACCGTGTAGCTCGACTCAGACCTCAAGGAGCTCAACGACACGACGAACAATACCAAAGAAAGGACATTTGGGTAATATCAGGTTATTGCTAAAACTTGGTGTTTCACGCGCGCCTCAAGGAACTGACAGCAGTCTGATGGCGCTCACCTTAAAGGGCCATAGTTTGCCGAGGTGGTGGGCCTGACTTATTAGATAACCGTGACCCTGGAACGAAAAGTGCTATTGAAGAAACACCAAAAATTTCAGTCCGTACGAGTCTGACAGTCTCTCCCGTCCGGCTCTGGACAGGAGGACTTATTTAATGATTTTACCACGATAAAATAAGCTTAAGATTATTATCATTAGCAGAAGCAGGAAAAAACAAAGTAAACTAGAGTTACTTGCACTTGAAAATGATCCGAGAGTAAACGAAAATAAGGAAGATTTCCAAATGCCGGATGAAAGGAAAGGTCAAGGGCCTCTTGAGACAAGAGTAGTGTAATTATCCGGAAAAGAAGCAAATTAGGTTAATGTAATAAAGAATTTATTTTCACTAGTTTCAGCTTGCTGATTTCTTTTCGTTTGGCCAGAAATAGGGCTTTAATATTATTATCTATTGACAGTCTCTAGTATGATTTTTCACGTTTTTGTGACGTAAAGTAAACTGGAACTTTGAAGTTATTTTCATGGGAATAGATAGTTCCTCGTTTGTACACTAGAGGCTCTTTTTAAATTTTCTATACAAACGCAGTAAATAAGTACACTGACACTAAAATGCAATAATCTTGTGCTAAGGTCTCTGATTGACGATGACGACAACGGCGACCTGTTTTTCAATATTTCTTCGTACACTAGAGGCCCTTTTTTAATTTTTCATACAATAAACGCTATAAATACTTCAAGTACGCTATAAATAAATGCAACAATCTTGTGATAAGGTCTCTGATTGACGATGCGACGTTAACACCTCAGAAAGTCTAAAAAAAAACATTATTCTAAAAAAGAAGGTCGCAGGACGACACTTGAAAAGAGGCTTCATTTAATAACACGTATAGATTTAAAAGGTACAGTAATTTAGATTATTAAACTCATTGCCTTGAGCCAAACCGTCCGTGAGATGATTATCGCTGGTATCATAGCCAGCGATTATCCTAATGGTGTTACGGTGATTAGGTAAAACGCTTCGGTTCGATTAAACGCGTTGTCAATGATTTCCTGGATTTTCTTATATGTTTAGATAAGATAATAATATTGCTAACGTTTTTCTTTTTTCCGTCTAGATGTTTATTTATTTATTATAACTGCTTTCTTTTGCCCTGACCCTTCATGGGTCCAAAATTTAACAATATTGAAATACCGCCCACCTCAATACAGTCTACTGCAATACCGTCTTCTAAAATATCATCTACTACAATAGCGTCTACAGCAATACTGTGTACTACAATACCGTCTACTGCAATACCGTTTACTGCAATACCCTCTGCTGCAATACCGTCTACTGCAACACCGTCCACTGCAATACCGTGTCGACTGAAATGATTTTGAACGTATTTCTCCGAAATAGTAGTTGTATAAAATTTTTGTCTAAAATCAATACTCATAATCTAATCTTTTACTCAGAAATAACATGTACCAACAACACAAAATTACACAATTTCACTTCAATCAATTTTTCCTTAGAACACGTCATAAAACACCTACTTTCTTAGTTCATATCCAATTTGGAATAGAGTTCAAAATTCCATAGCTGATATTTTTTAAGATGTTTAAAAATCGGTATTGATTGTCATGTAATGTCGATGTTGCGTGATCGAGCGAAGGTTACGTCAAAATATGGGTATGTTAAAAGGAAACTATGTAGTTTATTTTTACGGTGTGATTTTTATAATAATTCTAGAGTACTACTTTAATATAAAATAATAATAATATTCCACAACTGTCACACAACGCCATCTAGTCCCAAGCTAAGCAGAGCTTGTGTTATGGGTACTAGACAACTGATAAACATACTTATATATTTCTAAATACATACATATTATAGATAAAATTACACCCAGACACAGAACAAATGGTCGTGCTCATCACACAAACATTTGTCCTGGGTGGGAATCGAACCCACGACCTCCGGCATAGCAGTCAGGGTCACTAACCACTAGACCAACAGGCCAGTCGATGACGAAAATGACGTAACAACACTTCTAATCCCTAACAGTAAACCTGGGATGCACTGGTAATGATGACGTTAAATACCATGCTTGAGGTTATGGATTTAAACCCAGGGTTAATAACCGTAACGTCAGAAAGTCTAATATGAATTTCTTAAGTTAATTTTAGCCATTGTTGACATCGGTGTAAAAGATGACAGTTCATTGTATAGAAATGACATTGACACTGACAGTGCATGCCACGTCCAGGAACTTCCGTTCTAAAACAGTACAATTTAAATTGTCACCACGTTACGTTTTCTCCTCCCATAATTTCCTGAAACAGCATCAGTTATAAATTATATCTCTGTTAGTTCTGGTATATCTATCACTAATTCTCTTACAAACGTAAGAAGTGGCAGTTTATCATAATGATGACATGACACTGACATTTGATATCACGTTCAGGAACTTTCAAATCTAAAACAGTACAATATAAATTGCTATTCCACGTTAGTTGTTCTTTAACAATAATTTCGTCAACGAGTAATTAAACCCAAAGCACTTAGCTTTTCAGGCATCGCGACGGAACATAAGTACCGACATAAGTCTAGTGTAATCATAAATGAGTTGTAATGGGAGAGACGTTGAGCACCTCTATTACGTGTTTGTAATGAGTATTGCTCACTTCATTTAAAATAGTACTTACTCTTTGTTCGAGAAAGGCAGAAGGTGTTATACCGTTTTATTAGTCCTACATTTAGAATTGTTTCGAGACTTTCACACAAAATTCGATGAACTTTATATTGAGACAAGAATAATCCAAATTGACAGCCTGTCAATTTGGATTATTTTTGTCTTAGCTACTGTTAATAAATGAATGAGATCGGATGCATCGACGCCATATTAATTCGTATTAGGACAAGAAAATGTGATGTAAAGTAGCAATTGCTTTCAACGCCTTCTCGGTAGCTAAGATTTTCGTACATTTTTTTCACTTCGTCTAGGGACTCCAAGCTTACATTATTATCAGGTGCTGCTATAATCCCCATTTTATTTGCTTATTATAATACTGAGATCCCTTTCCTTTTGAAATTAAATTTCAGCTCGCGTTTAAAAATAAAAAAGTCTACTTTCAAAAACTTCACTCCAAACGCAATTATATGACCCGTTCCCACGAAAACAAAATTAGCTAGTTTTAAACACTGAATGATGCAGAATATAAAACTGTTTACGACTCCACCGTCGAGGCGCCAGCGCTTTGGTTCCAAAAGAATTTTTAATATGGCCTTTTTAGTTTTAATATTTTAAAATCTATGAAAATCTAGCAGAACAAAATGCTTAAGAAGATTTTTTTCCAGCAATTTCTTTCAAACCGTTTCTGATATTGGCTTTTGGATGTGGATTGTGGAAGCTTGAACGCTTGAATTTCTAGATAAAAGGTGAGATGAGTATGAAAACAAAAGTAAAACCGTGATCACGACCTCATTATACTCGCGACAAGAATTCTGTCAAGCGACACTCGCGAGCGTCATTTATTTACCTCGCGCGAGTACCGTCGCGTCCCGGTGACTCGTGGCTTCCTCTATAAAGTTCTTTCGTTTGTTTTCCGATCGCTGTCGTAACACTTGTGTCGCTTCATCTAGTGTGTCGTGGCCAAACAGTGACATAGGTAAAGAACTATACTATTGAGAAGTAGGTGAGCACTTCTGAAAATGCCCGATAGATTTGTCAGCATTTTCTAACGGCACATTCTCTTGGAAAAATGTGGATTTTCTTCGTATTGTAAGAGGTAGTTTCGTACGTTTGTACATGGATAAAAGATTTCGGTTTGCGTTCGTTTTATTGGTTGTATATTTTTGTTGACTGGTTCTCGATTTGATTTTGTTCGTTTGGTGTTTATTTAGTTTTTTTTTTAGTTACCAGTTATATTGGACTTTTGGTTTAATTTGTGCCAGTCAACTGTCTATCGTTTTGCCAATTTTGTTGGTTCGCTTCTAACCTACGCTGATAGTATTTTAAAATAGAGCAGTAGTTATTACTAGGGTTTTTATGTGCCTAACCTTACAGGTGTTGCGTGGCGCTGCGGTACTTTTTTTTATGTCTATAAAATACTTAAAATAATGCGGTCTTAAGTTTTTATTTTCCGATATAACTGAACCAAAGTCTAAAGTTACTAAAAAGGTTTAAATGGCACTTCTGTATAAAATTTCAGCGATTAGCGGGTTCGATTCTCGCACGAAACAAATATTTGTATAACCTACAAGTTTCCTAACCACAAAGTTTCGACTCTGGGTCTTTGTTTATGTGACTTTCTATGTTTGTAAACGCATCCACGACACGAGAGAAATTTCTAGCATGAGAAAAAAAACAGTGATTTTAAAAGATACATGGTGACTTTATAAGTAATTTATAAGTAATTTTCTTTCTTTGTTATTCTTCGATTCAGCCTTTTATTATTATTATTCAATTTTAATTTATATTTATTATGACTTTTACTTTCACCAATTATGTTAATAAAATATTTTTGTTTAGTCACTTGTAAATTCAATGTGGTACTCGGCTGGGTAAACTTATTAAAAAGTATTTATAAGTTTGCACTAAGACGCGGTAATTCAAGGACTTTTATGTAGCTGCCCGACGCTCGCGGCTGCCTATAACGCATTGAAGCGGGTACCTATATTACTTAATCTCTGTGATTCGTTTTTCTGAATGTTGCATAATAGTCTTTGTCATAACGGTAAAATATATACTTTTATTACATCTATAAATACGTCTAGATACATATAAGTATATAACATATTTATGTATACCTGTACATTTTATTTTATTTTATTCTGTTGGTACATGTATATTTATTATTTTAACACACACACACACTCTATAAAGCTGTGACGTCTCACAAGGCTCAGTTGAAAACCAGTGTCAGGCTCCCTGTGGCCTGGCTTTATGCTGAACTGAGCCTATTTGGCACAGCCGTGAGGCACACGGTACCTACATTCATTGTATATTAGTAATTTTTAATTGTAATTGTGTGCTAAAGGTTTGCCAAATAAACGTATTTTCTTTCTTTCTTATAGAGAAGTAGGATTTTTTTTAACCATTCTTTTGTTTTTCGTCATTCTGTCATGCCGGTACCTATTAATAAAAAAAAACGAAACGACCAATTCAAAAACGCACTTGGTCGTTTGAACCCGCGGGCCCCGCAAGAGCGGGGTCAAACGACCAAAGAGCCTTAAAATCGATGCGCATATCAAACATGATGTTCATATGTGACATTTCAAAGTCACTTTAATATGATAATTGTTATGTGTTTGCTTGTGGTTTTAGCTTCAGTTTGCTTTAGGCATCTGTCCCACTGGCAATGCGGAAGCGACTTGCTACTGACTATTTTATAGCAAGAAACCCTATTTAGATTGTCGGCACGATTGGCGTAGTGGCTGAGCAATCGGACTGCTGCACTGCGTGTTGCGAGTTCGATCCCCGAACGGAACAAATATTTGTAAGATCTGCAAGTAGTTTTTTCGGGTCTGGGTGTTTGTTTATGTTAGATTCTATGTGTGTAAACGCACCCACGACACAGTAAAAAATTCTAGTGTTGGGTAACGTTTTTTATAAAAAGAAAAGAAAATTTTCGTTTTGCGTATCTGTTAGCCTTATATCCAGACCAGTAGCACGATTTTTCACTCTTTTACTTTACAGAGTCTTTCCAGTATTTACAGCGTTTCTTGTATGAAAAATGGAACAGCGCCTCTGGTGTGCGAAGAAGGAACCAATTTTTTCCTTGAAAATTGACAATTTGAAGTCGCCAAAGTTCCAGTTTACTTTACGTCTCAAATACTGAAAACTTGTGCTGACGGTACTGGCGTACTTTTAGAGTGTTTTTTAGAAAATTTTATTTATTTTATTTGAATGACCATTAATAACATCATGATCATCATCGAACCGTGTTATTGCCTTAAAATATAACTCTTTTGAAGTTACTAGCTCTACTATCTATTCGGTAATCGTTGGAACAGATGCCTAAAGCCAAACTGTAATCACTTGTATAAACATTAATTAATGCATGGAAATCCATAGGTAATTGATTGTTAACCCAGTAATTACGATAAGTTACTTCGATTTGATTTTATGAAATTATATTTACGAATGACTTTAAATTACACCGTACAATGTAATACAGTATGCACGATTCATAAACAAAACCATGGATTAAAATAAAATAAATGGAAAAAATGCCCCTAAAGCCTAGACAATGTGACATTCTATTGGGTAACTATTGTTGAGAGGTCAAAAACTAATGGATTGACTGACATAAGGTACTGAATTTACGTCATCCCTTTTGATATTGTTTAAAGTTTAATCCCACCAAAAACATTCTGTAAAAAACTAGCCAAAGTCTCGATAGAGCTGCTTATTTATCTCTAAAAAGTAATGAAATATAAAAATAGACAAAGTCGTGCCAAGTCTAAGTTTTCTTACTGCGATTTCTTTATAATTATAGTTAATGTTGTGTGACGTGGCCGTTGAAGGGTACACAATGGTACAAAACCAAGTGCTTCGTGACACCATTGCACCAACTTACTGGATGACGAAAATTTCAGCGTTCTGGTCTTATCCGAAGGTTCTCAAATAAGGGCCTGAAAATGCGGTGAAATGGTTCCAGTAAAGGATGGTACGGGAGTGTTTGCTTTGCGCTCGACTTTGGCGAGGCCACTGCCGTGCCCCCAGATAGAAAGCCGATTACGGCCTAAGCGGTGAGCGGAGTAACAGGCGGCGCGAGTAAGACATTACTTACTTTGTAAGAACGCGAATTCTCTACTGTCGGCGTCTCATGACATGTTTCAATCATTTAGATACATTTGATCTTACCTATCGCCGCGGTAAATCACCGCTCATAGCAGCAATGTCGAGAACGTGCCGTAATACTGTTGAAACGGAACGTAGCCAATGAAAGAAAGAAAAAAGTATGTGTGCAAGTGAGAAAGAATCATTTTATGATCTCAAAACCACCACCTTATAAATTTGAGGTAGAAACGTAAAATCTGTACTTACACGTGTCTGAAAATCCAAGGTCATGTAAGTACATTCAAAGACTCTTCAAGCAAGCAAAGTAAACTAGATTACAAAACCAAGTCAACGTACGATCCAGCATCTCGCTATTTTCATCTCAAACAACGGTGACACCCAAATATGAGACCACGAAATAATTGAGCCTTTAAGTATTAATAAAACAAGCTCTTCTCTATCGCATATCATACTATGCGATATGTACACCTAAAAATGTTTCCATGACTAAAGGCTACTTTCTGTGACACATTGGGCCATGCGAGCTCTGTACTGGTTTATCAATGTCTTCCAATTTTTGGTTCTAGGACATGCCTATCTTCTCAAGACATTTTCCTTGAAGCTTCTCTATAATAATTTGATGAAAAACCACTCAGCGGGGTGTTTTGGGTGCAGTACCAATGGTTTTAGTCAAAACGAGACCAACAGAATCCTCCAAATGGTGGGCAAACACTGAGGATTTTCCTGGATTTCTCTTGTAACGCTGAGTGCTTACAAGCATTTAAAATCACAAACACAAACAGCCATACTCGGAACAGCTATCCATAGGCCATACAAATAATTGTTCTGTACCCGAATTATTGACACTAACACAGCAGCGAATCACCTAACTACGAGTAGGTTTTTTACTGATCAATTGCGAAGCACCACATTTCATAATTTCTTAAGCAACTTGTAGTACTGAAATAAATACCCTACGGCCTTCTGTTACTATATGGAAACAGTAAAAGACGCTTAAAGGATTATGTACGTGAACAGAATTGACGGTAGGCCCAATCTCTTTGGAGAATATAATAACGTCTCATATTACATCAAAAAAGTATAAAGAAATAGTAGTCCTTTACTTCTTGTTTCAATCTTTTGCCCAATTTTATTATGATTGGAGTAAACTATAAGGAGGATCGTGATCATCATCATCATCAGCCTAAAGACCTTTACTACTGATCCCCCCCCCCCCCTCTAGAGGGCCAAAGCGTGCCGGGGTCGCGGGACTTATCTCATTACCGTGACCCTGGAACATAAAGGGCTATTAAAGGACACCGTGCATTTTAGTCAGTACGAGTCCGACAGTCCGACCTGTCCTGTCCGGGGTGGGAGGACTCATTTTATGGTTTTACTAATTTTTTTGTTCTTGTAATTTACCGAATCCTGCCAAAAACTTTAACGGGTTATTTAATCGGGAACATAGAGTGCTTGCAACAGTGCAGATAGAAAACTTGGAACAAATAGTAAAAATACTGAACGGAGGACAGGTATGCGTGAATAGCTTCTTTGCCTCAGCAATATAAACAAATTAATTTTTGCTCATAAGTAATTTCTAAGAAACTCAACAATTCTAATGTTACTTTTTTAAAGGAAAATTCGATGGCGAGTAGTATTTGAACTTATGACTTTCTGATTTAGTACCTACTACTCGTAGATGCTTTTCTCAATCGCGCTATCGCGATCATGCTCAACAAGGTCGAATTCATAAGGTCGCAGTCGATGTTTTCTTTCTACAAAAAAGGTTTAATTTCGAGACAAAGGTGATAAGCTTTTAATACATTTAATACATTTAATTTTTTTTCCAACTGTTTTTCTGCCACAAAAGAAATAGCGCCTGCATTCCTTTTTTTAGCAGTGCCACAAGAAGCTGGTCTCATCCATACCCTGCCTTCATGATGTACCCACATGAACTCTTGACCCAATTGCTAACAACCGTCACGACAGCGGTTCCTCTGACCACTTAGAACTACAACACAAACTCAATTAGACGCCGCCATTACGGCGTGGCCTTAAATCGAGGCCAATTTGTTGAAGACGACTCCGATTAGGGCTTAAAAGCAGGCAATCCGAAGCTTCAAGTATATAATGTCATTATGAAGGTTTGTTAATACTTCAATGAAGTCCTGGGGGTATTAAACTTGGATTAAACATACTCCGTCTTACCACAAAAAAAATAAACATCTGTTAAACACTTGTCTAAATAATCTGTCAATGTCAAATCGGCATTCCCCTTTGATATAAGGTTCGTTTTGTAGTGACACTTTTTTAAGACAACTGTTCAACAGCTGTTTAAGTTAATGTAGTACGACGGATTATGTTTAATTTTTCAGGGTTTGGTGAGTTATTTAAATATATAATTAAAACTATATTTTCTCTAAAACTAGAATATTTAAAAATAAATAAAACTAATTATTTACAACAAGATACTTAAAGTAAAACTAAACTAAAATACATAATTTAAAAAAAAGCGAATTATTTAAATTTATCTGTTTGGTGAGTAGTTCCTCTGTCGGAAAGAGACAGAGCTATGCAAGTCATTTAGCGACATCTCGTTACTACAGTGGAGCTACTCTCGCTTTAAGATTTCGCGGTAGGCCCCCTGATCAGTCCTTCTCGACTTTATTTGGGTCGGCTTGTAAACTAAACAGATGCAGTTTAACACGAGTTTGTTAAATGAAGCTTCTTCCAGAATGGGCGGAATTTAATCATTATACAACCAACCAAAGATACAATTAAACCATTGATATTAATTATAGTTTCACTCTTTGAACAAAGCTTGTTAAATTAAAAATGAGTTAATATTTTACTCATTGCAAATTAATCGAATATAAAATGATTTCTTATACAACTTATAACTTCGTCAAACTATCCGATACCTTTTTCTTTTCTCCATAAATCCAATATCCAATAATCCATCGAGCGTATGTTTTATTTATTAAAGAACTTATAATGAGGCATAACTTGTTCCTCGAGGCAAGCCAACTCCGCTTAACACTTCCGCTCGTTCCGAAGCCACACGGTTTAACGACTTCTTTGAAAGTTTAATTTGTCTCTGTCGTGATCAAAGTCTTTGTTATTCTTTGTAATAAAAATGTCTCGATTAAATTAATTAGTATGTCATGGCAGGTCTAACAAGGTACTCGTAATTAGTGGTTTGGAATAGATGGTAGCAGTAAAAAAAAAGCTTGTAATTAATTAGTGTAGAAGTTAAAATAAATTGTTTTGTAGGTACTTATTACTTTCTAATGAAATAAATATATCTAAACTCAGTAACTGACAACGTCTTTTTGAGAATTGTTGGTTTACCTACTTAAAATTGGCTTCCAAAACATCATATACAGTCAGCTGAATAACAGTTTTTTGGGTGGGAAACCTAAATACGGGTCAAACCAGGCCGTAGTGATTAAAACTTACTCTGTTCTTTCAATTGCCCTTTGTATAATTCAATTCTAAGGGCGCTCCCTCACCGCGAGCATTCACCTGTAATGTAACGTTACCGATTCGAACATTCGAAGACAATAGACCATCAAATTGCGCACTTTTATATTACATTACAAGTGAATTCTCACGGTGAGGGAGCGCCTTAATAGGTATTTTACCAGCAGTGATTATCTATCCGTTGGATGCTACTGGCGGACTCCAAAGACAGGAGGGTTTTGTCCACCAGTGGACGTCGTCCAGCTGAAGATGATGATTACCTATCTGACCTCCTTTTACCCAATTACTGGATAACACCCATCTACTGTTCAAATATGAACAGCAAAGCGTAACTTTGAAGACGGATTCGTCAGTCCATTTTTTATTTAGTCAAAAATTCCTCTGACACTCTTTGTAACGAAGTACCTACAATATTCAACGAACCTAGAACTTTAAAGACCACAAGTTCAAGTGAAAACCGCATGCTATAGCCAGTTATTTTGATGACGTCACTGGCAGAGGCAAGCGTCAATCACGCGGCTTGCTCGAAGCGGAATAGAGGTGGTTTAAAGTCAAAACCGAGGAGAGGAAACCAACTAGGAAGGTAGCACGTTAGATGTACAGACGACAACATATAAACTTACCCCAATATTTTTAATATAAAAACCTTAGTCTAGGTCAGGAGTGTCCAAGACAAGGTCGACTTCCTCTGTATATTAGCTGGAAGTTTATATTCGATATCTGGGTCTTTTTTTTTTACGTGGCAAAATCATCAGATGAGGCCTCCCATACCGGGCAGGGCGGGAGGGACTGTCAGACTTGTACTGACTAAAATCCACGGTGTCCTTCACGTCTTCTCCTTCGGTGTCGGAGCCCTTTATGTTCCGGGGTCACGGTGATGGTATAAGTCCCGCGACCCCGGCAGGCTTTAGCCCTCTGAAAGGAGGCCTCGTCATTATGCTGACGCTCTTTGAGGAGCGCGTGGAACACGACGCGCCGTCGACCCGGGCATAGTCCATGGTCGGACGGCGAGTTGCCCTCTATTCGCCGCCCGCATGCCCACTAGGCAAAAATGTGCATGTCAACTTTATTACGTCAGAACTGTCCGAAATAAGGATATTCAATCAAATAAAATGTAAACATTAAATTTAAATAAGTTACATCAACCCTTTTGAAAATATTTTAAAATTATTTTAACAACATTAATTGCAGTTAAAAATTCCCTCTGGTTTCATTAAAAGAAATCATTAAAAATGTTCAATAATTTCACATAAACCACAAATAAAATCTGCATGTACAGTTTTAACCTGACTTCATTACTGCAAGTATTAAATTGCAGTTTCGAACGATATACACCTTCAGTCCCGATGTAAATTACATAAATTATACCAATAAATATAAAAGCATTTAGCATTTTACATTAATTCGAACGAACGAAATAAACGAACCGTATATACTCGCAGGTATTCCTGTATTCGGAAATTGTTGAAATATTCGCTAGCAACTCAATGAATTTTGCAGTCATACATGGGTACTGTCGATAACGTAATTCATCTTCAACAATTTTTAGTTAAGGCATCTAACTTTGCTTTAACTGAAAATGGATTTATTCAGTAAAAATATCAAAATTATGCATCTTACAAATATTATTAGAAAGACGAAAGAAAAAAAGTATTCGACTTTTATAAAAATAAGATCAATTACAATCAATTACAAAAACATTAGTCGTATCCTAAGTCCTCGAGGTTAAGAGTGCCTTTCCACCAGAGATGTGCTATGGAGCTGTGCTGCGAGGATGTATAAGCTGAGCTACGAAATTATATGACTGTTTCCAATAATTCTGGACTATGTAGCTGTGCGAGTAAGAGGTGCTAAGGAAAGTGCACCGTCACAAAGTAGCTGGGCTACAAAGATGCGCGGCTCGGGCATCTATAGGGAAGAAGACCCATAGCACACCTCCATAGCACGCATCCTTCCATATATAAAACACATCTTAGTTGAATCCGTTTCCACTCGTGCTGTGTTATGTATACCAATGAATATGAGGCGGATATCATAAGCATCCGCAGCAACGTAGCACAGCGCATCTTTGGCGGAAAAGAAGCCTAAGGCTCGCACAAAAACGTTTTACATTCATGTTAATTCTATTTTTAACAAGGAATAAAATTTAAAAAATTGGTACCCTAAGCAAATAATAATGATGTCCAAACTGACAAATAGAAAGAAAATGCTTTTTGAGATACTATTTTTAAGCTGAAAAAAACAGCGTAGGTCTTCCATTAATGCTCACTTCTTGTAAGAGCTCAAGTTAAGACTGCAAACAGACATAATGCCAGCCTGTGACGACTTTTCGTTGCCTAGAAGTCCCCGTTTTAAAAGACTTTGAAATCTTTCAACCTTTGAACTTAAGAACAGAAGAAATATTTCATGAAAATGTAAACGAATTTGTTTGAAAACATTTCCTTAGATTTTAGTGCTATTTACTTATTATGTGATATGGTTTATTCTAATACTTAAACCCGAAAATATTTTTGTATTGATTGAAGTGTTTTTGACACCATGATTAACTTTGTAAATTACGTCCATTTCCGATTTCCAATATATATTTTTTAAATTTAAATAAAATAACTTATTAGGTGACTACAATAAGAATGCAATGTCAGTGACCTCTCTCTGTTACGAGTATCTGTTAACTGTCACTTACAAAAATAACGTTTGTCAAAGATAAAATTAAAAGAAAAAAAATAAGTTAGCGCTGTGGCTGAGCAATTCTACACCTGCGCAGCGTGTCGCGGGTTCGATTCCCGCACCGAAAAAATACATTTGTATGATCTACGGGTAGTTCTGCTGCTCGACAATTTGCTGAACTGGACCCATTTGGCGTAGCCGTGGGACACACATGTTATATTTGCTGTTATATTTGTTGTTTTTATCTTATGTAATTTATTCCTTTACTTCTATTTTTAACCGACGAAAAAAAAGGAGGAGGTTCTCAATTCCACATGTATATAATTATATATATATTTTTTTATGTATGACCACGCATAACCTTTCCAAACGTGGTCCGATTTCAAAAATTCTTTTTTATTTGGAAAGAGTATATCTCAAAGTTGGTCCCATTAAAATTTCAAAACTGAAATCGGCCTATAAGGGTAGAAAAAAAAGAATTAATTGTCTATCTTCCTACAGAATTTTCAATTATGAAACGATTCTGTTGAAATAAAGTTAACAATTGTAGTTCTGGGGACATTATTATATAGCAGAGATGTGTAGAACATAACATGATGCCGTCACCATTATCAGATCAACTCCAGATCCCTGTTATTTTGTGAATTCAGTCCCAAGAGTTCCATAACAGTTAACAACAGCTATATCGTGTTTGGGCTCATTTCACTCAGCTTGATGAGAACTTTAGACTTAGCTGAGGTATCATTGCCATCAAGGGTCTGAGGATGGTGACAGAGGGCAATAGCTAGAGATCCTTAACAGCTGCAGTTGATCTGATGATGGTGACGCCATCATGTTATGTTCTCCACATCTCTGCTGTATAATATGACACGAGATAGGAAACTCAAAAGTAAAAATAAGTTATTTAAAAAAAAAATCAAACCGACGAAACATCGAACTGAAAAGAAAAAAAATAAATTTCGAGGCGGCGCCAAAGAAACAATCAACGAATAGCTACGACGAGCTATTCAACCACGACAAGCTATACAACGAGCTATTCTGTTCTTCAAATAGTTAATTTATATGTTTGTTTGTTTGGCGCCGCTTCAAAATTATTATTTTTTTTCAGTTCCATTTTTCGTCGGTTTGATTTTTTTTTAAAAGGACTTATTTCTTATTTTATTTGTTTATGTTGTGTGTACCGGCTACTCAAATAAACGTTTTTTCTTTTCTTTTTAGTTATTCTGGCTGTTTATGTATGCGAGTTTCTATGTTTCGTCACGCAACCATGATACAGGAGAAATTATCAGTGTGAAGCAACTTTTTTTTTATAAAATAGTAACTAAACAAGTGTCAACAATATTTTTTTTCTTAAAAGAGCATGAAAGCGTGTATTTGATCCATGCTATTTTAAGGTTTTTTTATTCACTTTATTATGGTGCCATCAAAGTTTTATTGATATAGTGGTCGCATGACCTGACCTGACCTTGTATAAAAAAAAAACTCCTGCGTCATTTTTTATTCGTTATGAGTTCGTCATTATCTGTGTGCGAGTTTTGTTGGCAACAGTACTAAAGCACAATGTAAGTGTCGAATACATCGCAGTGACAAACAGGCTCTTGACTATGAAAAGTTTAATTCATTGCTGAATATTGTAATGGATTTGGATTAAAAGTACCCATAAAAAATTTAATTATTTTGCTTGGACTTTGAATACTGAAACTCTAAAAAAAAATTGGTCCCAACTGAAAAAATCATCAAATGAGTCCACCCACCTTGACACTGTCAGACTACTGACTGTGTTTTCGGTTGCTCTGTATTTTCCAGGGCCGCAGTAATACCTTGTCTAGACAGACTGGCGATCCCGGCAGGCTTTTGACTATACACGCGTTAGGGCGCGTGCCGGCGACGACTCGGGGCTGATCCTTGATCACACCACGAGGTACCCGTTACTCGTTGTCAAGCAGTCAGGGTGGGAGGTGGAGGATGGCTTCTCCCTTACGCATTCCTCAACCGCCAAGCAATACTAATTTCAGGTTCTTGGTGATTTGAAACTACTAGTAGTATGCCTATTTCCTTAAGATGTGTAAAACACGACACGCCATCAACTTGTCCCTCGTCCTTGATCCGACGGCGAGCTACTTAATACTCGCCGTCCGCAAACCCAGACACAATTTACTTAACATCCAGAATTCAATTACAGGGCAACGTACTTTTCGTAAGACTATAACCATGCATATACCACGGGTAATTTGAAATGGATACCTTGTCTCAATGCCATAAAACATCTCAAACAGGTAGGTAAGCCTGAAAAACCGGCTCTTTTTCCGTATCAGTTGAAACGAATTGTCAATAAAGACGGCTTTACGATTCGGTTTAAGCTGTTACTACGGTTTTTCGAAGGCATTGAATTTTCACTCTGTGGCTTTAGTTCGAGTGAGTGACTCAAACGTAAAGTAAAAACCTACTTGATTTTTTAAAATTAGATCACAAACGTTTTTTGTTACGATAGGTCATTTAGTAGAGGACCTCGTGGCTATATATATTATTAACAGCCGCTCAGGCCGATCTTCCAGGTTAAGCCGCGCTTGCCGAGTTTGGGCTGTGGATGGGTGACCATCTGTCATAGCGAGTTTCCTCCGTGCCTCGGAAAGCACGTAAATCCGTTGGTCCCGGCTGTCATTTGTAGATCTTTGACAGTCGTTACTGTTTGTGTTTGACTGTCTTTTATCACGGGGTATGGTATTATCCAGTTACTGGGTTGTGGAGGTCCGACAGGCAGTCGCTCCATGTAAAATACTGATATTCAGTTGCATCTGGTTTGACAGAAAGCCGATCTCAATATAATTGGGAAAAGGGTAGGCAGAAGAAGAAGGTCATTCAGTAGACTTCTGCGTAACTACTATGTGACATAATTTGTTGTGTAATTTGAGCCTTCCCATTTTGTAAACGTAAATATGATGTTTGGTAGCATGTTTTTCATCTAATACATGAATAAAAAATATCTAAACTGATTAACCACATAGAACCTCGTTCCTACACTAAATCTAAATCATATTGACCTACTCTCCATAGGTCAACTTAATCTATGGTTGGTATTAAAGCAGCTACAAACTCGATAAAGCCGGCCTACCCCATACTTCAGCTAAGAGGGTATGTAACCACAGCTATGTTTAAGGAAACTGGCCCTTATGTTACAAACTAAATCTACTACTAAATTGGTTCGACATAGAAACGAAAAGCATTTCTCTGTTAGAGACCTTTTTTGACTGAATGTTGTATGGATTTTTCAATGAGTTATCCCTGACATTTGCAGTTTATAGAAAACTAACCTTATCGTGTTAAAAATAAAGGTCAAAAGAATCCCCATTAATATTGATTTGACGAACAAAAAATCGAAAAGATTTAATGAATTTCAAAGACAATTAAGGACCCATAACAAAGCTGAAATTGGTTTGCACCCACTCACAAAATAAGGACCTACGTCCTGAACTTCCCTGCCCAGACCTATTTTTTTGTTTACCTTTTTACTATTTTTGGAATTTCTCCTGTACCTTCAGGACATTTACAAACATTTTGTCCGGTATTACAGAAATTCACACAATACGCAAGCATTACTTAAAACTAGATTCAAGGAATTTGATTGGTTGAAACTAGTTTTAAGTACCTTTTGAGTTCTGAGAGATTTCGGACAATCCAGAAACCAGTCAGAGCCGAAACAACTACTTATAGACCATAAAGTTAATGTTACGCGAGGGGATTGTACCCGCGAAACGTAATGCACACAGCTAATCGCTCAGCCACTGCACTAACAACGTTCTAACCTACCAGCAACGACGATATATTACTAGACTCCGCATGCACGATCTAAGGAACAAAAACTGTTCTGTCAACTCGCTGAGGTACTACGTAAGCGAGGGGGACGGGGTACTGCGTTGTGATTGGCTAACTCAAGGTCTGTTCTGGCTCAAGGTATATTTACGGCTCACAGGAGTGGTCAAAATAAAACGGATATAAGACTTTTTTGCCTAATGTGTTGACAGACATCGGTCGACTGTTATTAGGAGTCTATTAATATATCGTCGTTGCCTATCAGCAAGTACCAGACTTGTATGGAACTCGTAAGTTCTAAATTATTATGATTTTGAACTTCCTCAAAGACTCTTTATTTAATACCCACCAAAAATCTTAAACTCAAAGAACACCGGCGGTTTATTATAACAAGAAAGACCTTCCAGTACACGTAACAAGTTAGATGAGAAAAGTTCGCGCGAAGTACACCTTAATATATTATAACAAACATTTTGAAGCTCAGTTACACGTTTCATTGCAAGGATTTTGAACGACAGTACTTGGTAAGTGAAGGTGACACTGATTTGTTGGTTCATTTTGTTAAAATTTCTTCGTAAGGTTAATTCTGAGAAGGAGACAGATTAAATTGTTGTCTATGTGGTTTGTCAAACTACAAATGTAAAGTAGAGCAGAGAACAAACTAAAATCAGTTATCCATTCAAACTAATATTCAAAGGGTGAAAGTACGGGGCCCCCTCACAGAGGGCCAAAGCCTGCCGGGGTCGCGAGACTTATTTCTATTATCGTGACCCCGGAACATAAAGGGCTACTGAAGGACACCGTGGATTTTAGTCAGTACAAGTCTGACAGTACCTGCCGCCCTGCCCGGGGTTGGAGGACTCATTTGATGATTTTACCAACTAAAAAAAAAGGGTGAAAGTACATAAGTTTGTTTATGAATTTTTCACGTCTAAACTAACCGTCGGGTACGACGGAATTGCAGCGGCAAGACCCCTTTTTGAGGAGCGGCTGGATAAGCGCCATGGCGACGTCTTGATCTACCTCCTGACGCTGGTCTTCACAGGACACGGTAGTTTCGAGAGATCCCTGTGTCTGATAGTGAAGGAAGAAATGCCTGGGTGTCACCATTGCGATTGAAGGACACCATAGACTTTAGTCAATACAAGTCTGGCAGTCCTTTCTGTCGTGCCCTAGGAGGGAGAACTTATTTGAATAAATCGTCACCTAATTACGGATCAACACTGGTAAGGTTGGTTTGAATTTGTAAAACTATTGATTGTACAAAAACAAAAATATTTAACTTATGTTTATTTTAAACATCACCCTACACAAGGAATTTGTCTTTGCGGGCTCACGAACACCAAAACCCGGAAAAATTACTGGCATATCACAGAAATATATGTTCCGTGTGGAGATCAAACTAGCCAGACGCAACTTAACAGTCAATCGTTCAGCCGCTGCGAACATATTTTATACTAGCTGTGCCCGCAACTTCGTTCGCGTGGATGACGAAATTTAGATGATTTTTATTTAATTTAGATGTATTTTTTAATTGCAAGCGCTTAATTCAGGCCACGTTTTTCATATAAACCATGTATTTAGAATTTTCTTAGATTAATCAAAAATATTTGACACTTGTATTCCAGGTTTATGTAGGACTATTTTCCTAATGCCCGCTCTCACCACACCACACCATACCACACCACCTCACACCACACCTCACCACACCACACCACACCACTCCACTCCACTCCACTCCACACCACACACCACACCACACCACACCTCACCACACCACACCACACCAGACCACACCACAGATCGCGCGACTTACGTACGAAATCAAATTGTGAGACCAAAGTGCACCCGTAATTTAACTTCTAAAACACTTTAAATTCAAATATCTTTTGATACAGTGGACCGATTCCAATGAAACAAAAACTAAATTCCTCTCCAAGTTACGCTTAATCGTTGTGTATAAAAGTTATCTACATTCATTTCGTACATTTTACGTGATACCTGGACAAATAAACATACAAACAGATAACCAGACAAACAGACAAAAATTCTAAAAATGCTAGAAATGTGTTCTATTGGTTGTCCTTTAATACCCTGGCTATATTTTTTGAGTTTTTTTTTAATGTACAAAAATAACTTTTCTACAGTTTTATTATATGTATAGAATAGAATAGATAGATAGAAGATATAGATAGATAGATATAGATAGATCATGGTAAAATCTAAAATCCTGCTGAACCAAGACGGGGTAGGAAGGACTGTCAGACTTATACTGACTAAAACCCACTGGTCATGATTTCATAGCTCTTCACGTTTCACGGTTGCCTTATGAGGCGGGCACGCGACCGTTGTGGATCTTGCTCTCAAATCCTTTAAAAAAAGCCTCAAAAAATCCATGTTTCTCGTACCTTTCTCAAACTCGAAACTCTTCTCTCACAAAATTTCCGTAGTACGGGCTTCACATTTGCGCCTTCCCAAGCCCACTGGATCACTGTAAACTGGCCCATTCCTTGTTATTGTTGCGACATCCGAATAAAAATTATTTTGAATCACCCTCTTTGTACCTAAGTACGTAATAGTCGGGCCTTTTCTTTTATCAAGGGTACCGTTGCTAGGGTATCTTGTTTGAGTATGTTTGATAGTGAGAAAAAAAGGTTTTACATAGAAAAATCTTACTATATATAAATCTCGTGTCACAATGTTTGTCCTCAATGGACTCCTAAACCCCTTAACCGATTATAATAAAATTCACACACCATGTGCAGTTCGATCCAACTTGAGAGATAGGATAGTTTAAATCTCAAATTTTAGACCGGGTCCTCCACCCGTGCGAAGCCGAGACTGGCCACTAGTACTTCTATAGTAAATGGAAGTATTTTCTAAGTCTAGTTTTTTTTTTGGACACATGAATGTTAAGGGAATGGCTTTAAGAAGACTGGCTTTTAAGCTACTGCCTTTTAAAAGATTTTGATATTTTACAAATATTTACAAGACATATTATAAATTGTCTTTCAGATTACATAATTATTGTCTTTTAGATAACTCAAACAAAACGCACAAATGTATTATTTTGAAAATAAACCTTTATCTCAATGTACACGTGTTTCAATGACAAAAAATAATTCCATTTTTTATTTATTTATAACCTGTTTTCATTTTCTAACGAGCAAAGAAGCCTTTTAAAACTTGAAAATAAATAATAAAACGTGCCCAAACAATCTACACGTGTTGTGAAAAAATTCTCATCCACAAAAATCCCTTTTAAAAACGAACCATTGTCATACACATGACCTTAGCGAAAGCAACCATTGTATATACAAATATTATAGGCCACCTTCCTTCAATAGGGCACTTTCAGGCAAAAATGACTTCTTTTGTCGGCCACAACAATGCATGATTTATTGGTCAACGTCATCGAGCCGTGACCTCAAAGGTGTTCTAATTTAATAGGCTCGGTACGGCCGAACAGAGGGGTATGTGCTTTCGTTCGGAAAATTTTGGTTTGAATTTCGATTTTGGTGACTTAAATTGATTAAAGAACGATTTCTAGCCCGTCGGTTGGGTTAATCAATGATATTTCCCTTCTAAATCTGTAATGTCAAAAATCACATGGAAAAGACATGACAGTATTCGGAGTTTAAAACTTTATTTGGCATTGATTTCAGCAAGGGAAAAATATACATAACTTCGGATCTTTGAACTAAAAACTAAGTAGGTTAGCATAAAATATAAACAGGCATAAATTCCTTTAACCTAAAAAAAATAATAACCCATACAAGTTTTCTTTATGTCTCAGCATTCTGAAATCTTCAACTATATTTAGACTTGTTACAAAATTCCGATTCCGAATACTTGTAGGTTAAGACGTAGTAAATGGAAGGTTTTCAATAAAATTCTTCACAAAAAGGTATCGTTATTCCTTTCATAGGAATACCGATTTTTTTCCATGACCAAAGTTCTAAAAAAACATGTGCGCTCACATAGGTATTTCGTTTAAATATCTTTTTCGTAATTATTTTCGGAATTCTATTCGGTCTTTTTGCCTTTATAAAGCCGGTACAGTGTTCGATTTTTTCTTTCTAAAGATCTTTATAAAGATTAAGTAAACGTGTATCTAGAGAAAACGTTTTAAGGATTTTGTTAAAGAGATTTCTGAAATGAAACTGCGATCAATGGTTCGTTTGCTTAGATCTTTGTTAATGACATTTCCTTTACTTTCAAGTCTTCGTTAACGATTGTTTAATGTCAAGTAGGTGGTCTTTTTCTGACGCCTCGGTTACTTCGAAATGCTGTCCGTTAAAGTTCAATTATTTTTCAAACTACATTAACTGATTTGGGACTCTAAGCTGAGTGATCACAAGTAAGCAACGTTTGCCAAGTTCAATCGATGTACGGTTGACCATCTAGTGGTCTGTCCTTTAAAAATTACGCTAGCCTTTTTTTTGCCTGGTTAAATCATCAAATGAGTCCCACCCCGGGCAGGACGGGAGGGACTGTCAGACATGTACTGACTAAAATCCACGGTGTCCTTCAATAGCCCTTTATGTTCCGGAGTCACGGTGATGGAAATAAATCCCGCGACCAGTACGCTAGCCTTGTTTGAAATTTTGTAATTTTTTGATCTGCCTGATCTGTGTTACACGTGTATATGTGGGTTGAAAGGTCAGGTAGCCACTTCAACCCAAAATATTTGGAAATGGGTCGATAAATAATTATTTTAATTAAATCTGTTTTAAGACTCATTATAGGTCAAAGTTAGGCTTAAACTGTCTTACATAAAAAAAGTGTAACTGCAAAGCAACTCTTATTTCAACATCAATTGCCGTTTTATGGTTAATACTTATTTTAAGACAACAGTGTTCAACTGCTGTTTAACTTTTTTGTAGTTAGACGGATAATTTCTGCCTGTATCAACTTAGTAGGAATAAAAAATGTTAAATTCATTGTCTATTCTAAGAAAAAGAAACAGAAATATTCAAATATTCCATGGGTTTCAATAAAACGTGTCTAAGTGAGTTTTTTCATTCTATTACATTGTCATTTCTACATCTAATATAAAACTTTTCCGTCCATTAAAATGGTTTGTGTTATTTCCAGCATCTCGTTAGTTCTTTTTCAAACTTTTTAGACGGACGAAAGTTATAACGTTACTTGAAAATAAAGTGTTTTGTTAAACCTCCCGTTTTTGTTTATATTTTGAACAGGGAGTTTTTCTTGTTGAAGGTGTAATGACATTCATGGTTTTAAAACGGCACAATTTTAATTTTTAATGGAAAAATGAAGTTTTTTTTTTAACTTTAGGAAAATTAAACATGTACCGTAAGTAACACAAAAACTTTTAAACGTCTTAAAATGTCACTTACGGGATATCTTCCATGATTATTAATTTGTTTGAGCTCCCGATATTTCGACGCTGTTGCAAGCGTCATGATCGCGGGTTGACTGATGATTAATAATCACGGAAGATATCCCGTAAGTGACATTTTAAGTTATGAAGCAAACCGTTATAGTTTAAAAAAGTGTTTTTAAACGTCTGTTGAAAACTTGTCTAAAGAAATGTCAGATTATGACGTTGAAATAAGGTCCGTTTTGCAGTCACACTTTTTTTAGACAAGTGTTCAACAGATGTTTAAATTTTTGTAGTAAGGCTGTAAGCAACGAGAAAAAATATCAAAGACTTTTCTTAATATCTAATAGTTTTGGTTCGTTACCCTTATGCATCATGTAAATTTGAACTCCTTTAGCTGCATTCAGTAAGACTAGAAGCCAATCCTAACATAGTATGAAAAAAGCTTTGCTGATGATGTTTTTTTTCTTCTTCACCCATTATTGTCCCACTGCTGGGCAAGGGCCTCCCATCCACTCCTTCCATTTCCCTCGACCAGTCTAGTCGATAATTCATTGAATATTTTTACATTACAAACATTTTGATAGCTATTAAAAATGCTGTGTCACATCTCCGCCTCATTACTCTTTGGCTATAAAGCCGACACATGATTGTTCATCACGGTTAGGTGTTAAATAGTCTCTCACCTGCTCCACTTTCATTAATGATTTATGAGGAAGAAAATTAAACGTTATGGATCGTCATGCTTGTATTTCTTGTAACGGGCCGGGCAGACTGATGTGATATATACACATTTTTTTTATCGTGGTAAAGTCGTCAAATGAGTCCCTCTGCCCTGGGCAAGGCAGGAAGGCCTGTCAGACTTGTACTGACTAATATCCACGTTGTCGTTCAGTAGCCCTATGTGAACTGGAGTCGTGGTATACGTATGTCCCGCGACCCCGGCTGGTTTTGGCCCTCTAAAGGCCCCCCGTTATTATGCTGACGCTCTTTGAGGCGCGCGTGGGACACAACACGCCGTTGACCATCATCGTCGATGAAGAGGACTTATCTAACTTCACATGGGTCTTCACAAGCTGTGGGCATAGCCTAGTCTCTTTATAATATACCTACATGATAATACCAAAATTACCTGCGAACTATGTAATAATTTTCCCGGAGTCATAATCAGGCCACCTGAGATCCCAAGGCTATCGGTTAAACAAAACTAGGGTATCCCCTATAGAGATATCCAGTGTGTTAATTCATGCCGGTCTAATTAATGCAAACCTACTGAACCCTTTCATCTGACACCTTCTGATAATTGAAACAGATAAAATGTAATACCTTCCAAGCTAGCTGCTAGCTACTACTTAAATATATAGCTACTAGCTTTAACTTGCGATCTAGTTCGTGTGGGCGATGAAAGTTATCATGAAAAGCTAGTACCAAGTTTTTTTAAATTTCCCTGACTAAGAATTTTGCCTGTATCGTGTGTACGTTTACAAATATTTAAACTAACATACACACATAGAAAAACAGCCAGACCCGGAACAACTACCTGCAGGCCATTATATGGTTATTTTGTGAGGAAGTCGAACCTGCAACACCCAGCGTAGCAGTTCGCTTGTTTTGATTGATCGATTATGTACGTTTTTTTGATAACAAGATGTCAAGGGCATATTGAGGGCTATGGAATAAATTGAAAGCCAAGAAAATAAATTTCAGGAAAATTCCCAAAAATCTTAAATATCATAACTCTTCAAAGTAATTAAAACAAAACCAGCTTCAAATAACTTCTCAAATAAGCTTTTAAAACTTCACCTAATTACTGAACAATGCTTTGAAAAGCGAACATCAAATCCAATCACATACTCTGGAACTCACACATAAAAGTTGTTTTAAAAGATAAACGAAGGAAGAAATCCAATTTGATATTCGTCGGCAAATGAGTGAGTTTCAAAGACGCAATCAAGAACACGGCTCTGAATAAAATGCCATGCACAGTTACCAAGAGATCAAAGGTTATAAAGTTATGGGAAATATAAAATGGCGGAGATGTTTTGATTATTGGATATCGGTATTTATTTGATATTTAAATTGTCGATGTTTGATCTTGAATTTAAGCTTTGCATTTTGCTACATTTTCAGCATTATTCATCTGCCTGCCTTTTCCCAACTAATATTGGGGTCGGCTTCCAATCAAACCAGATTCAGCTGGATGTCAGTATTTTACATGGAGCGACTGCCTGTCGGACCTCCACAACCCAGTAACTGTGTAATAAAACGATACCCCATGGTAAGACTGGTTATCAGACTTTAGAGCTTCTAACAGTAACGACTGTCAAAGATCTACAATTTACGTGCTTTCCGAGGCACGGAGGAAACTCGCTATGATAGATGGTCACCCATCCACAGACCAACCTCGTTTAAGCGTGGCTTAATCTGGAAGATCACTCTGTGCGTCTGTAATTATTTAGCCACGAGCTTCAGCATTACTACAAAAACTAAAAAATCTGTTGAACATTTGTCTAAAAAAAGTGTGACTGCCAAACGGACCTTATTTCAACGTCATAATCTGACATTTGTTAGACAAGAGTTCAACAAACGATTAAAGGTTTTTGTGGTACGACGCGACGGTCTTCAAGTCATTGAATGCTCGTTTGCTAAAAATGTTTTAATTTTTACAAGATTTTATTTCAATAATTAAATCATGCAAGTTTTTAACACACTTCTTGGTTTTCGATTGAGCTGCAATTTCGGACACAAGTTATAAAATATCACCTGATAATGCAACAATGATAATAAAATGGAGCTTAACTGATTGAGTTTAAAAGTGGCAATGGGAGCTATGTAACGAAACGAAACAACACCATCGAGTTTATATGTATATACTGGTCTTACTTGTTTATTATCGTTTTAATAGGGTGTCGCAGTAATTTAGTCAAATTGCCAAAAATATCCCAAATTCCGATAACATCAGAAATAATTATGTTCATGCTTGGGGATGCCAAAAGATAAAATAATCTATGATAAAGCATCCATGCTACATGTTATAACATGAATGAAAAAACAATGTCTTATTTAGCAACTCCTACAATGCTATAAATATAATAATTGAGGTAGAAATACTGAATAAAGCCATGCAAAAAAGGCGAAAGCACTTTACAACACAAACAGTCTTCTACCATTAAAAAGTTGACGACAAAACAGAAGAAAGTCCAATTAAATTGTTTCTCGGGGAACCTCTTTAAAACCAGGATCTACGTCCACACTTTATTTATGTTTGTCGTGCAATAAAACGTTACTGTCTATTACTTCAGCCACATCGTCACCACTTTTACGATATTTAAGAGCATTTAAATTAAATGAACCGTACAGACTTCAAACTTGGATTGTTTTTTTATGGTTTTGTAATAAATTTAGGTTGGAGCGATTAAGTTGTAAAAAGTTCCAACAGCCTTCGTAAGTCGAGTGTAGTATCGTTGGTTTGCCATAAAATTTGTTGGTGAAGTTATAAAATATACTGCTGGCGTAACGGTCTTTGCAGACATACTACTTGGAGCAAGAAGACATATACTTTCAACACTTAAATACATCAAAAACCAGTAGCTCGGTCACTTAACACTTTGCTGACGTACTGGGTAGACTGATGTAGTCGATACAAAGTCAAAGAAGCCCATAAAGTTGGGGACGCAGGACTGTCTGGGTTCGCATGACTGTCTAAATAGGTTACCTTGACCTTGGAACGTGAATGGCTACTGAAGGAACACGGTAGATCTAAGCCATTACGAGACGATAGTTTCTTCCACTACACACAGGGTAGGAACTCATTGATGAGAGTATCGCCTAAAAAAAATCCGTGGACGAAACCTTACCCACCCATGACTTGGTCATATCGATCAAATAACAAATTCAAAATCATTTATTTGCTTAAATGTGTAAGTGATATTTTTTTTATATATAGCATAGTTCCACCTATTACGCCTTGAGGCATGCAAATTCCATACTTTGTAACACATTTGTATAGGAAAATGAATTTATTATTACATTTAAGTAGTCGCCAATTGATCAATCGCGAACGCTGAAGTGTCTCGTCTGCAACCACAAGTGAATGTGTCGGTTTACTGATCCAAGTAGATTGAGGGTATTAGTAAAAGTGTTTGGTTTGCTCTCGTGTCTCAACGGCGGGTTGGATCCTTAAACGTCAATTCAACTTTTAAATACGGATTTGGTGTAACCTTGTCTCGAGTTGATTCGAGATTGTCGGCTTTCCATCATTTGAATAAAGCTGTGGTTTCTGCCTGAATTATTTCATTCTGCCTTCATTTTATTTGATGCTGTCTAATTTTTTTGGTTGTCACGTCTGTTATGAATGAGTCGAACGTAAAATATCCAGGTTTTAGTATGACACATTGAATTGAGAAAGAGACTGACATGTCATGTGTATTTTACAAATCCGGATTGTATTGAAAACTCGATAGGTAGGTGAGCCATAAAATGTCAGTATAATTCAATTTAATTCAAATAATTTATTTCTTTCTCAAGTAAAGTGACAATGGGGTGCTAAGACAGGAAACCTCCACGTGCGCCCGTGGACTGGAGTTCCCTCTCGGATATGTCCGGGGGGAAGACCAGTTTTTCGGGCCGGTGCACCCTGGGATGCGGGCAAAAACTCTTCATTAGGCACTGTGTGTCTAAGGGGTCTCTTTGCCCGTATGTGAATAGCCTGTCGTGTGGACGCTCCAACGCGTGTCCCTCTGATCAGCAGAGGGCACAGCGGCGGAGCGGGCTTGCGGACGGTGAGTAATGGGTAGCTCGCCTTCCGACCGAATACCAAGCCCGGGTCGGTGGCGCGTCGTGTTTCGCGCCAAATGACTGCTGGGGTCGCGGGTTTTTTCTTAACACAGGATACCGCGGCCCTGGAACGCAAAGGGCATCCGAAGGAACACGGGTGGATTTTAGTCAGTAAGAGTCTGACAGTCCCTTCCGGGCGGGAGGACTCATTTGATGATTTTACCAACTAAAAAAAAAAAAAGTAAAGTGTCAATATTAGTGACTAGCTTCTGCCCGCGGTTTCACCCGCGTCATGTTAGGCGTTTCCCTTGAAGAGCGCGATTTCTGACCTCGTGGGTATCTTCAGTGGTGGCTGGGGCGAGAGGTAGAGGATGTCTTTTCCCTCACGCATTCCGACTGCTAACCATTCCCCTTACTTGCCACTGAATCTTGAGGTACCTCCCGAAACGAAAAAACGAAAACCGGTAGGACTGCGTCAGACTGAAGGTGAGGACGCAGCCCGTAGCCTTTCCAAACGATCCTTAAAGTAGGCCGGTCAATATCGACATGAAAAACCAAACATTGCAAACGCGCATGTAACTACGATTCTTTTGTATGTTGTTAGGTCCCTTTAGAGTTTAGAGTATTTAACACCCAAGTTTGCAACCCTGATAACCCTGTTCTGTCAATGTCAAAGTCGAATCAAAATCGCACTTAACCAGTTTTTAGTATTTGTTGTTATAGCGGCAATAGACACACATCATCTGTGAAAATTTAACCTATCTAACTATCACGGATCGTGAGAAACAGCCTCCGAAACATTACATTACTATAGAACATCTACAAAAACCAGCGACAAAATCACGTTTTTTGTACGGGAGCCCCCCTTTTTTTTACGTGGCAAAATCATCAAATGAGTCCTCCCACCCCGGGCTGGGAGGGACTGTCAGACTTGTACTGACTAAAATCCATGGCGTCCTTCAATAGCCCTTTATGTTCCGGGTCACGGTAATGAAATAAGTCCCACGACCAATGGGAGCCCCCCTTAATATTTATTGTATTCTGGTTTTTAGTATGTTTTGTTATAGTAGCAACAGATGTACATCACTTGTGAAAATTTCAAATCTCTAGCTATCACGGTTCATGAGATACACACGCAAAAACTACTGAATTGACAGCACAGGGTTTTCAGGGTTGCAAATTATAACAAAATGGTAGTTATATGCGCTTTTGCAATGTATGATGTCGATATTGACCGGCCTAAAGAGGGATTTTATCGACGCAATTGTGACATATTACCCAGCTCGTCATTATTTTGTCGCGGTATTATTTTGAAACTGTGATATCTCCTAAGATATTCATTGTAATCAAATGATGTAAAGGGCAATTTCGTTCAAAATTAAATGCTTGTGATGATTAACGTATTTATTTGGATAAGGATTAATATCATGTTAATGAAAACAACTTCGCAAATAATGCATTACTTTAAAACAAATTTGGTTCCCATAAAAAAGGTTATAGTGACTTAACCTTTAAAGATAGATATATGCTCTTGCGGACTTTATTTTAGAAAATTTTATGAGGAATAATTCCGTAGTACATAAGTTTTGCAAAACTCTAACCGTTTAGGCAGCGCACGCAACGGAAGCTCTAAAAATGGAATACATTTTCCCGATTTAGAAACATTTCTTATTACTGCTCCGCTCCTATAAGTGATAGCGTGATGTTATATAGCCTATAGCCTTCCTCGATAAATGGACTATCCAACACAAAAAGAATTTTTCAATTCCAACCAGTAGATCCCGAGATTAGCGCGTTCAAACAAACAAACAAACAAACAAACAAACAAACTCTTCAGCTTTATAATATTAGTATAGATTGGAGCCTCCTTTTAAGCATATAATGCCTGTGTTAGGAGACTCCGCTCTTCCATAACAAAAAAAAAAAAAAACAACATGAATATAAATGCATAAAAACATAATAAGAAAAACTATACAATTAAATTTGAAATCAATGAAAAAATTAAATAAAATTAGATAGAATCAAAGACAAGTATAAATAGTGAAACTCTGCTGTATGTAATACATAAACACGAATGGAAGGACTTTCCACATCCGTAGTTAATTTTTGAGGTCAACCTCTGAGGTTTTTAGAGTTTTGCTAGCTAATATAATTTGAACCACTTTTAGTTACTAAGTAATTTTATTTTCACGCACTTAAAAATAAAACAATATAATTAGATAAATCAAAGCCACTTTTCTATGTAATTTTATAACTCTACAACGGGCTGAATAAAACCATATTTAGGTATTGTATTGGACTATTTGTTTTTTATTTATTTATTCAACAATAGTTACACAAATTTTATACTACATAATTTCTGCCAAACTGCAGGACAGTTTGTCGGCAGTGTTCTCGTGGACATAGACACAGATAATATAATACTAGATAGATTACCTAAGGTCTTTACATTGCAAGAGGGACAAATAAGATTATTTTACAACACATTTGCTCGTAAAAGGTCTCTTACTATTTATTCGTTTAAGAAAGTCCGAGTTTTATTAATTTCCTCACAAATGTTTTATAAAACGTCATAATATGACATACGTGCGGTTTGTCAATTACAGCCTCTGCTTTCTTATATCCCTTGCCCTGCGGGCTCTTGCGAGCAACATTACCTCGGCTGCAATCTTCAACTTATCGCACTATATCATAATGTACTATTATGGTAGGCATATCGCCTTGTGTTTGTGCCGTGCGCACACAAACGTACACACCACACCGCGTCCACCTGCACACATACCCGAGCTGCTTCATGTATCACATTTTTTATAACTTGTGAATTCAAATGGTGGATCATTTTGTTATTAGGGATTTTGCTCTATAGTAAAGATTACACCCGTGCGGAGCCTAGAAGTAAATAAAAATAAAATGCGCAAATATAAAATACTATGCACAAACATAGCTTTGTGGGCTATATTTCAAGCCTTAGTACTAATAATAACAATTTATTCATAGAAATTGCACATATCATAATAATTAACATAACACCTAAAACATTAATTAGTTAAATTGTCAAATCGACACCATCATACTAATGAACCGAGCGCTACGCTGCTACGCCGTAGGTGCTACGCCGTAGGTACTACGCCGTAGGTGCTAAGCCGTAGTTGCTACGACGTAGGTGCTAAGCCGTAGTTGCTACGACGTAGGTGCTACGCCGTAGGTGCCACGCCGTAGGTGCTACGCCGTAGCAATTACTGACGTGTTCACGTTTATTTTATTGCATACATTCTAAATTAAATATAATGTTTATGTAAATTGATGTGTGAGTAATATGTAAGTGGGTATTATTTAAAATGATGTAGGTATTAGCATAATTGATAAGTTCGGTTTTGTGGTGCTATAATAACATTTGGTATGTAATTATTAATTTATTTGATGTTTTGTTAATTTTGATTTCATTTTAGTTACATTTCAACAGTCTAATTTCCAATAAAATAGTTTTAATGGTTTGTGACTATGGATATAGATTATGTCCATACATTTAAGCCAAGAGGTAAATAAAAATACTTTGTTTTATTTTATTTACAAACCTGTCATTAGTATCACAGTTTTGCTATTTGTTTTCCTAATTTTCCTAATTGTGGTAGCTGTTCCCTTTGTACGGTTTTCTCCGGCCAATCACTCTTAAATGCGTCTAGATCGTCACGCCAGCGTTTTCTAGGCCTCCCTCGGCAACGACGCCCGTCCGGCACCCACTGCGTAACGACTCTAGCCCAGCGATCCCTATGTATCCTACACACATGACCCGAGAGATAGAGGTAGGTCACCCTTCATTAGCGACTTCATGGACCAGTAGCTCTTCCAGGCGTTGTCGACCCGGCGCCGGCGGTCAACTTCTCTGTCTTGCCTGTTTTCGAAGGAAGCTATCTGGCCCAAATAAATGTACTCATCGACATAGTGAATTTCTTGCCCATCTACTTCAACCCTACTTTTTAGTTTAATTTTAAAAAAATTCCGAACCTCGAAGTCAAAGTCTTTGTAACAAAAATTACATGTGGCACTCCTGAAACTGCCGCGGTGAAGCTATTGCATAACATTTTTTTTTAATAAAAAAAACAAATCACCTACCGTAATAAGAAAATAATTATCATTTATTGTTTGTGGTGCACTACACTGTAATAAAGAACTTCTTTGTTGTAGTAGAATTTTAAAAGTAGGTTTTTTTGTGAAAACTCCTTTTGTAGCTGGCCGTTCAGATATTTTTTATAGAGAGAAGCTGGATATTTTTCCAAAGTCTCCCGAACTGAAACGACGTTAGACGATGCGTGGTGTCAGGTACTTTTGTTTTGAGAATTCCTTGATTCGGTCTACACACTTAGAGCCCATAGCTTAAAACTAACTTAATTTTTTTTTTATTAGAGAGTCCATTCGATGTTGACATTGCTTTATTGAAAAACAGGCTATATAATTACGCGTACATATTATATTTTATACAAAAATATCATAAAATAATCCAAGTTATTTTAATAAAACTTCGAATTTCCCTCGTTCATAATTTTGTTATTTTGAATTGTAAGTGTAAAGTGGCCATTTTACATCCCTACTTATATCCTTATTTTTTATCACTAAAACCATAATGGTACACTTCCTCCTTCTACAGTGCTTACAGTACGTTACAGTGAAAGTTATGGCCGTTAGTTCCCGCAAAGGACGCTTTTAACTACTTATAAAACTATGCAACTTAGTTTTATCTTTGACTAAGTTTTGTCGCAGTTTAAGTTATGCGGCTTTAGTTATGGGTTGTATGTGTACTTATTATTTAGTTTGAGGTGGAATAAGAAACAGTTTGAAATAAAAGGTGGAAGTTGTAGTAGCAACCCTAACTTCACAAATTCTACAAATCAGTAACTGCTGCTGGCTTGGCTGTTTCGTTACTTAGGTACTTCAGAAACTAAATATTAGCATCACCTCCACAACGGTAGCGAAACGGTGAAGCCATAGATTTTACTGATTTGTAGAATTTGTGAAGTTAGGGTTGCTAGAGTTAGGCCGTGTAGATTCAGAAACTTGGTTCTACATGAGATCTGTTTTGGCAACATTTTACATGAAATGTTTTTGGTGGGATAATAATATTCCAAAACTATCACACAACGCCATCTAGTCCCACGCTAAGCAGAGCTTGTGTTATGGGTACTAGACAACTAATAAACATTCTTATAATAATATTTCTAAATACATACATTTAGATAAATCCCACCCAGACACAGAACAAAATGATCATGCTTATGAACATTTGTTATGGGTGGGAATCGAACCCACAACCTCCAGCATATCAGTAAAGGTCACTAACCACTAGACCAACAGGCCAGACAAATGAATATAAACTGACTTAACAGTTAACAAAACTAAATGAAATCGAAATTTTAATCAGTGTTAATGTACCAATGTAATGGGTCTGACCACAGAACAGGTGCTCTTTAAACTAAATCACCGGTTGGACATAATAGAAGATTATCGGTTCAGCGTGTGACCGCGGCTGGGCGCGAGTGACCGCAATCATATTGTGTGTGAAATTGTTTTATGAATTAGGTTTTGTTCATGAACTTGAATATGCATAATATTATATGTAATTAAAAAAAAAAACAAGAAACATAAAATCTAATTAATTAAAGAAACACACATTGAAATACAAAATGAAATCAGTAAAACAAAGAATTATAAACTGGATTAATAAAATATAAAATTCATTGAACCAACTCATATGGTTCACTTGGTCCATATGGTTCATATGGTTCACCTTCGCTGGCCTGTTGGTCTAGTGGTTAGTGACCCTGACTGCTATGCCGGAGGTCGTGGGTTCGATTCCCACCCAGGACAAATGTTTGTGTGATGAGCACGATCATTTGTTCTGTGTCTGGGTGTAATTTATCTATAACATGTATGTATTTAGAAATATTTAAGTATGTTTATCAGTTGTCTAGTACCCATAACACAAGCTCTGCTTAGCTTGGGACTAGATGGCGTTGTGTGACAGTTGTGGAATATTATTATTATTATTAATCAAAATAAAACTAATTTATTCAAACAAATTGAAAAGGTAAAAATAATAACATCTTATCAAATTAAAATTAACTTCATGATCTTAGTAAAATAACTAGAGTATGAATATGATTACAATCAAAACTTCTTAGTAAAGGTTATAATTGTCTTAAAATTTTGAAAATCTTGTTACAATACTCGAATTGAAGTTTTAAATTGGTTAAAAGTTTTCTAGAAACCTTTTATGTGACTCTAATTCTGAGATACTGTAATTGAATTTAAAATGGATTGCTAATATTATGAAAACTGGGGTCATAAGATAATCAGTACCGTCAGCACGAGTTTTCAGTATTTGAGACGTAAAGTAAACTGGAACTTTGACGACTTCAAATTGACAATTTTCAAGGAAAAAATTGGTTCCTTCTTCGCACACCAGAGGCGCTGTTCCATATTTTCATACAAGAAACGCTGTAAATACTGGAAAAACTCTGTAAAGTAAAATAGTGAAAACTCGTGCTAGGGGTACAGAAGTATTCAAGTATATTTATATTCGTAAGTACGAATATAAATATAATTATGATCCTTCCCTGCTTAGTTGATTACAAAAAATAAAAACGGCGAGTCGGAGGTACTACTATCTAAGCAAGAAATCCGTAACTTCGGGCATTTCATGTTCTTTGTTACTCACGGACATAAGATAAATAATTAATGGTACGTAATAAAAACTGGTGACATTTTTTGGTTTCTTCACGGACTACGAGAGTAATAATCCTCCATAATTGCACGGACCGATCTTTAACTCTGCATTGACAATTTACATATACCAAATAGCTGACCGGGCAAATATCGTACCGCTTCAGAAACCATTAAAAAAATCTTTCAAACCTTCCATGGACTTCCCAAAATAATTCAAAACCAATATTTTCCAGATTGCGGTCCACCGGTTCTTGAGTTTTATCACGACTAACGAACAGCAATTGGTTTTTATAATTATTATATAGATAGAAGAAGACTAGCGATCAATATGTACTATATTATGCATCTTATATACCTACGTATAAACCTTCCTCTTGAATCTATTTAGAAAAACCGCATCAAAATCCGTTACGTAGTTTTAAAGATCTAAGCAAACATAGGGACAGACAGCCAGCGGTAAGCGACTTTGTTTTATAATAATGTAGTGATATGACCTAAATTGCATCCTTTTAAAAATAAAAGCACTTTTTCACGTTGTAAGTCTCGATGCAACTCTCATTTAATTACTCTACCGTTCGTTGATTGTGTTACTTGCTGTCGGCTGCAATTGGACTCTTTGATTACATTCAGAACACTAATTAAAAACATGAAGGGTTCCGTAAAAATGTACAATCCTATATTTTATGCACTACATTATTTGTAGAGATTCATTGTTTGTAAGCACACCCACGTGTCAGGACAAATTCCTAGTGCGGGGGAAAAGTAAATAAAACAGAATAAGTGCGAGTCTGACTCGCACAGATAGGATTCCGTACAACAACAAAAAAAACCTGTTGTATGGGAGCCTTTTTTAATAATCATTAAATTCTGTTGTTTAGTTGAAGCAATTTAGGCACTCAAATGTCAAATGGGCCTTTACCCTCAAGGTCAAAAATCTGTCTAAACAGTTCTTCAACGCCACTGAGAACTATTGAACCCAGATCGAAGGGGAAATTAAAAAAAAAGTCTGCGGTTTAGTCAGAATTGAGAACAGGCTGCGGTGTTCATGAGATACAGCCTAGTAACTGACGGACATTTATAGACAGACAGCCGTACAGAGGTGTCTTAGAAATAGGGTGTCGTTTTACCCTTTTAGTATTGTACCTTAAAAATTACCTCGTGGCTAAATAGTAAAATCAATCTTCAAGCCTTACTTGCTTGGTTGGGTCTGTCCAAGACAGGATTCATGACCTCGAATTGTCTTTTGTAGATCTTTAACCTCGTTACAGATAGTCAGTGTCTCGAAAGTCAGTCAAGCTGTCGTATTTTGGTATTGTATTACAAAGTACTTAATATTATGTTTTGGAGGTAAGATATTACTGGTATTTAGCTGCATCTTATTCAACTGCAAACCGCCCCAAACTTATTAGGGGAAATGATACTCAGATAATGATTTATTGCTAGTACTCACTAAGTGAAGGATTTTCACCTATGGATTGCGGAACCTTAAAAATAGCTGAGCAAAAAGTATCGTACCGTCATAATGGATATTTTGATTTCTAGGAAACGTACTTATATGGAGTGCTATTGTTTTATTTCAAATAATTTTCATTTATTTTTTGAGATTGATATTTTTCTATTTGTTTTCATCCGAGATCTGTTTTGAAATATTGTATTTGTTTTGTTTAAATTGAAGATGGGCGTAACACGAGTTGGAAATTATGTATACAATCAGAATTCAATCCAATAATAAAACCTATTATTTCATTGATTGGCCTTAAACTAACTCGCAGCTCTTTTTTTATCGTGGTAAAATCATCCAAGGTGGGACGGGAGGGTCTGTCAGACTTGTATTGACTAAAATCCACGGTGATCCTTCAATAGCCCTTTACATACCAGGTCACGGTTACCAGGTGACACAGTCCCGTGAAACCGGCAGGAACTTGCCGCTCTTGGCTCAGTGGAACGCAGAGCTAAGAAGCTCATGTTCAACGTTAAATTGATGAATGCCAAGCACCTTAGCATGACTCATCGCAGCAAGGTTGCCTGCCTGTCGGTCTTCTACAGATTGTACTTCGAAGAGTGTGCCCGATAACTCCACGACCTCATCCCGCAAGCCCCCTTCTATAATCGCACGTCCAGACGCACAGCAAATTACCGTCCTTACCTTATACCTTACCTTTGCTGTTCCACCAATTCGCACTAAGCGTTTCCAAACGTCTTTTATAATTAGAATGAGTGGAATTCTCTGCTTGCGTCTGTGTTTCCGAACGCATACATTCCTAATCTCTTCGAAGTTAGAGTGAACAGGCTTCTTCTGGGTAAGCTCGCTCCATCGTCGACGTTGTATTTGTCACTCCTGACCTAGACTAAGGTCAAGAGCAAAACAACCGTACATATACATACATACTGACTGGCCTGCTGGTCTAGTGGTTAGTGACCCTGACTGCTATGCCGGAGGTCGTGGGCTTGATTCCCACCCAGGACAAAATGTTTGTGTGATGAGCACGATTATTTTTTGTTCTGTGTCTGGGTGCAATTTATGTATAACATTTATGTATTTAGAAATATATAAGTATGTTTATCAATTGTTTAGTACCCATAACACAAAATCTGCTTAGCTTATGACTAGATGGCGGTGATAGTTGTGGAATGTTATTATTATAATTTATTTTAATACGACATAATTACAGCTAACATTACACAGGAAACAATAGCATAATAACATTTAGGTAAACAGTAACAGACGCACGGTCCCAGTCTCAAGGTCAAACGGTGCTTGCCAAGATCAGTCTGTTTCTAGGTGACCGATAAATTTAAATGGCAATTTATTTTATCTTTTACTATGAAGTTACAATGTATGCAAAGCCATTTAAAAAATATCATGTATTTACACCTACTAATATTATAAATTATCGTGGCTTTCCTTGCAGAGCTTTTATGACAGCAAAAATAAACTGTTCATGGATCAACAGTCGATGCCTAAGAATATGCCGTCAAAGAAATAAATATCAAATACAACCAACTAATAAAAACAAAGAACTTTGCTTTGTAACCTAACTTCTAATAAAATAGTTCACCTGAACCGGTACTACTTATTTCTACCGCCAAGAAGCATTGTTGTGTTCCAGTTACGAGGAATGTTACAGTTGCAGCAGAAGTTGCGCTGGCAGGACACTCGGGACTTTTGCAACTTCGCCTCCAAGCTTGATAACGAATTGGCTATCCTGTGTGTTGCAGGTGCAATCAATTTTCCTATCTGTCACTTCGGTGTTTGAAAGCTATCTTAAATGTTTGTATCCGACTTGTACAAGAATAGTGTGGTCATTCTGTAAGCGATTGGATGCTGCGTAACGTGTTGCGGGTTCGATTCATGCACAGATTAAATGCAATTATATTCCGAAAGCACGTGAACCCCAGACCCGTTATTTTATAAAAGTTATAAAAGTTTGTCAGCGGATGCTCCAAACACTGGTAAGAACGATGGACCATTATGGAGTTTGGATTATGGTGGCTTTGACAGGTAAACGGTAGTAAACTTACTACTATTAGTTATTCCGGTCCTGTGTGTTTGTGTATGTGAGTTTCTATGTTTGTAAACACACCCACGACACAGGAGAAATAGAGATAGAGTGTATCATAGAGAGATGATATAAATGTAATGACAAATATGTCGATAAAAGAGCACAAAGGTATTAATTTTTTCATTAAGAAATTTATTCCAGTAGACCAACGAAAGAATAGAGATAGACAACAAAACATAGACACAGTGCCAATAATATTAATGACTATTTTATCCGTAGTGCGCGAACTCTCCACATTTGAGATTAGTACGAGTACCAATGTGACATCTGCTCTTTAACACTAGGTAACCTTTATCTCGTAAAACATGACTTGTTGTCACTTGTAAAAATAATTGTCTTATGATTCAACAGTATGCGCATTTTTTACAATAGACAAAAAAAAACAAAGCAACTTAACAGTTAATCTATGGTTGCGTTTCGCAACTGTCCAGCCTTCGTGCCGTATCGACGTCTAATCAGATTATTAGAGTGTATTAATGAATGTACCTGTATCTATGTACACATTGGCGTACTATAAATTCCCATTTCCAGTGCCAATATCTTACATCCATAGAGATTGGCCACTATGGCCCAAATCAATCAGAAAATAATGTTGCCATGACAAAAAATTAATGAGACTACAAACACACAAAATGTCATTAAATTAAATATCAAATCATATAGTAAAAAGGTTCTCTAGAAACGGCGAGCTTAGTAACAACAATTTAATATTTTAATTCCTCGTTTTCATAATAACACAAAAACACAAGCCTACTAAATACAAAAGCCTTCATCAAGTTGACAAAACAAAAATATTACCTACACGATTGGCCCAAAATACCATTTTGTGAGTTGCGACTCCCAATATAGTCTCCGTCATGACTCATTTCGTATTAATAATGTAATTAGTACCTACATTAACAAAGAATTAATTAGTCTTTCCTTTGTAATTATTTATAGTTGGATTAGGAATTATTATTGAACTTTGACGGGGCAAACGTTAAGGTCAAAGCTGGCTTTGTTTATTTTAGTTTTGTAAGTATTTGGAGATAAGGATTTGTGCTATTGACTATTTATTAGATTCACCATTTATATATAGTAAAACTAGCGGCCCGTCCCGGCTTCGCACGGGTGGAGGACCAGGTCTAAAATTTGAGATTTAAACTATCCTATCTCTCAAGTTGGATCGAACTGCACATGGTGTGCGAATTTTATTATAATCGGTTAAGTGGTTTAGGAGTCCATTGAGGACAAACATTGTAACACGAGATTTATATATATATTAAGATAATAATCAGCATTACAATACAATGGTTCAGTCAATGTTCAACGCCCCAATGTCTACCATTAGACATATTGAACCTCTTGAAACGTAGATCGCGCGACTGACGTACGAAATCAATGTGTGAGACCAAAGAAACTTCTGAAACACTTTAAATTCAAATATCTTTTGATAGACTGAACCGATTCCAATGAAACAAAAACTAAGTTCCTCTCCAAGTTACGCTTAATCGTTGTGTATAAAAGTTATCTACATTAATTTCGTATATTTTACGTGATACCTGGACAAATACACAGACAAACAGATAAACAGACAAACAGACAAAAATTCTAAAAATGCTAGAAATGGGTTCTATTGGTTGTCCTTTAATACCCTGGCTATATTTTTTGAGTTTTTTTTTAATGTACAAAAATATTTTTTCTACAGTTTTATTATATGTATATATATATATATATATATATATATATAGAAGAAGATAGATAACTAATTTAAGTTTCTATAACATAACATAGAAGTAGATAATTATGGAAAATGGGGCTTACTAATGCTAAAGACACAGAAAAGTGTTAATTTTTAGACGAGGAGGAACGAGTCTCAAGATTTGAATATTTTGTATTAAAACTTCATATAAAATTCTCTTTCAAACTATGGGTAATTAGTAGACGGTTAAGAACGACTAATTATTAATTATCTGGTACAAGATTTTATAAAGAACTAGGCGGCCCGTCCCGGCTTCGCACGGGTAGTCTATTCATTTGTTACAAAAAATGTGATAAATAAAGAATCCCTCGACCAATTTTGTGTAAACTTCACATAAACCATTTACTAAATAGTCCGAACAAAGGCTAAGTATTTGGTTTGGATAGGTGGGCTCGTTCTATAGTTATAAAATTACAACGAAAAGTGGCATTGATTTTTGTATATAGATGGATTTGTGTGGAAACTGGGTGTCTTACCATGCACCTTTGGTTAAAAAGATAGGAAAAAAGTTCGAATTATAAAGAAATATGTCAGTTTCAATACAGGTGGGCTCAAGATTGTCGAAGTAGGACCCTCATCTCATAGTAGTAGTAGGTTGCTACTGTTGATTCTCCGGAGTTGAAGTGGGAATAGTATGGTAGGCTTATGCAGTTGCATATTCTACGTACTAAAACGGAGAAATAAAACAATTAGACTTGGCACGTTAAATTCAAAATCGTTATTTATTCTTAATTCCAAATGACAGATAATTACATTTCTTATACATCACTTACGCAAGAATATATTTCACATTACTTTTATTTACATTTTTAAACATTATTGTACTCAATTGGTATACTTTTTATTAATTTTTATTTATCAACTTCGATAAATTGTAACTTTTATTTTTTCAGCTGTATATAGGGAATTGGAACTGTTTACATAAAAACCAATTTGGTAATATTTCTAATAATTATTATTACATATAATTAATAACATTAGAGCACACATTTAAACAAGGCTTATTACAAAATACGTAGTTTCACTAATGCTACAAAATTTTATGGAACATAATTAAAATAAACATGAAATTGGTCGCTAATAACATAAACTCGTTAAACCAAAATTAATTTGAACAAACAGGCGTAATCAGAAAATGCATAATTTCGCACATAGCACGTCAATAATGATTGATTCATATATTATACATTAGCGATCCGCCCTGACTTTGCACAGTTTGCTAATCAAACATAGACTTTACTACTCGGTAATAATGTAGCTTTTTGTAAGAGAAAGATTTTCGTTTTAACAATTACAAATAAATAATATACAAATGTTTTCACTTATTTATATATTTGTGTTAGTTATGGATCGAAGAATAAAAAAAAATTAAGGCTAATTACATATCATTCGTCTAAACGCGTCGTGTACTTATGGTTACAAATTGAAAACAAACAACAAACGTTTTGATATAAAGCATGCGAAAGAAAACGAAAAAAATTGCTTATATAACATGCTACGGAAATATGAAGTACCTAAACAAGTTATAATCATAATTTATTTCTACTCTTTCAATGTACATTTCATCAAAAGTGGTGATAAAAGCAAAAAATGCCGCTTGTTGCAACCACAGTCATAGATCATGGCATGGTCGTGAAGGGGATTATTATGTCCCCTTCAGTTAGCCTTAAAAACGTACAAAAATAAAGGACAGTCTGTTTGTGGTCGACGTCTTTTTATAAACATTTTGTGTGGGTGGCCGAGTTAAGGTATGCTTTGGCGTGAACGCGGTCAAAAAGGAAACATTCCATTCCGAAACACCAGGTGACACACATTCCGCTGTGTACAGCTGTGGTACAATTTTTGTAGTGCAGTACATTCATAGTACATTCATCAAAACGATAAGGGTATAAAGTACATTTAGGCAGAATCACGTTAGGCTCAGAGAAAGAATTGCAGTAAAATTCATAATATTGACTGCATCCGCAACCAATTTTTGAATTTTACGCGATTCCTAAATTATAATCCTTAAAAAAATCTGACGAAAGTAGCCTTTAGGCCGGAAACACAAATTACGGATCGGACAATCCGGATCTGGAAAATCCGGTATCCAGAACCAGATCTGTTTGACAGAGCCTTAAGAAATCCGGTCGATGTTGCAAAACTGGGACAGTTGTGCATCAATTTCGTACCCAAGACCCGTTATGTGAACTTAACCACACCATAAACGAAAACATTAACGATAAATAACTAACTTTACAACAGAACTGCAGCGTTATTTTCCGCTTAAATGTGACCATGGGGAGTTACAAACTTCGTCGTACTAATATGCACCAAGTTTCTCCACTTGACGGAATTATAGGCAAGAGTATGTAACTATAGAGATATTAAGAAGCTTAACATCCTTGTTTAAGATGTATTGTAACTTGTGGAAGCAAGATAATACGGTGTAAGGACTTGAGATCCGCAAACTATTACAATAGATTCAGTATTATACGGTTTTAGACATGATTTGTGCAGTTTCAGGGGCCAGTTTTGTTCAGGTAGAGATGAGATTTCTCTGCCTACACGAAATTGTCCCCTTTAAAAGAACTCTAGTAGTGATGTCTTTAGAAGTGACGCTCACTACCAAAAGGAGTGAATTTTCTCTGAAGCTTACTAAACTTTGGCAAATGACTTTTCGCTCTGGGTAAAGTAGAAAGCCCCCCATCTAGAGGGCCAAAGCCTGCCAGTGTCGCGGGACTTATCTGTTACCGTGACCCATGAACGTAAAGGGCTTATGAAAGACACCGTGGATTTTAGTCAGTACAAGTCTGACAGTCCTTCCCGCCCTGCCCTGGAAGGGAGGACTCATTTGATGATATTCCCACGATAAAAAAAGCCCTGCCCTGACGTGTCGGGGTCAATGGACTGTCTTTATAGGTCACCGTGACCCTTTAACGCAAAGGGCAAGTAATGGAACGGTGTTCATTTATTAGTCAGTAAGATTTTGACAGTTCTTATTGCTCTTCGCGGCGTGGAAGACACTGTCAAACTTGTTTGATGGTTATGCCGTATTCAATAAAGAAAGTAAAACTGTTTTAAGGATCGGTACTAGCAAAAAGTGTTATGGCATTTCCATAAGTTTATGTATAAAACTTAAAACAATAGCCACGAAAAAAAAGGTCTGGGTAGCTTAAGAGTTCCCCCAGGGTCTACAAATATCGGATTGAGGATAAACCCGGCTGGAATTGTTAAAAAAAATATTGAAAATCACTAAAAACGCGTAAAAAGCACTGCCGTATTTCCATAACTTTGGCGTAAATAAGCAGAAAACTAATTAATATTATACATAAATAAAGAGAACAAAGACCGGTGTACTGTCTACATGTGTCTGTTTTTCAAAACATTGTATATTTTTTGCGTAAAAAATTCGTAAAGTAACTGAATTTTGAGGCCGAAAATCTCCATACATTTTACTATGGCGGAATATTTTATCCGGCATTGGTTCGAGATCGAATCGCAGAGCTCAGTCGTCCGCAGGATTTCAAGGTGAGAGCACGTCGCTTTTTACCAAAAAATTACGCGGCTAAGTGGCGTGTACATACACAAGACTAATGTGCGAGGTGCGCACAGTGGTTGGAAATCAAAAATTGAAAATAAAACAAAATTGTACATTGTAAAAATTTGTAGTTGCATGATTGTACAGGTAGTTGGAATTGAATTTTTTTTTTTGTGATGGATGAGACTTTTTGCTAACGGCAAGTTAAAAAAAACAGGTTCAAGCGATATCGACGTTATTGACGTTTAGAATTTAGTTTGTTTTTCTCACATTCTCGTTAGCTAACATTGATCCTCATTAAAATCCGGTGTTTGCGTAAATGTCAATAAGGTCGAAAATTGCTTGAACCTGTTTTTTTTAAATTGCATGATAGCAAAAACTATCACCCATCGCAAAAAGAATTTTTGAATTCCAACTAGCTCCTTAGATTAGCCGTCAACCAAACAAAACAAGTTTAGATAAATATATATTTCAACTAGATGAAAACCCGGCTTCGCTCGGGTGAAACGTGTGTCATACATAATACACATCTAAATGTAGGTGTCACGGTAACTCATAAGTCCCACGACCGCGGCAGGCTTTGGCCCACAAAGGTGGGCCCCGTCATTGTGCTGACAGTCTTTGAGGCGCGCGTGGAATACAACGGGCCGTCGACCCGGGCATGTTCCATGATCAGAGAGCGAGTTGCCCATTAGTCGCCGCCCGCACGCCCGCGCCTGTTGGCCGGACTGCGGCTGGGTCGTGAGGTGCAATCCTGCACCGTATGCTCCACTGTGTCCGCCTCCGGGCGATCCACACAGTGGTGACACCCAGGTGTTTCTTCAGGTACCTCCACACCCGGAACTTCCGTGTCCGGTGAGTATCTGCGTCAGGTGGTAAGTCAAGACGCGATGCCTATCTAGGCACTCCTCCAACCTTACCGGGGGTCTTAACGCCGCCATCACGGCGTGCCCGGACCTCTGTTGCGACAGTCGCTCCCTCCATATTATCGCCCTGAGATCGCCGGAGCTCTTCCCGCCGCACTAAACTTGTCGAGGCAGGGGGGTTTTAGTTTATAGGTTTTTCTAAGGAGGTTTAGTAACTACATAATACACCACATGACACTGGCCGAAAATAAAGAGAAAAAATAAAAACTTCTCAACATGATAACCGATGTCAAAAATGGCGGCTGCGATCTGTCTTATAAGAAAACCATTACAATTTTACAAAATACTCGACAATCCGAATTTTGCGGATATATGTTGTCAACTCGAAATCTCTATATTATCGCCCTGAGATCGCGCCGGAGCTCTTCCTGCCGCATTAAACGTGTCGAGGCAGGGGGGGTTACATTTTATAAGTTTTTCTAAGGAGGTTTAGAACACACACATGACACTGGCCGAAAATAAAGAGAAAAAATAAAAACTTCTCAACATGGTAATCGATGTCAAAAATGGCGGCTGCGATCTGTCTTGTAAGAAAATCATTACAATTTTACAAAATACTCGACAATCCGAATTTTGCGTATATATGTTGTCGACTCGAAATCTCTATTTTTTAATGTTTTATTATTCAGGCTAGCTTTCGATCGAGTCTACCGTAGCCCTGCACGAAATTATTATAGAAGATAGAAATATTAATTTGTTGGGTACGCGCTTACTGCTACTTGAACACTCTATGCGTTCAAAGATGTGTGTGTGAGTGGGTCGACCGCGTCTATCGCTGTGTGAGTAGCGCTTCAATACCTATTTTTCCCTCGCGCCCGCCACATAGAAGGGCCTTAACGTTAAAATTTTGTATCAATGATTTCATGACTTTACAGTTTGTTCAATTTGATTAACATTCTGTTTACTTTTTTCTGTATTCAATATTCATGTAGGTTTTAATCCGAAATCATTTCGCTGTAATAAAAAAGGTTTAAATCAAAACGTGGGGCATTTTATTAAATACTCTCACTTTGAATCGTACAGCAATAAATCCAAAATAACTTTATGGTGATAAAAGAGAATATTTCAATGAATGAAATATTATATTAAAGCAAAAACATATGTTTTGGAGGTGCATTGATAAAAAATATATGCATAGTTCACTTATTATTTTTGATTCTTATATCGCGATTTCTGTGTTGTATTATTAGAGCATACTTGAAGTAATTACTGTGTTTATAGCATGGAAAAATGAAAGGCGCTGGTAGTGTGCAGATGTGGAACCTCTTTTCCTTCAAATTAACGTCAAAGTTATAGAGACTCTGACCTCTGGCAGATTGATTTACGCATCAAATAATCCTCCAGGCTAACCCTTTATATGAAAATCTTTATAGTAAAACCGCTTCGGATCGCTTTCGCCTCGCCTGTCTGTTTGACAATGGCTTTAGTGTGAGGGAGTGAAATAACATTGTTTTACGCTTTTTAGGGTTTCATGTCTGAAAAACTACCAATGGTATCCTATTTATATGGCCACACTGTCTGTTTATCTGTTGGCGGACGTAGTGGACTGTATCTCGTAATGCAAGATTTTCTCAGAATGTACTTTTTCTGTTAACGCTACAGTAGTAAAAAATAAAAACTCAACTGAACTGCCGATTTTTATTTATATTTTACTTTAAATTAAACAATTCAGAAATGAATATATTCTGGAATAATATTATGTCTTGGCGTGGGCACTGCCGTGTCCCCAGATTTATAACAAAATAAATCAGTTTTAAAATAAGGGCTACTATGCAACGATGCGCTAAATATGAACGTACTAGGTTTGCATGAATAATGTGCGGTATATCGTTCCGCTTGCAACCACCACTTAGTGGCGTTGCACCACAAACTCACCAAATGCGGTAAGTGCTAAACATTTATTTAAATCATTATTCTGTCTCTGTCGTTTTCAAACAACTGACTGAAATGAAAATATACAAATGTTAAACAAATTAGTCCTTCAGTAAGAGTTTTGATAAATAATGGATAATATCTATGTATCTTTGCTTTGTTGAATCAATTAAGAGAAAACTGCACTTGTTTGAGACGAATTTGCTTCAATATTGTTTGTAAAAATTCATATTGATTAACAAAAAACCTAACAAAAAAGGAGCTAATTATAAACCCAGCAACTTAAGGTGGATGCATAGTAGTAGCCCGCGAAATTTAAATTTTCATGTATTTTTTGCAATTTGCTTATCAGTGTCAAGTTATAACTTGATCAAAATATGATTCGCGACAATAACAAGTTTAGTTTTATATACAAGAATAATCAAAACAGTCGCCCCATTCACTCTCACAAATATTTGATCAAAATTAGTTAGATTTCGGATTTTTTACCAAATTTGAGCTAATCTTTGTGAGCGGGACTAGAGCGAATGTTTTGATCATTCTGATATGTAAAGTTATGCTTTTTGTTGTCGCGAATCATATTTTGATCAAGTTATAACTTGACACTGATAAGCAAATTGCAAAAAATACATGAAAATTTAAATTTCGCGGGCTACTACTGAGCATCCACCTTAATACACTAAATACACAATACAAGGACAACGTTCCAAATACCTGTATAGTACTATCAGAAATCGAGTTCAGTATAAACACGATTGCAAAAGATGTTGAAATTGCGATATGGAATGGCATGTTGCCAATCCATCGTATAGTTTGTACTGCATTATTTGAATCAGCCTAACATTTGCATGGAAATGGTAGTATATTATGAAAACCTACTATAAAAATAAAGTAGTTATCATGATTATAGGATAATGGTATGATAATGAAAAACTCTCCATGAGACTATTAAAATAAATGCCTGACTGCAAAACAGACCTTATCATAATCAGATTTTTTTAGACAAGTGTTCAACAGACGTTTAAAAGTTTTATATATATTTTTTTTTTTGGTTAAACGCGCTAATCTTAGTAACTACTGGTCGGAATTGAAGAAATCTTTTTGTGTGGAATACTACATTTATCAAGAAAGTCTGAAGGCTGTAAAACATTACGCTTCAAAGAATAAGAGTCAAGCAGCTACCACAGGGAAGGCTATGTACATAATTATACGAACAGTTATTCACAAATCAATGATTGTGAGCAGTGGTGGCCCAGTGGCATCGGCCCCGACTTACGAGTTGAAGGTCGTGGGTTCGAATCCAGCCAGGCGCATTACTTTGTGTAATTTATTTTTCATCAACACTGCTCTCAAAACGGTGAAGGAAAACGTCGTGAGGAAACCGACATGTCCTAGAACCAAACATTTGAAGATATGTGACATCCACCAACCCGCACTGGGCCCGCGTGGTGGATTGTGGCCCACTCCCTCTCTCTGAGGCCTGTGTCCCAGCCGTGGGAACTTCATAGGCCGATGATGATGATGATGATTCACAAATCAAAGATTTAAATCGATAAATGAGCCCTCACTTTATGTAGGTCGCGCAAAAAATGTTCTAATTGAATGGACTGAGCTTGCACATTCCACATGATATGACAGATACGATTTTCAGCATGAATGAGCGAAATTCAAATATGATTTTTCAAACACAACAGAAACGTGTTTTTGTAGCGCGGTGGAGCGAATGTAATGATATGAATCTTCGTCTGAAGTAAAACCCAATCAAAATGTGGAATCTACGCATTTTTCTTTTCAAGAAATTTCACAATTATTTTGCCGCATGCCATCATCATTTCATACAAACTTTTGAAGTTATTTTCCAAATAACTGAACCTATTTTTAGTGAATTTCATACCCTTAAATTAAATAAGAAGGTCTGAAATAAAATAATTATGATCGCAGACTATTTTAGGAAAATAGTGTTACAGTTGAATAAGACAGATTTTTTTTATAGAAAAAGAAAATTCAATAATTTTAATTAAATAAGGTTGATATTTCACAAATGCTTTCTGATTTTTTTTAACCTATGTATCTTGCTTCTGAGCATGATGTATTCAATTAAATCTGTTCAATGATAGCGAAAAATAAGTATGAGAAAATATTGTATGAAAGCATGGCAAGACGTACACCATTAAAAAATCACATAAATTCCTATCTACAGCTGAAAAACATTAACATCAGAGAGTATTGTTATTATATAATATAGGTATATATACACAGAAAATTAGTTACAACAATATAAATTACTTATGTATAGTACACACGACGTTATCCAAACTCCTGATGATTTTGTACCGCGAGCATCCTTAGAGCTACGAGGACCACTAGCAAATGAATGAGGGAGAGGGTCTGGGAGGACGCTGCTGAAGAATTATTGCCATGTTGCATTGCAGCCGGAGTTTCACCTGCGGACAATGGAAAAAGAATCATGATTATTAATATCAAGGTACTTATTCGGTTGGCAGACTGGTCCAGTGATCGACTTGTTCTTTATCGTGTTGATGACTCGTTTTAATTATATAAGCTTAGACCAAAACTCTGCCGATTTTACGGCGTTGTTGATGGCCAGGGCTAAACCAGGCTTATTCTGGCCAGTGAAAGTGACAAAGCTATACGAGTCGTCTAGCGCCATGTCGTTCACTCACTGGAACAAGCCTGGTTTTAAGACGATGTAATACCCCCAAGTAGCCTACCATGACGTCTTAAAGCGTGAATAGTTCCGCTTAGGGAACAAAATGGGGCTAGATTTCTTGTATAGCTCTGTGTCTTTCTCACAACGTAAACTGGATCACTTTAAGAGCTCGTGGTAAAGCACCAGGTCCCTTGCTAAGCTAGAGTGTAGCTATAATAACACAAAGTATAAGTAAGAAGGTGGGCCATTGTTTTGAAGAGTCTTCGGAGTTGACTGCTGCGCTACGCGTCGCAGGTTAATTTAATTATTTGAAGGTACGGATATTCGATTATTCTGAGTCTGGTTGTTTCTGTATAAGAGTTTAATTGTTTGTAAACGCACCTACGATGCGGGATAAATTGCTAGAGTGGGGCGTTTTTTAAAACAAACATGGGTTGCCAAAATATATGTAGGTACGCACAAAACATCCGAACGGTTCAACCAAATCAGAGAATTATATTTTTGTTGTTTTCTGTAATTCACAAGGTTTCTGTGTAAGAAAGACCAAATAATCAGACGCCCCGAATTATAACCAGTAAAGAAATTGTAACCCATTAGAAGAAAAAATACATTTATTTAGCACCAACTAAAAACGCTTACAATAATTCTGCCAAAGAGACACAAATTTTTTGTGCCAATATAGAACAAAAACCCTGTGAATTCGTACTGCGCAAAAACACGGTCCAATTCAGCAAAAATGTCAGACAAATAGTGCCTGTCGGTGGTTTTCAACTGAACCTAAAGTTTTGAGAGAACGTTAATCAGGTTTTTTTTTGAAGAGGCTGGCATAAATAGTACAGCCGTGATACAAAATCGTCCTTAGTATAGATATTTGGGAGAGACCCTCATCACGATTTCTAACCACCGTAGGCGCAGTTTTGCGGGCGACATGTGATAGGCTACTGACTGCCCGATAAGGAACTCGCCTGGGTCGTCAGCGTGTAGTGTTCCACGTGCGCTTCTAGAAGCTTTCAGAGAACAGACAGGACCTTGATAGATGCAAACTATTGCCAGTATCGAGGGATCGTCTGTAAAGGTAGCCGTGTACTTGGAACTTCACGGTCTTACGGTCCCATCACTCGGTGTCATATCCAGGTTATAAACTATCTGTGTCCCAAATTTAAACAAAATCCGTTCAGTAGTTTTTGCGTGAAAGAGTAACAAACATCCATTCACACATACAAACTTTCACGTTTATAATATTAGTAGGATAAAAACTATCATATGTGTTAATTCAGGTTATAAACTATCTGTGTCCCAAATTTAAACAAAATCCGTTCAGTAGTTTTTGCGTGAAAGAGTAACAAACATCCATCCACACATACAAACTTTCACGTTTATAATATTAGTAGGATAAAAAGTATCATATGTGTTAATTCAGGTTATAAACTATCTGTGTCCCAAAAAACAAAATCCGTTCTGTAGTTTTTGCGTGAAAGAGTAACAAACATCCATCCACACATACAAACTTTCACGTTTATAATATTAGGATGATATTGTAGCAACATCTAGGTGGAATAAAACCCGACCCCAAAGTAGATAAAAAGCTTTGTAAATGGCGACAATCAATATGATACCCGCGAAGTAAGCCCGCAGGCAAAATAAATGTTCAAATATAATCATCGTAATGGACCGCCGATGGATTCATGGCTTGCACAATGCCCATTGTTCAGGGAAGGATTAAATGTAGCCGTACAATGGACATCAGACTCTTATAAATTTTACTTCATGCTTTTCGCTACCGCACATCAAAGATTTTCTGCATTCCTGGCAATTTTATCATGTAGGTACTTCTTCGTTGAGTTTCGAAGAAAACCATGTTATGTATCACCTGTCTAGCCTTAGTCATAGGGATGTAACTAAACACCTGTATCTATACTAATATTATAAAGGTGAAGAGTTTGTTTGAAAGTGTTTATCTTAGGAACTACTGGTTCGAATTTAAAATTTATTTTGTGTTGTTTATTACATATTTTATCGCGAAAGGTTATAGTCGATAAAACCCTTGCTACGACCAATAGGAGCCAAGCAACGGGGGTATAACCATGGAGAACAGTTACATAGTTTTAAAATACTATACGAGTATTATCACACCGAGAGTCCATTGGTGGTCGCGGGACTAATGAATAACCGTAACCCCGGAAAGTAAAGAGCTATTGAAGGACACTGTAGATTTTAGACAGCACAATTATTCTGGCAGTATGGGTGGAAGGACTCATTTGATGATTTTACCACGATAAAAAAAGACATGGTTAATATTGGTACATGCACAGAGTACAGTTATTAGTACATAGTTTGTTATAAAGAACCCATCCAATACGTTTTTATAACAAGCTTCCAGGTCATGTTCAAGAGCTAAGCATAAATAAGTTCAAATCCTTTGTAAAGCGGAAACTTTGTCAAAAAGCTTACTATCATGTCAACCATTATCTAGAGGATAAAAATGCCTGGGATTAAACTGCTCCAATGCAACTTACTCAATGAATGTCGAATTTATTTTTGTGTATTTGTTATAGTGCCGCTTTGTCAGTTTATTATTTATTTTAACTTTTACACCCTGACATTTGTTTTCTTATTTTATTTTTTACAAATGACATTTTTTATTTTTATTTACCTTTTTACACCTTGACATTTGTTTTTTTTTTTTTTTACACTTTGACATTTGTTGACATTGATAACTTGGTTATTTTTTCTCTATTTTGATTTTATTTGACTTGAATTACTCTGTAATTTTTATTTTTTTTACTTTTTATTTTATTTTCTTTTGGCTTATTTTTTTTAGCATTTGACATTACTATTGTAATTTTTATTTTATTTTATTTTATTTATTTTTTATATTTTGTTTTATTTTATGTGTGTGTGTGTAAGTTTTTTTTTTGTGAATGTGAGGTCCAATGCAGGCATCTTGTATTATTATATATTTTATATTTTTTTTTGTCTGACAATTTGAGTACTCTATGCGGCCTACCCAAATGTCCTTTCCTTGGTATTGTTCGTCGTTACGTTGAGCTCCTTTAGTTAGGAGTCGAGCTACACGATAACTGACAAATGCTTGCACTGACTGGACAGGTCCACTCAAATCTGTGTGGTTCTTTCTTTAAAAGACCACTTCAGACACCTGCATGGTCTTCATATGGCTTTAAGAGTATACTCGTAATGTCTGGACTTTAAAAGAGACAGTGACCTCTGAGTTTGTTTCGGATGTTTCTTCTCAGAGTAGTCAGGTACGAAACACCGGCCTCATCTAGCTTTAAAAATATATGACGTGTAAAAGTGTTTTATAACAACCAACTTGCAAAATAAACATCATTTATCATTTATCATTTATCCATAATGTCCGTCAATTGGTTTTGGATGAGGCAATCCGGCCTACCAGCAATCATTGTCAGAAGGTAAGGAAGCCGCTTCCTCGCGCCTGGTGGCTTCTAAGCAACTGAGAGCTTCAGTTCACATTTGCAATGCACTGCAACGCCGCGGTAACGTCATCTGTGTTTCCCAACAGCTATAACCTTGGGGTCTTCAAGTCAAGAGTGAACAGGTTACTTCGAGGCAAGCGTGCTTCAACGTAGACCACATCGCTTACCATGAGGCGAGACATGATCAAACAATCTTATCCTATCAATAAATAAAAACATTTTTTTTTCTTTATAACAATCTAATACTCTACGATCATTATCGACTTTCGAAGTCGCTACACGCAAAACGTTTCTTATAACTCTTTAAAACTTCAAGTCGACTTTATGGCTTAGCAGTCTTCATTTTCCGATACTCTTCAATATCGAAATCTTATATCATATCTAAAGAAATTCTAAGAACTTTAGGTCTATAGGAACTTTTGAAAGTTATCTGCAATTTACCAGACACGTTTTATATCTATCTTACAATGAGAGATAATATACCTACAACGTGTAAACAACGTGTCGAAAGTTTTCGACCAATGTGTGTTACCAGTGATGACGTATGGCGCCGAAACGTGGTCCTTTACTATGGGCCTCATTAGTAAGCTCAGTATAAGTCCAACGAGCTATGGAGAGGGCTAGCACGCAGAACTGATGGCCGATAGGGCCGTTAGGTTCTCGAATGGAGACCACGCACCGGCAAGCGCAGCGTAGGACGTCAACCTACTAGGTGGGCAGAGGATCTTATGAAGGCCACAGGATCACGCAGGATGCAGGTCGCTTACAACCGGTCCTACTGGAAGTCTAAAGGGGAGGCCTATGTTCAGCAGTGGACGTCTTACGGCTGATATGATGATGATGATGATGATGAATGTTAAAAGCGCAAATCCTCACGAGAGGTTTTGCGCCTTTAACGTTACACGCTGTATAAGGGGAATTAACATTACATTTTTATACATCACTAAAACTAGAAATATACAAGTGTTACTAACTAAATATTTACAAAAGATAGGTTCTAAATTGAAAATAAAACTTATATTTTAAAATAAATAATACAAACGGATTATGCCGAATTTCAATTTAATGACTTTAAACATTTTGTTATGGAGTCATTTAATAATTAAAACAGTTTTTGGGCAGATTCAGGCCGAGAAAAGAGTTAATAGGGGAGGCCTTTGCCCAGCATTGGGATCAACGACGATATATTGCTAGACTCCTAATAACAGGCGACCGATGTCTGTCAACACATTAGGCAAAAAAGTCTTATATCCGCTTCAATTCGACCACTCCTGTGAGCCGTAAACATACCTTGAGACAGAACAGACCTTGAGTTAGCCAATCACAACACAGTACCCCGACCCCCTCGTAGTACCTCAGCGAGTTGACTGAATAGTTTTTGTTCCTTAGATCGTGCATGCGGAGTCTAGTAATATGTATATCGTCGTTGAGTGGGATAGTACAAGTTAAAGATAGAGAGAAGAACAAACATATTCACCTTGAAACTCAGACTGCTAGCTGATTACGATATGAATACTGCATGAAACTTATAAATAGCTCTCTCAAAGCCCATTAATAGTTTACTATACATGAATTCAATTACAGTTTGACAGGCCTGTTGGTCTAGTGGTTAGTGACCCTGACTGCTATGCTGGGGGTTGTGGGTTCGATTCCCACCCAGGACAAATGTTTGTGTGATGAGCATGATCATTTGTTCTGTGTCTAGGCGTAATTTATCTATGATATGTATGTATTTAGAAATATATAAGTATGTTTACGTTGTCTAGTACCCATAACACAAGCTCTGCTTAGCTTGGGACTAGATGGCGTTGTGTGATAGTTGTGGAATATTATTATTATTATTATTATTATTATTTATATCTTTTTAGATCTCGGGATAATAGGATCCCGGACTTTTAGAGGGCATGCCAGGAGCCGAAGCCATCTTGCAGAGGCCCATTACGCAATTTAAATGAAATGAGGCCCCAACCGGCAGTTGTCCCAGTATGCACTATGCCAGTGTACCCAAGGACAGCCCCCGGTTGGAGTTGAACTGTTGCGGAATATGGAAATAAAAGATAGGGTTATGGTTTTTGGTGGGTTTGGTGGACTGGTTACTTATAACTATGGAAAAACTATGGCCCCTGCCTAATCAATGTTTAATATACATAGATACGCTGGCAGTGGGTGACTTGCACACTCAACAAATGGGCCCCCGAACATATCGCTAGCACTAGGTGACGTAGCGACAAGGGGCAAACATATCCTGAGGTGCTTGAGGAGTGGAGAGGTATTTCACGGTTCTCAGAATCGACCAGGAACCCGGAAGTATGGTCGATCCCTACAAACACTTACTGAAATACTTCCTTCCTCCGAGCACGTTTGCTCTTGCGAATCTCCACTCTAGCCAGCCGGTTAAGGCAAGAAAGAGGTGGGAGGTCTGTTCCTCGTCAGTGTTCACTCTGACCGGCCAATAAAGGCAAGCCAGAGATGAGGAACAAGATATCTCCCGGGAGATCAGGTCCGTGTGGGTCGCAACTGCCCAACAGCTCGCCACAAGCTGCCCTGCGGTTTTATTATTATTATTATTACTATACATGAATTCAGTTACTGTAAGTAATATACCAACACATTCATGCCTTACATTTTCGTCTAGCAATCTTCAAAGAACTAATTTATTATGAAACTTTATTCAAAGTCTGTTATTACGCATCAAGAATCTTGACGACTCGAAGAACTAAACAAATGACAATAAAGCAATTACTACGTCAGAGTAAACAACAAAAAGTTTTTAATTATTAAATGCTTAATTTATCTGCGGACGAATTTTGTACTGTATATTAAACATTTTTGTCTAATTTTTCACGATGACGACGAGATATAAGGTTTTCCGCAAATGTTATTAAGGAAGAGGGCTTTGTTTCTGTTACCGCGTTGTATTTCGAAATTGTAATTTTGTCTTAGTTGTCTATTATTTTATGCTTATTAGCTTTAGTAGCTTCGTCACCCAAATGAGGAGCTTGTGGCTAAATAATTACAGCCGCACAGGCCGATCTACTGGGTTAAGCCGCGCTTGCCGAGGTTAGTCTGTGGATGGGTGACCATCTGTCATAGCGAGTTTCCTCCGTGCCTCGGAAAGCACGTAAAGCCGTTGGTCCCGGTTGTCATTTGTAAATCTTTGACAGTCGTTACTGTTAGTCAGAAGCTCTAAAGCCTGACAACCAGTCTTACCATGGGGTATGGTATTGCCCAGTAAGGGTTGTGGAGGTCAGACAGGCAGTCGCTCCATGTAAAATACTGATATCCAGCTGAATCTGGTTTGACTGGAAGCTTACCCCAATATAGTTGGAAAAAGGCTAGGCAGATGATGATGAGCTTCGTCACCCAAATTTTGTCTTGAAGCACAAACAAGAATGTGTTTTCGACGGCACGGTTAGCGCAATGGCTGAGCAATCGGACTGCTGCGCTGTGTTTCGCTGGTTAGATTCCCGCAAGGAGCAAATATTTGCTTAGCTTGTATTAGCTGCAAGTAGATGTTCAGTGTCTGGGCGTTTGTGTATGTGAGTTTTATGTCTGTAAAAGCACCCAAATTACAAAAGAAATTCAAAAAGCAAAGTTTAAAAAAAATATAGAAAGAACTAACGGGTGTAATTTAACATTTTTCCAAAATTCGAAATCAAGGGATTGCGGAATCGGGATCAGGATTTGGGTTATTGAATCAAGCTCCTCATGTTAAAATCTCCTTTTTCATTTCACCTATTTTTTTCGAGTAGGTATACAGGAAAAGAGGAATTATTAATATTCCGAGAAAAAATGGAAAAATCGTAAAAGTGTGTCTTACATATTTTATTGGACGTTCATAAATAGAATGATGCCATTATCTTTCCTTGTTTTCTATTTTTTCTCCTTTATCGCTATTATGTTTCTGTATCATTTTGTTTTCTTACTAAAAGCGATTCTAGTCCCAAAGTCCTCGTAATTGAAAGCCTCTTTCTACCGACACTTAACCTAATGTCTGTGAAAGGCCATCAGAGTACCCCTTTTCTAATATAAAGCCCAGAGAACAGACCCATTTGGTTAGTAAACACATAGTTTAACTCTGAATTTCTGTTAACAAATTGAATTAACACCTTACTCACTACAATATTGGAATCAAATTCTGTTAGCGTATTATGATTTAATTTAACCCTATTTTCGATAGATTTTACGGGCCTCACGATCTCATCATCGTGCAGGAATATAATCTTTAAACCTGTTACGTTTTCACAAAGTATCGAGACGCGCTTACCGCACGGGCAGAAAATTGAGTCAGAGTTAAAACGTCTATACTTTCCAAAGTTGTAACAATATTAAGTCTTGAAAATGCGGGATGTTTTTAGAAACATCGTATATTTTTTGAATTCGTGTTATAAATTTTCATGATTTAAATTAATAGAATTCATCCGCCCGCATGCTACGTTGTCCTCTCCCTTATGCTTCCCACCTCCTCCTTCGCTGGCATGATTGCTTCGCAGAAGGATGCACCCGCTTCCCGCTCCGTCTCACCCCGAAGCATAGCCTCGACCAATGCCGGGCGCGAGAAGAAATTCACCTCTTGTAATTTACTCTCTCCTTTTATTTTCTCCATTTTATAACTTTTACCAATATATGTCGTGAATTATTAATAATTACTACTAAAAGTAATAAATTTCGATCGTTAATTCACATTTACCAAAACAAGTGATTGTTATTAATAATTTTGTAAAAATATTAATTATTTTCATTTAATCAGATTAACCGTAACATATACATTCCAAGGGGTCTTTATATATTGAAATGTATGTCTGTGCAATCGTAGCACCTAAATTAGTCATTAAGTTATAGTTAGTCATAGCAATTACTAGTTTTATTGCTGTGCTTAGAAATTGTACCTCCATTGACGTAAATTATAGTAAAATGTTTAGACATTTCAGGGTACCGAATAAATAAATAGAAACTCGACAAGACAGCTGATAGCAAGCTTGTAGATTTAAGGCGTACCCATTTAAATATAAAAGACGTTTGAACAAATCACAAGAAACGGGGAAAATCCTTGTCAGACTGTCTGTATTCTATTTATTTGTGGTTGGGAGCTAAGCTTTGCAACTAAAAGGCTTACGTTGCTCAAACGGCGTCCATTGATCGGTTTTCGAACTAAATGTTTTGTTGATCCTTTTGTGTGGCGATTAATCGAGTTTCTCGGAAGTACCGGAGGTTGTGGCCAAAGTATGAATTCTCCGGAGTAAAATAAGTTTATTCTGTATCTGGGTGTAGTTTATCTATAATATTTATGTATTTAGAAATATATAAGTATGTTTATCAGTTGTCTAGTACCCATAACTCAAGCTCTGCTTAGCTTAGGACTAGATGGCGTTGTGTGATAGTTGTGGAATATTAGTCATAGCAGTCAGGGTCACTAACGCCTAGACCAACAGGCCTGTCAAAATCTTTGTGAAAAAATACTTACTTTGTACAACATGTACTGTGACAGAAGCTGCCTTAGCGTTAGCAGGCACGCAGGTGTAGTTTCCAGCATGACGGGGTTCTGCCTTGCCGATCACCAGCTCACTGGTCTGTCGGCCATTGTGGACGCTCACGCCATCTGTTGGAGAAAATGGGAGGTTTAGAGCTTTTGATATAGAACGTTATCAAAAATAAAATGGAAGGTTTAAAACCTTTTATTCTATATTCCAGGAATATGGATGAAAACATATAAGGTCTAAAGTTTTTCCGTGAAATTCAGAAGATCGAATGAATTTTATTTTGGAAATGTAGACTCTGGTTTTACGTTGTGTATTGAGGCAAGGCAGTGATAAACGCTTTAGTATCGCTGAATTTAGGCAACTTCTTTCAACAAGATTGACAATAATAGCTTAATTAAATCCACCAGAAATACATATGTTAAATTTTCTGTCGTTTTTGATCAGTGACAGAATGTTTCTTCGTGTGGTTGGCGCAATAGGTGAGAGTTAGGCTGCTACGCTGAATACCCCGGGTTTGATTTCCGCACGGGTTAAATATGTTGTTCTTAGGATTAGCTATTAGGGCCATAAGACCGTCCATAAAGGATAACTTAGCTTGCAATGCAAAGTGTGGAGAAAAAGTAAAAAAAAAACAACGAACTAGAGTAGTGTCCAATTACGGACGTGGCTACAAACTTTACCATCATTATAAGTTTCAGGAGAATCTGTGCATGCGTGGAGAAGCTATAGTCCTCGCCATATAAGTCTGGAATAAAGGTCATTGATCCTAACAACGCATCGTTAGAATTCCATTATACCATCGTTCGAATTTCAAAATAAAATTTAAGGTCACGGTCGCCTCTTACCACGATTCCTTTATTTTGATCGTGTTACGACACTTTCTTTACATTTTTTCGAATGGTTTTGAAATATTGGAATACATTGGTACACGGGGGTCAACGAATTTTATTCCACACTTATCTGGCTCAAACTATAGTTGCTAAATAATTGCAGCAGCACAGGCCGGGTTAAATCCCGCTTGCCGAGGTTAGTCTGTGAACCATCTATCATAGCGAGTTTCCTCGTAAAGCCGTTGGTCCCAACTGTCATTTGTAGATCTTTGACAGTCGTTACTGTTAGTCAGAAGCTCTAAAGTCTGACGACCAGTTGTACCATGGGGTACGTTTTTACCCAGTTACTGGGTAAAAACGTACCCCATGGTACGAACGTACCCAGTTACAGGCAGTCGCTCCATGTCAAATACAAATATCCCGCTGATTCTGGTTTGACTGGAAGCCGACCCCAATATAGCTGGGAAAAGGCTAGGCAGATGATGGCAGATGATGATGGATCTGTGTATGCGTAGCTGCCATACAATACGTCCACATTCAACTAACCGAACCTTTAGGCCCCCAGGTTTTAAAAGAACATTGGGCATGTCTGACAAGGGATCAAATTAAAACCATTAACATAAAAGATGACGTGTGTTCAACATTTAATTATGTATATTGTAATTATTGTACCAAGTTGGCGGATCGAGTGATTACCTTTGTTTTTCAAAGGACAAGCCGCTACTCCAGATTACAAAGGCTGTGTGTATTTACTGATTCAATGTATTTACGTTTTACTTTGATCAACAAACAAGGTTCAGCTGCCTTTTCTTTAATTAGGTATGATCAAATAACTCTTTCAGGATTTACGAGTGGAATATTTTTCGAAATATAACCATTACATTTTATGAGAGGTAGCTACAGATACCTACAGACCAGCAAATAAGTTCTTATTATTTTGTGATAAAGTTGAAAATCAATTAAACTTTGACAAATAGGTTGAAATTAAATATTCCATTGCCTTTTTACAAGCTTTTTCACACTACTTGCTCGTAAATGTCATATTATATGTCAGGCAAACCTACTGTAAAGCATGACATTATTTCCTCTCGCTCGAGCCGGGAATAATATATGTACTGAATTTCATTATTCCCGTGGGAATAATGTGATTTGAATTTGGAACCTCAAAGAAAACCGTATGAAAACTTTCACCAAGGAGTCGTATCAGTAATGGCGGCCGCTGGCCGCAACAGCTGATCGCTTGCAGTGGTGCCAACTTCACGTTCGAAGGTTGTCATACCACATCAAATTTCAAAAATCGAATTTATTTTTCCTCGACTATCTACTATTATGTACTATCCTGTGCTTTTAGCCGTCCCGTTGTCTGTAATCAAATCTTACAAGTTAAGTTTGATCCACTGCCCGGTTTCCGATTGAGTTGAAATTTTGCACGTATTTGTATAACGCGTGACAATGCAGTATTATGATCACATGGAGCTGATCTAATGATGGAGCTGGAAGGTGGTCATAGGAACTCTTTAATGAAACGCCGCAAACCCGTCAAGTTTAAACTCATTTCATTCATCTTGACGTGTACTTTGTCTATCGTAAGTATTTTTTTACAAAAAAGCTTGTCTTTTTAAAACTTACTTTTTTAAACTTGTGACTTAGACAGTTGTAACAAAAAAGAAAGAAAATATAATTATTTTTATCCCTGTTTTAAAAACCAGAACCAATCCTATAAAACCATCTTCCAGCTCTCAATATCTCAAAATCCAGTGCAACATAAATAATTTATTTCTTCAACTCCACTCCACAGATTGAAATACAAGTAAAATAAGACAAAGGGGGACGTCCACTTCGAGATGTAGTAAATTGGGTCAGCAGTCTTTTGTTTACATTAGTACGAATGCTGTGGGGGTTCTTTAGAAATGGAAAGTACTTCATGGTAAGGGAAGTGGAATTGTGTTACTGTTTTTTCTGTCTTTTCGATAATTCTATATTTCTCTACCTACAGTAAAATAAAGAGGAAAGATTTATATTTTGGTGTAGTGCACAAACTCAAGAACTACTCTGCCGATTTCAAAATATTTTCAGTATACGAAAGCTAGATTCACCCTGAGAAACAAAGGCTTTAAAATAACATGTCCGTCCATGTAAAGCCGGGACGGGCCGCTAGTAATATTATGAAGCTGCAGAATTTGTTTGGCTTAACATAATCTCCTACTGATTCTAGTTGAAAAAAAATGTTTATCGGATAGTTCATTTATCGAGGAAGGTTATAGGCGTACATAACGCTAAGACATAAAGGAGACGAACAGCTGGGTTATAACCAACACGTAATCTACCACGTTGGTACTGTGGGTCACTGCGGGTTGGTAGATGTAACAAATCTTCTTTTTTTGGTTTCTTTCATCGTTTTGAAAGCAGTATTGTGTGTGTAATTTATTTCGTCACTACGAAATAAATTACACGAAGTAATTTGTCTAGTTGGTTGCGAAACATGACCTGCAACTTGTAATAATAATAATTATAGTTGTCTGCACTGGGTCATCTCTCGTCTTTCACAATATTGCTCTCCATGTAACTTCTCCTTAAGATTATCACTACATAGTATAAAACAAAGTCGATTTCCGCTGTGTGTCTGTCCTTATGTATGCTTAGATCTATAAAACTGCGTAACATTTGATCAGATTTGATGCGGTTTTTATTTATAGGCAGTGATTTAAGAGAAAAGTTTATATGCTTAAGAGGCCATACTACCTCAAATGGCTTATCAGAATCCTCTGATAGGCCGAAAATACTGCAGCATTAATTTTGAAATAAATATATGGTAAAGTTGAGGATTAATGATAGGTCTTATGTTTGGCGAAAACACGATTCCATAAAATTTTCTTAATAGAAAAAAATCCCAAAGTTACCTCTAAATTGAACAATAAACTACTGGCATTCATAAAATACTTAAAATTAGATTATGACATTTTTATACTAACTGAACTAACTATAAAGTAGGGCTATGGTATTTAGTTTTTCGAATTTCCTTTTTTTTCGCCTTAAAATAAATAGATTTTCACGTAGACAACTAAAAGAAAGAGCAAGCAATAGTGCGTGGTACGTGCAAGTGCGAGCGAGTAAGATTATACTGAAGTAGTATGCCGCCTTAAAACACGCATGATGTAGTATAAATTGAAGCCTTTCGGAGCCGGGGTGGGTCGCTAGTTAAAGATAAAATAACTCAGTGCTGAAATAACTTTAGTTTCCTACTCGATATCAATGATTTTGTCACAGAAATTAAACTCAAAGGAGACTGTCCAAATCCGGCAAACCGTGAAAACGAACCTTACGGTGATCGCGCAAATTAATGTATTTATCACGAAGTCCTTTACAAGGAAGAATGAGTATCCTCACAATAAATCCATAGCTACTACTTCCCCTACTTACCTCGCAAGGGAAATAAGGCACTATAATACTTTTCTTTAGCTCAGAGCCCACCTGACTACTAACGAAGTACGGACTCGAGGGATTACCGAAGCTTACAGCTTTGTAAAGGACTTTGGCAAAATGACGGTCATTGTAGACGAAATAGTTTTTGTTTCCCGTCTTGTATTTTGTGGCTAAGATATTTGGATTAGTAGTGAAATGTTGTAGTTTTGAAGATTGTGGTTATTTAGTTCTTATTACTTGGGGTTAAAGTTGATAATCTGCGTCTTTTGGAATAAATCTGCGTCGTTTGAAATGAAATGAATTAATTTTGTTCAGAATCGTTACATTTTTTTTTACGTGGTAAAATCATCAAATGAGTCCTCCCGACCCGGGCAGGGCGGGAGGGACTGTCAGACTTGTACTGACTAAAATACACGGTGTCCTTCAATAGCCCTTTATGTTCCGGGGTCACGGTGATGGTATGAGTCCCGTGTCCAGAAACATTACATAGTATAAATCTGCAAAACCGCTTCCCGCTTTCTACCCCATGTATGCTTAGATCTTTAAAACTACGGAACGAATTTAGATGCGGTTTTTTTAATAGATAAAGTGATTCAAAACGAAGGTTTTCATCTATATAACATCCATAATATAGTAAAGATTACACCCGTGCGGAGACGGAGTGGGTCGCAAGTATTGAATAATTCTTTAGAATAATTATAACAGTTAAATATAAATTATATATTTTTATAACGCTAACTTATGTAGTTTGACCACTCACCTTGTGGCAACGATAAGGTGGCAGATGATGAAGGACGCTTGACATAAGTAACCAATTTACTTATTCTTTAAAAGACTTTTGTTATGCCGTACTAAGAACATGATAGTGTTTTTTTATTGATTTAGCCAAAGGCAAAACTGATGAAAAATACGATAAAGGTCATGATACCTTAATATCTATTCATGCCGTCATGAGCAAAAAGACGGCATGTAAGGAAAAAAGGAACCGGGAAAAATAAACCGTACTACATACACTTTTTTGCTTATTTTTCTTTGCAATATTTAACTCAAAACACCAGTATAGCTCTTTCATTATAAAAATCAATAATCCCAAACGGAACTAAAACAACAATTTCAGCTCTCATTGTTTGAGTTCGAAATTAAATTCCAAAATTCTCGCATTCGACGTTTCATTTCTCGTATACCTGGTAAAACTCGCTGATTCGTCGAGAAAAGAACTAAAAGTTAAAAAAGTACTAATTACAATCCCACTTAGCAATAAAACCGAACTGAATTTAACTTTTCATTTGGATTTACTGTTCCGTACGTTGAATGTTGCAGTTTTAATTCAGATTTAAAAATGTTATGAAAATTATTTTATTATTTCTCTGAGAGAAGTTCTCATGTGTGAGTAATTATAATTAGCTGTGTGAACGTGGTTGAGGTACAAAAGCACAATTTGATTGCGTCAGGTGTTTTATTTACCCATTTTTTATATTTTTTAGGATTGTTAAATTAATTATATTATTATGAATCCTCGCGTGCTGGATAGAGCGGAAGGGACAGTCGGACTCATATTGATGACCAGACACCATCCTGTTCTTTCACAAGCCCTTTGGATCATAGGTGGATTTTTAAGACAATCCCACGAGTTTTTTGTAAACCCCTGCAGAAGAAAGAAAGGTGATAAAAATGTAAGGCTATGTGTGGGACTGTCTGTGACACTGTTGGCTCTTAAACGGATGAATTAATTAAAGAACGGTTCAATCCCATCACATATTCGTTTAATTTTAACATCGACGTTTAAAAGTGCCTCTTTGATGGCCTAATTGAAATAAATGATTTGACTTTAACTTTGCATTTTTTATTGAAACCAGGTTTTCTTCCTAGCAATAGTTAAACACAATCATATTTGTGTTAAAATCAGTGTAGCCTATTCAAGGATTAAGCGACGAAATTATTTTCCTCTTATTAATTCTTATTCATCCAGACAGGTGAAGCAATAAAATCTCAAATTGGGTCAATAAAAACAGATCACCAAAAGCTGTCATTTTAAAATTAGAAGCCACGTTTCCGACATGGCTGTCGATTATCAAATCATAGACTTAATATGAAATTGTCGATGAGTCATCGATCAAATTCGAGAAATTCATATCGAGAGTCATTTGTCACGAGATTGTCCGAATAAGTTCATTTCAATCTGGGACCGGTTCTGACGAGTTTTTTAGGGTTGGGTCACTTCTGTCGGTTATTTCGAGAAATGGTGCCGGCTTTGCTCGTTCAGTCATCTTTCATATTACGATTTTTGAAATAAGGTTCTTGTCGACACATGGTCTGACTCATTGATCCAAATGTACGAGTCAGAATATTGAGGAAAAAAGATAATATTATTGAAATGATTTCATGACATTCTCTTTAAAAAATCTGTAGACTTCAAGGTTAATTTTCGACGACAATTTGTTATTTTTAGAAATAGTAGTTTTGTAGTACCTATTGAAAAAAAAAATTTTTTAAATATTAATATCTCTAAAAAGCAAAAGTGTGGAGGGACTAAACACACATTTTGGCAGTGTGCGTATGTAACACAATATCAGTTCTACTACTGGGACACCGGTGTGAGGTAGAAAAAGGAAATGCGTTATATTACTGAAATGTGCACTAGATAAAAAATATATTGTTTATCTGATTTTTATGTTAGGTATTTTTAAACATGAAAATCAGATGAGATATTTTTTTAATAAATTACTAAAAGAAATTAATTATTTCATTTTTTTACCAAAGAATTGTTGTGCTTCCGTTTGATAAAGCTACATGTTTAAAGAGGAAAACGTTTTAAAAATATACCTAATGCTTTTAACTCTGTTATGATAAAAGCCTTTTGGGTCAGTCCAATTTTTTGCATAACTAATGCAAAAATCGACTTTATTTACATGTGCTATTGCTTTGTGACTCCAGTAGACACTTTTAGCGATTTTATGGCAGTCCGAAAAGGTATTAATTTTCATGCGTTCCTTTTTATTTCATCCGTATTGCTGACAGCCTCGACCGAAATGTTTTTTATCAACAAATATTAAAATGGGTAGTTTTAAAAATATATTGCACTAGCTGTTTCCAGCGGTTCCACCCGCTACAACTCGAAAATCATACTGTGGGAACATTTAATCGTGATAAAAACTAACTTATGTATTAATCCAGGTAATAAACTATATGTGTACCAAATTGCAACCAATTCCGTTCAGTAGTTTTTGCGTGAAAGAGGAATAAACATTCATCCATCCATCCAAACAAACCTTCACTTTTAATAATATTAGTAGGATAGACGTTATATGTGTATGTAAGTTTTTAATAATTGTAACCGTAGTATCCATACCCACTAAACAGCGGAGATTCCTAGTGTGGGGCAATGAAATAAACAGATAAACTACCAACAAGCTTATTTTAATACTGTTGAAATTTTTGTAGGAATATGAAATGCTTTGTTAGTTATCTGGGCTTCCGTGGCTGGCTTAAGTGTTATTTTATACCAGCTCAGAAACCATTTTTAAACTACTCTATTTTAACATGAATCAATGATGAACTGTAAAGAAGACTCACAGTATTACGAAAGGTGGAAAGAGATGATCAAGCCAAGAGTCAGACAAAGCAAGCTATCGAAAAAAATACTCACTTAAATCATAGTTGATCATCCGGTTCTCGAAATACCAGAAGACGTAGGAAGGCGGCTCAGTTGACCGCTTCACGACGCAGACCAGCCTCAGCATGGAACCCTCGTGGATTATCTTCTCTGACTCTCCCACGATCTCCGCGTACGCCGCTGTTGACAATAACATAATTACAGTTTTTACTCACATACGTATTCCTGACAGCGGCCATACAAATGCTTTAAAAATATTGGAAATTCTCGAAATTGGTCAAAGAAAACTGCACATAGGATAAAGTGAAATTTTATAAACCTTCTAACCGCAGTAGAATTTTGAAGACTAAAGAAAAAAAAAAATTGTAGGCGGTGTTAGAAAAATTCCTTGTTGCCCTACCCAGAGACACTTTGGCTTTGTCCTGCTTATCTAGGCCAAGATTTTAGACTATAGGGGTTGCATTTAACGCATTGGTAATTGTTTTACCCCCTAAACTATGGGACTTACTCTCAAGGCACCTACCGTTGTAGGTCCAGTTAAGGAGGTGATAACCATCCAGCCAGAGAAAAGGGCTGTGTGTGAGCCAACTGTGGGCACATAACAGGCAGATTATGTTAATCTTCCAGATTAACCCAAAAATACCCAAAAAAAAAATACCATCAAAAACTTTAAGCAAAATGCACTTATTACTTTTTGCGCATTTTTTATTTAAGTCAGTTAATTTTCATAAATTTCTTGTATTCTGTTAAGCATCATTAATTTTCCTTACCAAAATTAGTGAATACTAAAACATCATCGAAATACACATTCAATTTTCTAATCAACGTTCAGTAATTTCCTAATCGCCTTTTACAACGCCCCGGAGATATTCGTTCTGAAATAATCCGGTATTCGTAGTCACACATGATACCTACTTAAAATATTAAGAGCTTGTACGCCAAACGATATTTTGTTTATCTTGTGCACAAAATGCTTTACACTAAACTACGTATTTTGTTATAGTTTTTTTTTTGTTTTAACTAACGTTATTTATAACGTGCCTTTACTAACGCGCTGATTTTTTTTCGGGTTAAAAATTTCAAAACTCAAATATTCTTATAAACCTATGAACGTGACTTTAAAGTTAGTAGAAAGCATTTTTGAAAAAATTTATTACCGATTAAACATTTAAAATTTCCCATGCAAACAGCTTTCATATTTGAAAGTAAAAACAGTCAAATCATAAATATTTTATTCAAACAAGATTATAGTAAAATGTAAAGCTTTGAAATAACGATAGTGCTACAAAATTTGATGCCTGTACCTAGTTAATTAAACCTGTATCACATGCGTTACGTCGTGTATGTAAATATAAATAATACATTTGAAGAATGTATTTACTACGCTTGTAGATTAGACCTATGTGTATAAATTTTCTCTCAGATCAGTCATTCCTAAAAGAAAGACTTCAAAATTTGTACAAAGGAGATGTTTCATTCTGGGCTCAGTCTATGTAGGGAATTTCATGAACACTATGAAAAAATCATTTGAAGACGGGTTTAGTTGTTAAAAAATGATAATTAGGGGCGTTTTTTAGCACGATAACCCCATTATAGGGCGGCCATGACAGTACTATTTGACGTTTACTATGACGTTTGACAACTTTGACATTTCTATGCAGTGACGTTTGCACGATTTTTTTCTTGATATAATTCATGTTTTTCGGAGTTTGTAATGATTGTATTTATTTTAAAATATCCTGCAGGAACGATTATTTTTATAGAAACCAAAGACTCTAGAGATCAAAAATTGTTGTTTTCGATCTCTATGCCAGTTTCTAAACGTCAGTTAAATGTCATTGTCAAATGTTGTCAAAATAAACGTAATAATGTCAGATCCACCACGTTTGATTTTTTGTCGAGTGTTGTTATCCTTGACAAAGTTAATTTAATAGCACAATTAAACGAAGTGAAATTAAGAAAAAAAAATCAACAATTAGAAACGGTTTATGTATTTAAAACTTATTTTTACACATGGTGTACATAGACTGAGCCCAGGCTCCATACATTTTTGGACCATCTCCTTTTCACTCACATCTTCGCTCTAAAAATATTAATTATCAGACGCAATCTCGACTCAGCGGGTGTAGTCACATTGAGAGTTACTACACTACAATGAAAAGGGTCGAGGAAGTCACACGACTCATTATAAACAGAGGGCTCTTAATATACGGCTGTTCTTAACCTACTTTGCAAGTCACAGAAATGGGTTACGGTAGAAAAGTAAGCAAAAATGCAGCTCTTTTAAAAATAAATCTACAAGCGTTAGTAGTAAGAAACAAAATGATTGATGATTAAACTATATCACGCTTGCAATGTTCTCAGTGATAGACAGATATGGTCATGTTAAAAGTGCTTTTGAAGAAACACGTTGGTTTTTAGGCATCATCAGTCTTACTATAAAAAAGTTGAACATTTGTTTAACACTTGTCAAAAAAAAGTGTAACTGCAAAATGGCTTTTATTCCGTTACTTCTAGTGCCGTTTTGAATTTATACTTTTTTTTTATCCAAGTGATGTATAACATTTTTAGTAAAACTATATATATAAGAGCCTGAAAAGCCATTCAGATGCTCCCAATCCTGCCTAGGGTTATCTTGGAAGGTATTTTAAGCGCTCTTAAAGTCTTACAGTCTTACTACGGACACAAACATTTGATGATTTTTATAGGCTCCACCTATAAAATTGGTACCTTATATTATATATATATACTTATTATTCTACCCGTATGTTTAAGCCTAGTAGCCAATTACGCAGAACTAGGCAATAATCAAGAACATCTTAGCCTACCCTTGAGTTGAGTAAGTACCTAAATACATAAAAAACATAAGAATCAAAATAAAATAAAACAAATTTTTAATGTTTTTAATTGTTTCAACCTCGTCTTTCTCTAAAAGAAAGTCTACAGTATATTAGTTTTTTTTTTAATAAATATGACTTAAATAAAATTATTTTGAATCTAATTTTTAGATTGATAGTTAAAGTCGATGAAATAAGCTAAACTTTTCAACGTACATACTTAGTCTCCTTGAAAAATAAGTCTGAGGAGATTGGAAAACCATGTTCATCCAATTAGTAGCAAATAGTTTCTGAAGGAAACTATATTCAAAGTAGAGCATTAACAAAATAATAGCCGATAGTTTGGAAACTTATAACAATGAGCCAAGTTTGACGATTTGACAGCTTCGATGAAAGAGTGGAGTTCGAAATAACGATAATAAAAGAGATTGCTCAGAAAAATATTAATATTATGAACCATTATTTACGCCTGTATGACATTTTATACGAACTCTCAAGTCCTTATTTTTAGAGACCATAGAACTGATTTTAGTTCAACTTCATACAAATACGCAGAATATGTGGGTCTACAACGCCCGAAGAAAACATCTAAGAAGATCATTGGAAATCACTGTTTGTATGGAAGAATCAAAATCGAGCTAATTTAATTGTAACTGTGTAATTTGACTCGAAAAATAAGGGTCAAATCACAAAGAAGCGACGCTGCGCGCACTTTTGAATATGAGCTACTCAAAATTTAACTTTATTTTCAACTCGAAAAAGTACACATTTCCAGTATCATTGCGTTGCATTGCGTGTCGGTATGAACTGCTAAGGACTTTAAACTTTCTATCAGCGTACACATTCTTAAAACGACGACAAAATGTAACCTTCTCACCACAGCAAAATTAAACATCTGTTGAACACACGGAACCTGTTCCGTGGTTGAACACTTGTCTAAATAAACTGTCAATGTCAAATCAGCATTTCACTTTGATATAAGGTTCGTTTTACAGTGACACTTTTCTTAGACAACTGTTCAACAGCTGTTTAATTTTTTGTAATACGACTGTTAATGTTTTAAGTTAGCTTAAAAACATTCACTGGCCGATTTTCATTAATACTCAGGCCGATACTATAATACCGAAACTGCAGAACAATACAGCGAAACCGCAGAAATTAATTCTCTTGTTACGTTCCACAAATTGGGAGGCCAGATCAATGAATTTATAATGATAATTTTAATTGACAACGTTCACAAAAGCTTTATAAAACTGGGCTGTAATGAATATAAAGTTGACGACATTACTGATTTCAGTGTGTGTTTCAGTACATGGAATTGAATTATTAAATAGTGGAAGAATATTTAAATATTTTAACAGGAAACGGTAACAAAAGCGAGCGTACATTTAAGGGTTATTAATTTTACAGCAGTATTTAATCTTTGTGGGAACACAAAACCATTGTTGGTTAGCAGATTTAAATCGAATTCAAAATTGTATTCATTTATTTTATTTGATTGAAAATTATGTCAGATCATCAGGCTTATTGGCAGCATCAAGAACTTACTTATGCTATACACATGTTAGTTCGTCAGAGTTTTGAAAAATAATGAACACGTATTCTTTTTATACAATGAATTATTGTCAAAGGTTAACCGTTAGGATCTCATACTCCTCAGCAGCTCTTGTAACGTAAGAATTTCATTTTATATACTAGGTAACGAAAAATCAACAAAAAAAAAACGGTTTATAAATATAAATTAAATGGTAACAAAATGAAATAAATAAAATTTAACACAGAATAAACAATAATAATTGAAACAGAAACAATATTAATTAACTTCACAAAACCACAGATTACACAAAACTCCTGCTCCGAAGTGTAAGACAGGGGACCAAAGTACACCGGCGGCAGTTCACCAATTATGTTTAAGCCTATCATTGTTTAAGCCCCACGACATAGGAGGCAAACCTACTGTGATTAACCGGGCACAAATGGAGACAAGATGGTGCTCTGTGCGTGCACCTGGCAGATCAAATCACGGCAGAGCCTTTAAAAATGTGGGTTCTATTGGCTTTACAGAGAAATGCTATGCTAAAAACTCACCAACAAAATGAGTGCTAACAATTTTTTAAATTAATTATTCGCATTAACTCATACGTCGTGAATTTCAAAGATTTTCTATAAAAAAAAATCAAACCGCGATCGAGATTTGAACCTGCGACATCAGAACTCAGTAGGTACATCCGACACTCTTTCGAACCAAGCCACCGAGGTTCCTGTTTATAGTGTCGAATTTCAATCCCTTTTAACGTCTTCGGTGACGTTTCACGCCATCTATTGCAGAGTATTAAAAGTGCTGCATAAAATCATAATAACATTGATGCCAAATATGAAAACGAACCCATTAAACCAACCATTCACAAAAGAGATAACAAAGAAAAAGAGAAAGAAATAATGAAAACAGAAAAAGTTATAGAAAACGTTAACGGTACAGATAAAATAAATGCTGAAGTAGTACTTACCAACAAGGACAAGCTTGAAGAAGATACTGGTGGGTGGGTGGGTAGGCACCTGACATTCGTAGTAGCCCGCGTCCGCTGACGTGGCGAATCTAATGTGTAACGCCCAGTCCTGGTAAGAAATAAATCACGTTAACGGTCTGTGAGTGCGGTAACTAGTAGTTATCGTGATAGAAAGTTTGCTAAGGGTTTTATAAGAATCGATTGGTATAGAGCACAGCGAAGCGAAACTAATGTTGGAAAGGATTTCGTAGCGTATGTTACAGAGATTTAGGTAAGTAAGAATAGTGGGTTACATTTGGAATATAAGAAAGGTCTTTACTTAAAAATGTTGGCTTGAATCGGGTAGGTTTATAAAGGCGAATCAAAGTCAACATTTCAACAATAACAGTTTTTTTTGCCGTAAAAACTTTAAGAAAATCATCCGGTTTGTTGTTATTTTATGAACTATATGAATGAATTTTTAATAGTCACGACGTATTTAATGTTAAGCGTGGTTAAACTTCGGAACACTGTGTTGATAAAATGAAGTTGTACACCATGATAAAATGTTTCGGGATAGATCTAGAATCTATTAGTACTAGAAGGGCATTGTCAGAAATAGTTTAATAATTTCTGAAACAAGATGGCAGATCAAATTCTCGAACAGCTAAATAAACTTAGGTATTTGTCAATATCAACCGTACGTTCTAAGAAAACACACATCAAGACAAGAAACACAGTACCAAGACACAACCTGGTAATGTATTCCCTGAAATACATTCTCAGTTCAATTCGAAAATAAACAGAAATAGACGACACAATCAAAACGATAGGCCACAACAACAACACCACTGATGAGACGAAGAAGACAAACAAACAACAACCAACAACAATAATTCTTGGATTCAATTCCGAAAGATTTAACCAAACAAATCTCAATTTTCAATTTCAATCCAAAGCAAGTGAACTGTGTGATAATCAGTAAATTAAACAATACAAACAGTATAGATAAGTCTTTGGAACAAACCGCGAGGAACAATTGAAAGGAATTTGACAATAATGGGTGTTCTTAAACACAAATTCGAACGTCGAATCTGGAGCGTCGTTTACTTTAAGTTGTTCATGTGTCTTTTGGTACCTATGTCAATGTTGAAATGTTTCTTTAATAGTTTCTTCTTTGTCTTTGGTTTCAGAGTAGTAAAGTTCTACTTTAAGTGTTTAATTTAATAGTAACTTTATCGTAAACAATTTTTCATGGGGTAACATTAAATTTAACAAAAGACCATTAACAAATTAAGCAATTTCAGAGTGTTCTGGATCAGTAACAACCAGTCTAACTTGATAACTTCACCAAAATAGAATGGAAGACATCCACAAAGACCAGTCTCTTAAAGAGCTACTTCTAAAAGCGACTTTTGTAGTTAGGCACAATTTGTAAGTCAAGATTACAGAAAAGATTTGCATTTTCATTATAACTCATCTTTGTTGTAAAAGTTTCATTACTTCTCCAAGTAATAACTACTTTCTCATCTTCACATTTTAGTCACGTAAATATTTAACTCGCAACAACTTTATACCCAGTCTCATTACAGTACGACAATCTTAAAATCTAGCTCCAATTCTGAGCATACACTTTAATTTACACCAAAGCTTACGTAATACATTTCAAAAAGTAAATGAACCAGAAATGTAAACAAAGACGACGAAATCCCAGCTCCCTCATTATGTTTAAAGAATGGAAGCAGAAAATCCAAATGGAACGTAACTTTTGAATGGCGAAAGCGAGATCGACGTTAGATTAATTTGATCGGGTGACTCTTCAACGGTGGATTTGAAGAGTACTTGGGTTTCCTGACATGAGATGTATGGGTATAAAAACCTGTTTGTACAAAGGGAACGTTGATGTGTTGATGGTTTTAATCAAGGGGAATGTTTATGTAAAGTGTGTGGGCTAAATTAGTGAGAATGTGGCAGAATTTTATGATGTCAAAAGTTTAAAAGATGCAAGAAGCTGGTAACTAAAAAAATAAAATGACAACTGCACAGGTCGATCTTCAAAGTGAAGCCATTCTTGCTGTGGTTGGTCTGTAGTAATAATGAGTGACCACGTATCGTAGCGAGTTTTCTCTGTGGCTGGAAAATCACGTAAAGCCGTTCCTTCCAACGTCATATTTATAGATCGGTAGCCGTCATTGTTAGTCAGAAGCTTGAAAGTCTGACAGCCTTTCTTACCAAGAGGTTGCGTATAACCCAGTTACTGGGTTAATTGTGATGGTCAGATATGCAGTCGGTCTACTGATAATTATAATCAGATGTATCCCGTTGAACTGGTAGCCCACTTCAACATGGGAAAAGGCTAGGCATATAATGACGAAACGTTTAAAATATACGATTGTTTTTTTTTAAACTGTAACACGCATTTCAAGCTTGTATTTTTAAAGTCGAAGTAAAGGTACGGCCGATTCTGTAGCACTATTTCAAGTCACGTTTTGCCGAGTCATAAAATTGGACATCGTGTTTTACTCGCAACTGGCGCGGCGTGCGAATGCGTATGAAAATGGACGAAGTAAATTGACGTAGCTGGCTTTCTGTAGTTTCTGCCTATGCCTTTGTTAAAATAAGAAATTGTGTGTGTTTTACTAGATTTTATTCAGCAGAAGAAGACAGAAGAATCACATGCGCAGCAATTTAAGCTTTATCAACTCATGCAGCAATTGCGAATTTTTAAATTATTTATAAGTAAAACTTTTATAACTGTTCGCAAAGCTTGGTAAAACCGACCTTCTGCAACTGTAACTCATAATTTTAATAACAAAAGAAGCTCGTAACACACTGTATAATACTTTAATAAAAGACAAGACTAGAGTCGGAAGGAGAAACGCAAGAAAATTGAATCAGATGTAGCTAGCGGATCCCTCCCGACAGACAAAGACGTTTTATAATGTCCATGCACAAAGGAAACACGCTGTATTTTGTATATGCATGCCTCGTTTTTACCCCTCGCCCGTCGCCGGTTAGACTTTAGCATAAACATGTTAGGGATATACTTTATTTTATGCGGCTTTAAAATTGTGGCGGTATTTTATCGTAAGAATTTTTGAAGGATCATAATTTTATGGATGATGGCGGCCACGGCTCTGACTTTCTACGAATTGTAGGTTGCAACTAGACTACTTTGTCTATTTAGTTTCCATTGTTCTTAATGTCGTAATGGTAACATTGTAAAGAAACCGTTATGACTTAGTTAGAAATATTAAAAGACGTGCGTGTGGCATCCATCGACTCACAAAGTGTGTCCGTGGTTGATTACAGAATGCCGTCTCAGAATTTAGTTCAAGTGGCGATGTTTAGAGGGTCTAAAATGGCTACTTTATCAGAAACACTCAAAATTAAAAATAATGACAAAATATTAACATTACGTTGTTTTTATTGAAATGGCCTTTTTAGATGTCTTGAGCTAACATAAATGCTGTTGTACCAGCGAATAAAAGAAGAAAAATAGAGGTTGTGACTCAGTTCAACAAAAACACTTCTCTTAACTTAATTGTTCTCTAACTTTCTCAATGTTTCGACTCGTGATTATGTCTCAATTTTTCAATACTAATAGACATACATAATTGCAGTTTTGAAAGATTGAAAGATCAGACCACTTTTTTATGCTTCGGGCTCAAGGACTTTATACTGAACCAGTCGCCATCACCCAAAAAAATAATTATTACGGAGATTATTTCAAAATATGAGGATATTCCCACATTGTAGAAATTTTTAACGATCATATTATCAGCTAATTTAAAAACAAATGCGTGGGTAAAACTATTAAAATTAAAACTGTCATGCATGATAAACGCAATGTGGTCTGACGTGTACTCATTTGACAATTCATCAATCGGAATTTTAGTTATATTTGTGGTTTCGATATGATCATATCCGAATTCATTTTGCACTAATTCGACCGAATCAATGACAATGCCAGCATACTAATACACTTTGAGCTTTAATATTGTACATTTAGTGACGGTATTAATTATTGTTTAAATTCATATTTCCAGTAATCCCTGCCAGCGCAATACGGTATTTTACTCAAAAAATGTTATTAGTCCGAAATATAGATTATTAAAAAATATTAGACCCGTATTTTTTCTTTTGTCACGTATACCAAAATTAACGAAGATACAACGCTTCTAAAAATCACAAAACGTCACTCGGTCGGTACAATTTTACAAGCGCAATGACTTTACAAGCCCCCACTCCCGAATTTGGAAGCTTTTTACCTTTGTCAATATTCATTGATTTGAAAAAATAAAAAATACGTGTCCATTATTTTTCAATATAATTACTGACGGACTAAATAGATTATCAATTTATTTATGCAGTAAAATACCGTATTCTGACGGTCGATATTTCAATATAAATGGTTTTTCATAGAATGTGATTTAGTAAATTCTAAAATATTGTTTACATATGAAATGTTACGGTTTAACCATTGTGACAAACATCAAGTTTATTGAAAATGACTAATTAATGCATATTTATCATCATGCTTTGTTTTCCCAGCAGTGAAAAGCATATGAAATTAAAACCACGACCACATTTTCAAATAATCCTACTAATATTATAAACGTGAAAGTTTATATGTGTGGATGTGTGGATGTTTGTTACTCTTTCACGCAAAAACTACTGAACTGATTTGGCTGAAATTTGGTACACAGATAGTTTATAACCTGGATTAACACATAGGATAGTTTTTATCCCGATTTTATGTTCCCGTGGGATAATTTTCGAGTTGTAGCGGGTGAAACCGCTGGCAGCGGCATAATTCACAATCATGGCATTGTAAGTACGGAGCAAGCCAATCGTTACCAAAGAGCCAAGAATCTCGACGCCGCGTCTTGTTCCACACACGCCTCAAAAAGCTGCCAGACCTCAAAAAGCTACCAAAGTCTATCAGGGTTACAGGACTGTCTCATCAGGTAACCGTCACCCCGGAAACGTGAAGCTATTGATGGATCACCGTGGACTTAAGTCAGTACGAGTTTGACAGTAGGGTGGGAGAACTCACTACTTGATGATGAAGAATCCATCAGATCCCCGGGACCGTCTTAAAAGGACCTTGTGATCATGAAATGTAAAGGGCAACTGAGGAAGGGTCTATCCAGGGTGTTCCTTCAATAGCTTCTACGTTCCAGGGTCATGGTAACTTGATAAAACAGTCCTGCAACCCCTTGATTAAGCCCCTACGTACACAAGGTGACGTATGTCTCCGATACCTTACGATTACGGCATCCAAGCGACTATCGCAAAAAAAAACCATAGAGGTTCGTACACAGGCGTCGCGTCAATGGATGTCAAAGTCGTAAGGTACCGGCAACTTGCGTCGCCTAGTTTACGAAGGGGCTAAGACGTCAGACACGTTCGTAGTACAACCATTATAGATTCGAAGAGTGCGAAACCGCAAGCAAAAGTCAGTCAACGTCTAATGATATAAATATTCATATAGTTCCCAATCCACTCCTCAATAATAAACCAATAGCTCCCAATGGTGTGCCTTTACTACCTGTTTCTGATGAAGTTCTATTCAAAGCAGGTCGGACTATACTAAATGCTTAACGGCTCATGCAATCGATTGACAAGCGGTCAGGTGGAAATACTGTTCTCAATCGAGATTTGAATGTTGATTTGAAAGGAGGGTTTAACACTACATTAGTTTATTATGAAATTTTTGATATTTTTTAACTGAGAAAGTTTATTGGCTGCCCTAGAAAATGGTAAGATAACGTGGACGCGTACTACAGGGGTTCGTTCCAGGATGCATAACACAGCTCCTGGGAGGTATCAGAAAGAAAGAAAGAAAAGAAATTTATTGGGACACACAGGACAGAATAAACAAAATTAAATGAATAAAAACAACAGAGAAAAACAAAAATTAGTAAAAGAAAAAAAAGGTAAAACAAAACATAAAACGATTTACTCCTGTGCGATGCCAAAAGGCTCCTACCTCAGCATGTGCTGTGACATTTAACTGTCACAGCGCTGGTTTTCTGGTAGGGCCCAAAGTGAAGTAACGGTCAGATAAGTACATAAATAATATAACGAAAAACAATAATAATTAAACTAAAAAATAAATTTTTAAAAAATGTACCAAGTCGACACCAAGGCTATCAGGGGAGGCCTTTGCCCAACAATACGTAAACGAAAACACAAATAATATATTTGAAACATAATTTCAACACCCTCAACATACATAACACCTTGAATTGAACCAACAATAATTTCTAACAAAACAACAGACTAACCAAAAGGGTTTTCCGTGAAACTAGACTATTAATTGCTACAAAGGCTTAGTACCGGTTGTAAAATAACATTACATAACAGTACGTTTGGTGTCTGCGTCAATTTTTATGTCTTTGACGGTTATCGATTTGTCTGGTCCGTGTATTTTTGGGGCATCACGTGCTAAGTTTTCATTGACAATGTTATTACGACCCTTAAAATTGTTTGTTACATTGCTGAAGGCAAAAAAACAGATTTCAATATTTTCTATTTCTTTTAGGAATTGAATGTCGTGAAGACAGGTTTTAGTTTGATTATTATTGATAGTATTGATAATAGATGTATGGGCTGCCTAAAAGATGATGTGACTAAAAAGGCACTGATTGTTTAGGTGACGACTGATAGTGGTCATGAAACAAAAAGATAGACTGAAACTTTGGAAAGTGAAGAAGGATAAAGAATTATCTATGCTATTAAGGTTGATAATTCACCTTTAATTTTAAAGGTCCCGAGACAGCAAAGATCGATTCACAACTTCTGTAGATATTAATACCAGATTCTTTTATATAATCTAGTTCGGCAAACCAATAATATTGTATGATTCGAAAAAACTCGACACGTTACATAAAAGCAGACCGAAAATAAAATACTGAAAAAGGCTCTCGAAGTTATCAAAAGAGGCATTAATCTTGGTATTAGAGCACTTACTTCCAAGGCTACAACTGGAACTACTGAATAAGTGGACTACTTACCGAATAATTCCAGACAGACGAAATCCTTGGAATATAAGAGCTAACAAAGTATCTGACCTTACAAAACAATAACAGTGAAACAAGATGTTACTTCTATATTATAAGCAATAATTAAGACAGTAAATTCTAGAACCAAGATTTCCTTTGAAAGGGTTTACAAGATCATAATACGAATCGTTCAAATTAATGCCGTTTCCTCCGTATTCCAGACTGTAATAATGGTAAAATCGTAAAGGCGGGTACTGACCGGTATTATGGGGTAAAATGTAACGTGTATCACAGCGAACGTTCGTGCTCTCACGAGGGAACACGGCGCTTGCAACGACCAGAAGCCGTATTTTGTTCGGTTTTGATACTCCACTACGTTGTCGATTTTTAGGCTAGTATTTTGAGTGTTCGGCGATTTTTTATGAGCGCACGCGGCTAAAGAGTGAATTCTAGGTAGGTACTTCGAATTTCCGTTGTCCAATATCTTGACGAGTGACAACCTATCTGAAGCATGGGCGACCAAAGGGTTCGAAATGAGTATGTGCCATGGATATTACATCATAGTAAGTCTGAAGACATGCCCTCTGGATCTCGCTACTAGAGGTCTGTGCAATGTTTGCTGGTGTGGTACTGTCACAGTCAGTCTGGCAGACCTTCCCGTTGCTCGTCAGCGCGTTACCTTGTTGTCTGGCCAACTAAACTGAGTAAAGACAAGAAGCTGATAGATCTGTGTAATGAATTGTGGCATACGAACTGTCCACGGGCATGTCCATCAAGTAAATTCCACATGTAACGTTACCTGCTCGTTGCGAATGGTACATTGCAGCACACCGTAACACAGGTCAGAATCTACCTTAAGACTTTGTAACGGGATTCACAAAAGATAATAGAACCCTTACAAGATCATTCAGTTATCCATCTGCCTATTGGCTTTTCTCTTCTATTAGATACAATCTTCTTATTCAAACTTAATTTTGCGGTCGGTAAATTTTATTATTACAACCTGATTCTGCTGGTCCCTTTATTACTGGTGAAGGTTCATCCTTTGGAACTGTTTGTTTGAGAACGGCATTGCCTTTTCAGAAATCCTTTAGCCGTAAAATAGTTTTAATGACTGTACCTTCAGTGGTACTAAATTCATGATTAACTTGTTAATGTCATCGTCACCTGTGTAGCCTTTTCCAACTATGTTTGCTTTAGGGTTGGCTACTATTAGGCAGTTTAAACTAATATTTTGGACTACAACTTCACAATTAATTTTGTAAGAAACATAACCGTTGCGGCTCGTAGTAGTCAACCTTTCATTATTATTCATTAAAAATTGACGACAGTGTTTTGCTGGCTTAATGACAGTACATTTTGTAGGAACTCATGATTTTCGGTCTACAATTGCAGTCCACTTCGTGTAATCCCGGTCCTACATCGCAGAATTTACTATGATCTAAACTTATCCAGCCATATTTCTAATTAAGCCACTTATTATTTTAATAACCAATAAACCATGCAAATGGCTGCCATCAAGAGCGATAAACGCCTAGATACTACAATCTATTTTCTAGTATGTATATGAAATTTAAGGCTATTAAGAGTATCCATCATCGACCCAAGCCCCCCAACTTAACAAAACGTAGGTAAAATATCAATACTTTACACTAAACGACCACAAACCGACCTTCATAACCCAATTACTTGGCAACATCAATTTTGTAAAGTCTGCCTTTCAAAGCAATTAAAGCCAAAACACTGTGTGTGTCACTTCCAATTGGTTAACTTTTAGTTGTATAATTGCCTTTATTTACTTAGTTATCTTTTTTTGGGTTCGGTATGGAATTGTTGCTAACTGAGAACTTTTACTAAACCGTCGTCGTTCTTCTCTGTAATTATTAGAACCTTAGTAGCATAAAAAAATTAAGAAAAGAAAAATACGAACTACGAGCTAGGTCTAAAATCGTCACTTTACTTATGTCGCTAATAGCGATGTTGAAAATTTGTTCTTCATTAATATTCACTCTTTATGATTTTAATCGCAATGCATATAATTATTATGATGTTGCTAAAGTGGCCTTTTTAGATCCACAGGACCAGAACCTGCATCCTTTAGAAGGCTATCGCAACGCTGCTCGTCAAAGCCAAAACTTCAATTCCCTTTTTTGAACGTTAAACCTCAAAAAACCTTTACAATACGGGAAATAAGCATAAATGAGTCTAAATATTTAACCTAAGTAGTCTAGTCAGTTGAAAACATTTCAGAATAAAACACGGAATAAGTAATAGGCCGACCGTATAATTACGAAGGAGTGATTGTTGCGTATCGTATTCTTGAGTAAAAACCGCATAGTGACAAAGGTGAAATGAGCGACGCCGTGCCCATGTGGAGCTAACTACCTAGTAAAGCTAGCAAAACTGGTTGAAGATCTGACAATGCCATTGAATGGTCGGAGTCCTGGGATGCACTTCTCTACTTCTGTACAACTTTATACCACGTACTGCCTATTGATTTTGACGGTGATGTCTTGTCCCTAAACAAGCCTTTGAAAGTACTAAAAGAATATGACAAAGAATACTTTAACCAATATTTTGCCATAATCTCGGGGTCTTTGTAGTCAAGACTGTATAGTTTACTTCTAGGCAAGCATGCTTGATCGTCGAACACATCATTACTTGCCATCAGGCGAAATGGTGGTCAAAAGCGATCCTGTAGAAAATTAAAGAAAAAGTTCGGAACCCGTCTCATAAAGTTCCCTTGTCTCTAAATGTTTTTTTTTTCTTTTATAGCAACCGACATAATTACATGTCCAATCAACTGTTTGACAAGTTCTTTGCAGAATTCGATATGACAGTTAATAAGTTAAGTTTCACCTAGTTCTAGTCTTGTCCTCATTTCTTATAACAGAATCGATTCGTCTAATACTACGTCGCAGAAGGGCACAGCCGTTTTCTAGTAACTTTGAAATTGGTTTGGTGAATGCATTTCATATTTTCTATCAGGGTTGTAGGAAATTGAAATGTCTTGTATTTCTATTGAAGCGATAGTTATGGTTGTTAAAAATTTCAAAGATCATAATGTTTCTACCAATGTATACCCGTTGGTGAACTACACTTTGGCAGTTGCAACTAACATAACTATTTTTAAACTTGAAATAAATAATTTGATTTTGGTTGATTTTGATTTTTGTTGCCGTAAAAACTGTCATAATAGCAAAGGACCGAACGTGAAAAGTAATCTAGAGGAGTTTTTTCTCAAACCCAATCAACTTTCCCTAATAATTTTCACCAAAACGGGAATATAAGAATAGCAAGCAAAGCTTTATTAATTCTTTAAATAATTTTTCTCGTCACTAAATTCACAAGTCAGTTAAATTAATGAAATCGAACAATCGTGAAATGTCAAGTCAAATTAATAAAGATCAATTAGGAATCCTTTTGCGACTTAATTTTATTAAATCCTAGATATTTTTGGAAGCCAGCAATTGATTACCGAATACCTTGAAAAAATTCTGGGGAAGTATGACATTTGGAATAATACGAATTATTTGAGCTGCGTAGATATAAAGCAGTTTTGCATTAGGTTGATTTTATGAAGAAGCAAGTTCTCGGTAAAGACAGGTCAATATTGTACGGTTATAAGGTTTGAATTTTTGGTCGCGGGATTATCGGGTAACCATGGCCCCGGATCGTAAAAGACTTTTGAAGGACACCGTGTCAGTACAAGTCTGACAGTCCCAATTCAAAACAAAAAAGTTGTTTAATCAAATTGGGCAGATTTAGTAGCGCTTTTGAAAGGTAATTTTTTACATAAGATAGGCTGGCAATTGCTACCCGTAAGAACCGGTGCAGTTTACCGGTACCGACCAGTACCAACCTATGTCTTTTATGATAGCCGCAAAAGACAACTTGTTTCAGAGTCTCATCTAGGTTTTTGTAAGTTTGTTTTGGAATAAGGAAGTAATTTTCGAATAAACTGATTAGAATTCAGAAAATCATTACACACTTTTTTAAACTATCACGGTTTGCTTCATAACTTAAAATGTCACTTACTTTAAATGTCTACCCGCGATCATGACGCTTGCAACAGCGTCGAAATATCGGGAACTCAAACAAATTAATAATCACGGAAGATATCCCGTAAGTGACATTTTAAATTATTTTACAAATACTAACTGCAATATCTCCGACTATCAATGCTTGAGTGACATGTTTTCAGTCAAAAACGCGATTAAAGCCTCATGAAACAGCTAGTCCAAAGTAAAATATAGCACAAAACTCATACAATTACAACACAAGAAAGAGGGAATGTTATTTCTTATACGAAGACAAAATAAGAATAATGTCTTGCATAGAAAAACAGCAAACGACGCTCATTGGATAGCCCCGAAGCATCCATAGCGGCAACCCCCACTACTTGCGACACTTTCGCATGGACCGCAGTATCATTAGTCACGATCAACGTGAACTATTAGAACCTCATTTATCGAGGTTCAAGCGATTAATTACTTCCGCTTGCCCGCAAGGAATATTTTACTAATTTCCTTAGATTAGAGTGGTCGTTTCTAATTTTAAAAGTTTCTGAACGCTTGAGTTTTAGAAGCTTCTCTGGGTTTTACTTGGCTTGCTTTTAAGTACGAAGATTTAAAATTGTTAAAAGTCGTGTCGTTAAAGGATTTGTAATCAGCAATAGTATATTTTGCAACTAGTGAATAAAGAGCGGATTTAAAGCGAGGGCCATTATATGAATCAAGAGCAAGCGAAGGATTTTAATGAGTGAATCACGACCGTAGGGAGTGATTCATGATGATTGAATCACGAGCGAAGCGACTGATTCAAGTATTTAAATCCTGAGCGACGCGAGTGATTCAGGCAGGTATATACCATGACTGTGAGAAAAAAAAGATTTGAGCGATAAAAGATATTGAACGAAGAAAAATAAAGTTTTTTTAATAAGTCTGCTCCACACACAATTCACATACACATAATAAGTATACCCATACCCGAAACAAGTATCGCTCGGCCACTGCGCCAACAAGCTGACATTAAAAATGGAACAATGATTTAAATTAAGAGTAATTGAAGGGGGTTGTCCAGCATCTCGGACGAGCTCGAATGTACTAAAGTGTTCTAAATTCAAACACCAAAATAGTGCGTAAAAGACTACTTTTACTCACGGTTTTCAGTGCGTAAAAGTAGCTTTTTCGAGGGGGAATGGTATAAACGATTTTAATGATTAATAGGAAAATAACCTGAAAATTTGTTCACACTTAGGAGATTATAAAATAAAACATAAAGAAATATTACTATAAAATACAGGTTTTTTCGTTCAAACGATCATGTACAGTCAGCATCAAAAGTTCATCAACACATTCAGATTTTCAAAATGGGTGTACACCCTATTGTTCAGTATTATCACGATGCACAGCGATTTTGAAAATCTGAATGTGTTGAAAAACTTTTGATGCTGACTGTACACACGGACCAAATCATATAAAAACAAAATGCTGTATATCTATTGTTATTATCATCTGCCTAGCCTTTCTTTACTATATAAGGCACGGTTTCCAGTCCCTATAACTAGTTGTCAATGTAGAATAGTCTGACTATCTGTTTGGTCTCTGATAATTTTATTATCAGAAATCTTTCTAATCATATCGTAAAAAGTTTTTCTTCAATACTCATTCACCATTCTGAACACCTTTGTGTGAAAGAATAACATAATAAACATCATTCCATTCTTACAAACTTTCGAATTTATATCAGTTGTAAGAAGATTCCAATATACAAGCTACTTTTGAACCACTCACATTAAATTTTATAAATTCCTCTCCCTCGAACAGTTTTAGATAACGCTGACCGGGATCCGACTCATTGACCTGCATCGATTTATTTGATGTAATAAATGCTGACTGCTACAGCCTCTGTCTGAACTATTGTATGTATTGTACTAAACATTTTTGTGTCTGACTAATTTCGACTTTTAGAGAGAAAAGAGGTTCTCAGATATTATTTTTATTAAACTACGTTACGTTATTTAACTACGTTATATTTCGTGTATTTTTTAGATATGAAAACATGGCTAGAAACTAAATAAATTGTTTATTTTGCAGAGAATCGAAATAATCTTCAACGTTGCCAACTTATAATGTACTCAAGAGACTAGCGGCATTGTTTCTTATGGCAACGCCTTTGTTATTATTTTTATAAACTACAGTATTTCTCGCGTTTTTATTATCTAATAAATACGCGAGAAATACCGTAGTTTTTACCGTAGTTTTGAATACGTATCTACGTAAACATGGCTGAAATCTAAACTAAATCACTTGTCTTACAAAGCATCGAAAAATTTCTGAACGTTGTCAACTGGTAATGGGCTCACGAGACTGGCGTCGTTGTCTTGTGGCATCATTGAACGCACGACTTAAAGAGCAAACAACACTTCTATTTGATCGATTTTCAACTTTGATATCTATAACACAGAGTCGAACATCCATCAAAGACTACAGAGCGTTTTCGTTTATCGTTTGCCACAAATCCAGTCCCTCTGGTCGACCAAATTCGACCCAGTTAGTAAAAAATCAAATCATAATCCCTTTCAGCCGTTCAGAAAAAATACCAATTTGGGTTACAGCTATTAATTTAGCCTATTCACCGGCTAACGACCAGTAAATGAATGGCCATCCACTCAGCAATGCATTCACCCATTACGTATAATAATTATGAATATAAAGCCACATCACCGCTCTACACGGTAATAATTGGGTGTTAATTGAATATGGTGACATGTTTGTAATTAGTTGTACGTTATTTGTTTTGTTGTAAGGTTTCATTTGTGTTTTGTGGAACGTGAGTTAGTTAATGTGTTTACAAGTTGAGCAAAACATAAGCGTTACCATGAGTTTTTATGGTTTTTGTGACGCAAATGAGGTCTTTGATGTTAACTTGATGCTTAAAATTAACTCCTCATTTTTCTTTTTAATGTAAGTACAGCCAGAAGCGTGAAATTCTTTCCTACGACTTTTGAGAGGTGTGTTCTGGATGGACCTTGTTGTCGGGGCTGGCCAAGACAGACTGCACGCGTAGCATGACCACCGTAGAAACGAGTTATATCGACGGGAGAATCGACAAACTGACAGATTGAAGAAAGATTTCTATCGTCCTAAGCACGGCGATGTTTGTCACGTAGAAAAGAAATGTTTCTTCTCTACGATAGAAAGAAGTCTACAACGTCGAGCATGCCGACAATATTTTCTCTACTTTTGACACTTGGGGGAAGACACATTTCTTCTATAAAAGAGAAACTTGTCTACATCAAATCAGACCTAGACAAGTTTCTTTTTATAATATTCTTGATGTTTATCGACTTAAATTTGTTTTAAAAACAAGTAAGGGTCCTCCCAACTCAATCGCTTTAGTTTTTAGGCTGTAAAGAATAAAAAGGATGAATGAAACTTGTACGAAAAGTTCATCAAACTTTTTTTTAATACGAGTTCCATGAAAAAATATATAAAATGAGAAACTTTCAGTGAAATAATGCAGACAGCTAATCTTTCCAATGTTTATTACTAGACAAAATATTATAATTTTGCAAGAAACTACGTGTCATCAGTCATATACATGCAGCATAGACCCAATATTTTCTGCCTAAAATTGCCGTAATCATAATTGTGATCATAATTTTTCATATAATAAATATCTGTCTCCTATAACACAAAGATAATGTTCTACACTTGTTTTTCTCTCTTTCTAGAAAGTAAATTAATTTTATTTGACATTTGGCTAAGAAAGACTCGTGTCCTTACTGCGTGTCTATGGTTTGGATACTTTTTGCGTTTTGTTGTCGCTTTGATTTATGTGCAAAAAGTTATTTTTATTGCAAATGAATGCACATATTTCTAGAATTATGGATAATTCTGTCTAATTCCAAGAAATCATTTTAATTTGTATTGAAAACTTGAGAATTTTACACGTTTTTTTCGTTAACTAAACGTTTTAGTTCATTCACAGCTCAGTCATTCGCCGTTGCTATGGAAAGAAATCTTATGTCTTGTCTGTGGTCTTGTCTTCATAGAAACACGAGTCTACAGGCCGCGCCATGCTCGGACAAAAGACATATCGAGTGGGATAGAAAGAGCTTTGTCTTTTCTTGGTAGAATAGAGATAGAATCGCCATGCTACGCGTGCTGGACGAGACGACTGGAACGCGTACCACGATGGTTGGATAAAGGATGCACAGCATAAGAGCTCACGTAAGGTATTAAAGTAGGCTTTTGCCCAGCAATGGGATAAAATAGGCATATTAAAAAAAAAACACATAACATGTTACGGATGCAAATGTTTGAGTTACATCATGCTAGTCAAAGTGCTAAATACGATCAAAACAACATACTAGTTTATCTTCAAACTTATAACAGAGTCACATTTGTTCCCCACAAACACTACAGTACCAAACGATCTGTTTACTTCAGTTCTCACACACTATCAGTTGATCACAGCTCACAACTGATTAAGAACTACACTTAGATCTTAGTCACAAACATTCTAGCTTGACTATAGGGAAACAATGTATAAGACGGGGACGACACAACACTGACGTAGCGCAAGCGCCATCAGAAGCCTTACCATGAACTAAACGTAATACTGCAGGATTTCATTTGAAGCGGCTATTAACAAAATGGCGTCCTGTTGGCGCTTGTGCTACGTGAGTATTGTGTTAAGTTTGCCTTAAGTGTGTGGTTTCCCATTTTCCTCGCGTCCCCGTGTTATACACTGTTCCCCTAATTACTAGTCTCAATACAGAACAAGCCGAAAAACTTCAACAGAAATTAAAACCTGAAAACGTTATTACGGAAGACGGCAGAATGTCGTCCAAGGGCAGAAATAGGCAGACGATATTGTTATTATTGGGGGAAATACCTGAACCAGGTTGACACAAAAGTCTGAAGATTGCCACAGAAAAAGAGAGAATTATTCAAACAGTTTATGAATTCGGGCTGTAGATGATGATGATAGAATAACTTTTATGAATACTGGAAACACAATGGTTATAAACAAAATCATTAAAAGTATCATCATTAATGAAGACCTAGATACACATCATCTAGAAATGTCCTCACCAAACACATACCGAACCCTCTGATTTGTAAGACATGAGTGATAAAGTTGAATTTGTTTTGATGTATGTGTCCAGCGATACAGAGACAGAAGATTTTCTTAACTTATTATCACGATTTACATATTGATTGATGGTATTATCTTATTGTTATAACTTTTACCTTCACATGCCTCCCATGAGCGGAGAAGAATCTGCTATCAGCACTATACGTGACTAGACCAACTGACAGCAATGAGTAGTCTTTTCTTCTTATCCAAGTCACCTGCAAGAAAATATCAAGTTTAAAATCGTATCTCACACTAAAATTGATTTTTGAATTTAAATGAAGTTGCCATTTCGATGTTATTGAAGTTATATCATAAATTCGAATTCTTAGTTGATCCAAGGTATGATTCCGATCGCGGTAGTATACAGGTGTACTCCCGCAACACCGCATCCTCATTATATTCGCTATAGGTTTAGGTAAGGAACTACATTCCGAGCTTGAAAGTAATGCTGTACGGGGTAGGGTAGTAGTGTTGTTGTTGTCCCTCTTGCCACTTTGCGTGATAGGCAGCAGTGCTCTGCAGCACTATAGTAGTAGCAATAACCATACCTTAATAATTATCGTTCATAAATTCTGAACTCATTATATGTAATCAGAAAGAACGATTCATAACATTAGGGCCCAAAAAAACATTTTCAGAAACCCGCACAACAATTTGGAAGGGCCATTCATAACAATTATGATATAAAACGTGACGACTACCCACATGTGTTGATACAAGTTATGGATGTACACAGTCTGGTCATAAGTTTTGTCACAAGTGGAAAGTTAAATAAATGACACAATAAGTTACGTACTACAACCATTTATATATCAAATGAAAGGGTATAAAATACAGATTTAAACTACATTAAAATTATTCGAAATGTCCTCCTCGAGCTTCGATACAACTCTTCAATCTGCAAGGCCAGTCATCAATCGAAGCACGCACGACGTTCATGTCAATATCGGCGACTGCTTTAATTAGGGATGCTTTAAGTGACTCCAAATTGCGATGGGGTTTAGCGCAAACCTTCTCCTCTAAGTGCTGCCATATTTTGTAATCCAAGGGATTCAAGTCTGGGCCGGAGGAAGCCCAATCCTCATGCCTGATAAAGTCGATTCCACGGGTCGTGAGCCAGTTTTGGGTACTTTTCGCCTTATGAGTCGGCGCAGAATCCTGCTGGAATACCCAGTGCCTGTTTTTGAACATTGTTTTTGAAAGGGGATCCACAATGATTGTTAGGACTGTGTTTTGATATACGAGAGCACTGGTTTTCACTCCTTTTTCACAAAAAAGCACCTCTGTTGGACCCAAATAGGACACCCCAAGCCAAACCATGAATGCCGAAGGATGATGACCACGCTGAACACGTGGCACACGTCTGCTCGCTTCTTCATTAGAGTGTGCATACACTTTATTATTTTGTTATTTGAAACTCTCCTCAACATTAAAATTTTTTTCATCCGAAAAGAGTATCTCGCGGTATTTTTTTCCAGCGTACCGCTTGAACAACACTCGGGATCTATCGAGTCTGATTTTCTTCAGACGCGCGTTAAGAAGATGTGCTGTCTTTTTTCTGTAAGCACGCAGTCCAAGATCTTCATTCAACACCCTTTTAACAGTAGTTCTGCTTAGTCCCATTTGCAGAGCCAACATTTTTTGCTTGCGGACTGGATTTCGTTGGAATCGCGCCTTCACTGCTTAGATGACCGCTGGAGTCCGAACAGTTCCAGGTCGACCGCTCCTTTCTTTGTCTTCTAATCTTGAATCTTCCCTGAATCGTTTGATCGTACGATAAATAAATCTAACTGGAATTTTCAAATTTTTGAGCAGTTTGAAAATCTCAGTTGGCTCGTGACCGCAACGATGCAATGCAATTACTGCGACTCTGTCTTCTTTGCGTGTCCACTCCATTTTAGAAAATGAAGGAAATTCCAGAATCCCTTTGTTTTTATATTCTATAAATGTTCAATTTTCGAATGCCCATCATATTTCTTCGACTTGCATTCTAAATTCGAAATTTTGCCTATGTGACAGAACTTATGACCCGACTGTGTATATTAAGCTAAACAAATTTTTGCAATTCTCGCCCTTAATGAAACAACAAATATTCTGGTCGGGAGTTTGGGAAGTCATTCAAAAGTTTACAAAGTTACGGCTAAACTTCTACGCGTGTTTATACTCGGTTTTGTTAGAAAGTTTTTGAAGAATTTCGTTTTGATTGTTACCCTATATTGGATGTAAGAACGAAATGCTGAGGGAACTCGTTTAACAAAATAGAAGCAAGCATTCAATTTTCTGATTCGATAATTTTGAGGTTAAATGAATTTTTGGTGAGTTTATTTTTGATAGACCTAGAATGGCAATTAATAGTTCGATTACGTTTAGAATTTGATAGCTTAGAAAATTATCGAAATATGAATTGCCATTGTAATAAGATTTACTTCTATCAATAACATAGAAATTGGGGCTTATTCATAAACTGGGTAAAATTAAATAGAACCACCGGAGAATTCACATGTTTGAATTCACATCAAAAGATTTGATTTGAAACACTACGTACAAATGAATGGGTGGAGCTTTGTAAGGTATCAAATGCTAGATTCGGTATTGAACAGATTGTTACAAATTGTATTGTTACAAGTTGCGTACTGTAATTCTCGTTTCTCCGTACAAACAGATTTAATGCTCCACCCATCGGTATTATTACGTCTGTTACACTACAGGTGAATTCTCCGGGTGTATGCTAACTTTAAACATGTTTTATGAATATCCATCAACGTCTAGAAGCAAAACATCACTAAAATATCAACTTACCGTATTCTCGGTGATATCACTAACTTCGCAGTGCAGTATCGCAGTAGTTCCTATTTGAGCTATAACTGTCGTACAGTTTTCAGTCAAAAATATACCAGCTTTCGTGCCCTTCCCACTTAACTTATTAACGGTCGAGCCCGCTGAATCTCTGTACATTTTCTTAACTTTATTCATAGACTTAGATAGCGAAGTTTCTTCTAACTCTTGTATAATTTCTTTATCTGTTATTCTATCATGTTTAGTGTGTCTCCCTCTACCTAATGTAACTTCATCTATAATGTTATCTATATTATGTACATCATCATTATATTCATTATCTACAAGTGAGGAGAGGCGAAGTGGTTTCGGTAACTTAGGATATGTTGTTAGAACATATTCTGTTGTTGTGTAAATTTCTGTTGTTTCTTCTCTGACTGTTGTTAAGAAGGTAACTGTTGTTGGGGATGGTGATGTGGTAGTTGTTCTTCTTCTGTGACCTGTCAAAGAAAAAAAGCACATTAAAATAATACTTGTGTACTATCTTGTCGACTTAGTAGTGGCAACTGCTACTGTTGATCATGATGTCTAGGCTTTGTTTACGAATCAACCAAAGTATCTGTGAGATTAGCCGTAAAAAAAATCTCAGTAGTAGCCAAGAAATCTGGATTTATGCTCGGCTTATGATACTAGGGTCGCCCTCTATTGTAAGAGGCTTAGACATAACCGGCGTACTGTAAGGTACACTTTTAGGCCCACCTCTGCTTAACCCTTTGAGGATTAGAGACGTGATAACATTATTCGTTTTAACACATTCCAAAACATACGTAGCAGGTAATACTTTTACGAGCTTGGTAAAACCCTGAAATGTGAAAATTGTAATACGAGGAATAATGTTGGAAATTACAACAATGCTTGAGTGGCGGGTCATTAGTCGTGCTTGTATTAACGGCATGATAATTTGTTCCGAAGCGTGTACTACACATTTCACGTGAAATAACGATTAAAATATTTGGTTTTATATTTGCTTTTTGACATAGTTTGGTGGCTATTTCTATATTCTTGACTAATTTACAAGGTCACTTTTGAACGGTAATCCAAAACTCTGTCAGTGTGATTTTTTAATAATGCTGAATGAATAACTATTTAATTTGTAAAAAAAAAACAAACGAGGGTGTCGCAAATATTAATTCAGCCGAAAGCGTAGTATCCTATGAAAACGGTAAATGATTGGATAAAAGTGAACAATTTCATGTTTTTATTCAATTTACAAGTTAGAGTTATAAAAAAACAATGTGAGATTCCCTTGCGACTCTTTCAAGAATGTGATAAAAAATGATTAATAATTCCAACATGTAACATAACAAAACCTATCAGCAAACGTGACCTCTTCATTCAACTTCAGCGCCTGGTAGAAACTTTCAGCACTGGTCAAGATATCAATCCCTTTCGCCCGAAGTCAAAGGTTTGGCTGAAGCCAAAGTTTCGGTCGGACATTGGCTACCAGTCATTAAAAAGTAATAATGTCCACATATTTTGTACTGCATAATATATTATGTATGCTGATCACGTTTAGTTTCAAAGGTGAAATAAGCCCTAAGTGTTTTGTATTAACTTTTAGATTAAGTCTAGATTTCAATTAAGTTCTTTATTATCTTTGCCTTTACCTTTTAAATATCACTGCGCACATCTGAGCCTGGGGCAAATAATTAGATAAAAGCTACATCTATAATAATGTTTTTTTAGACTTTGAACTGAAAATTAATTTTTACTTATAAAAACAATCTCAACTCTACATCAGTAGAGTTTAAAAAAAGTTATAGTTTATCAAAATGAAAAAACATTTTAGTCTATAAATCGTAGCTTTTCGGTAAATTGAAAATCATTTGTAGTTATCAAGATTTTAAGGTCCCAATTTCCAAAATTAAAAATAAACGTGTTCATAAAAGTATTCTATCATGAATTGTCTAATCAATAGATAAATTTTGTTCCATGATTCTGTATCTATACTAATATTAAAGAGAATCTTTTATAAAAAATGATTGCCCGGAGTTTGGGTGTACGGGGTAATCTTCTGAATTACAGATCTAATAGGATATTCACTTTCACAAATGGGAAGCTTATACATTATCTTGCAGTAACCTAAATCAAGGTTCGATTTTCTACCGTACAGTACAATACGCGCCACGAAACATGAGACTTGATATGCAGTAGACGATTTTAAGGCCTCTTTAGCGGTATGAGGTTGCAGGTGGGAAGGGACCGGGCATAGGTAGCCACACAAATTATGAATAACTATTTCATACATGGCTGTACTTGCACAAGCTCCCCACTAATGACACTCGTCAAGTCTCAGTATAAATCGAAAAATATGCCATGTATTTCTAGATCAAAACGAGCCTATTTCGATAAATTAAATTAATAAAGAATCCATCATTGTTAACGTAGTCTTCATTTCTAGCATAGGCATCAAGCCCAATGGTCTTTAAGACTAAACACACACCATTGTGTGCCTACAATGACCTCAACAAATGACGTCATCACCGTAATATCACGGGCTAATAGCATAACAGTAATACAAAGGCAGGTCCCAGGTAATCCCTTCGGCAATCAGACCCGGATTAGTGGAGTTACGGCCGACCGATGTTGGCGTGACCTATGGGAATTTGTCGGACGATGAATTTATGTCATTGTGATGCCTTTTGATGTATCAGCGATTGTTTCTAAGGGATTTTTGTTCAACTCTTTATGAATATAATTCTTGTCATAATAAGTCGTCATCATCTGCCTAGTTTTTTCTCAACTATGTTGGGCCTCCTTTTTCTGGACAACTGGATGTAACTGAACATCAGGAAAATTTCATGAAACGACTGCCTATATGAGTACAGCCCAGTAGTTGGGTAATGCGATACTCCTGGGTAACACTGGCTGCTGAACTTTCCAACTTCAGTGACGACTGCCATAGATCTACATATTATGATTTTCTTTCTTTCCAAAGCCAACATGGTCTTTTCCAAGGCCAAATAAAACATGGATGGATTGTCTAAGGAATTATATGAAGGAAAAGGAGTACATATATGAAACTAACGACTGATAGAACAGAATGGAAGAAACATGTTACACCGGCCCCAAGTAAAATGGGATAAAAGCAGGAAGATGATGTTTTCCAAGGCATGGAAGACAATCGCTATGATGGATTGCTGAACGATTTTGATAAAATTCGACTCAATGATAGACCGTAATTACGATCCCGTAGGATAGTTTGAGAGTTAAAAGAAGATGAAGCCGCTGGCAACAGTGTTATACATCAATAACAGCAACGTAAAGTGCTATTTATTATTCCATGTATCAAAACGATATAAATAAACGAAAGGTATCAAAAAAGTGTTACAGAACTTTGACCTTTACCTCCTAAATAATTAATACCATACACTTATATCATAGACTACAAACTTCGAAATTCCATATTACGTAAGGCATGCTGAAGCGTGAGTAAGTGTCCTTTAAACAGTAAGACTCAAAGACTATAATTGCTTGAAGTTTGCTTGTAGAACTTGTGGAAGTATGTTCTACTATATTGTGTTGTAAGTTGTACGCGTCTTGTATTGGGCATCTACAGCACTTTCACAGTTATTATGTCTTGGGACTGGGGACTGTAGCACCATTATTATTTAGTTTTTTTTTTTGACAATTCAAAAGTGCCTGTAGTTGGCTTACTAGAATCTTTTTTTTTGTCTTATGTTATAGAAGACGTCATAATTATGTAGATAGTTTAGTAGATGAAGAACATAGACAAAAATTAAAATCTTTGAAGTAACCTCCTGTCTGTTCATTTTCTCCAGTATGTCTGTATAAAACGACCACATAAGGTTTGTCCTACCAAAAAGATATCAGATCTCACTATTCATTAACCTTTAACTACAACTACTACTATTATTAACTATAACTACTCTATATTCTGTAACTGTACCTTTTAATAAATAAATAAATAAATAATTTAGTCCCCATCCCCTAAAACTGGGGGGCGAAAGTTATAGGTTTGTAATTTTTTTATTAGTTGTATACTAAACTTAGATTACATACCGAATTTCAGCTCTCTAGCACTGCAAGTACTTAAAAAGGAAGTAGCCAAACGTTTTGATTTGATTTGTGTCAGTGTATCAGTGTGTCAGTATATCAGTGAATCAGTGACGAAATCCGTGTATTTTAGATATCATTAAAATCTAAACTATTATAGCTATTCTATTGAGACTTTGTATGCTTAATAAGTCTATTATTGGCATCATATCCTGCGAATATGAACTATCTGTTAAATCGGAAACCAACTCTATGAGGGTTCAAAAAAACGACGAAACTCTTACACTACAACTTTAAACGAGAAAAGGTAGGTAGTGCCCTTGCGCTTCGCTTGGCTCGTCTTGGCGGGGGCACTGCAGTGCCCCCAGAATCGAAACGCGAACAGGATTTGAAATCAGAACATCGTCATCATCCTTCGATTGGATTCAGTACAGCCGACGCTCTTCCCAACCTAGCAACCGAGTCTTAGTTATAGTGACATTTGTCCATGGAAAATCTTTGAAATTCGTGATGCATGCGGTAATGCGTCTACATAATCGAATATTTAGGGTTTATTTTTGTTCCCGCCCTTAAGTTCCATGTACACTCCATATGCGGTAAGTACATAGAGCATAGTCTACTATGTTACTAGGTCATGCAGTCGTAGGAAATAGACCACAGTTTCAATCCACTAGGGGTCTGCTGAGCGATTAACGGATTCTATTAAGTGGATAAATTGCAGTATTCAGTTGTTTGCTGATAACACCAAGCTGCATTGTAATAAATATGTAGCAGTTTGTTTAATAGTATAACTACTTTGCTTTTTTAATTAATCATCACATGAGTCTTCCCACCCAGGGCAGAGCGGATGGGACTGTCAGACTCGTACTGACTAAAACCCACGGTGTCCTTCAATAGCCCTTAAAGTTCCAGGGTCACGGTAATTTGATAAGTCTCGCGACCCCGGGAGACTTTGGACCTCAAGAGGACCCTGTCATAATTGTGTCTAGTGAGTCTGTATGTGAGTGTGTAAATGGAACAGCGCCTCTGGTGTGCAAAGAAGGAATTATTTTTTTCCTTGAAAATTGTCAATTTGAAAATGTCAAAGTTCCAGTTTACTTTACGTCTCATTTACTGAAAACTCGTGCTAAGGGTACCAGTGTCTGCCCTGGGATCTGGAGGCGACTGCCCTCCAGCGCGTCTATGAATGGCGCGTGGAGGCGCAGCGCCGGGGCGTAACCCCGCTGCCTCGAGAAGTCGAGGCGCGGCGGGAAGAGCTCCGGCGCGATCTCAGGGCAGTATGGAGGGCACGACTGTCGCGACCGACGGCCGGGCACGCCGCAATAGCGGCGATAAGACCCCTCTTTGAGGAGTGGCTGGAGAGACGTCACGGCGTCCTAACCTTCCGCGTGACGCAGGTCCTCACCGGACACGGATGTTTCGGGAGGTACCTGTGTCTTATGAGAAAGGAAGAAACGCCTGGGTGTCACCACTGCGTAGATCGCCCGGAGGACACAGTCGAGCATACGGTGCAGGATTGCCCCGCTTGGGCGGAGCACCGACGTGTCCTCACGGCGGCGATAGGCGGAGACCTCTCGCGCCCAGCACTGGTCGCGGCCATGCTGCGGGGCGAGACGGAGTGGGAAGCGGTCGCCTCCTTCTGCGAAGCAGTTATGCTCGCGAAGGAGGAGGCGGGCCGCGTGAGAGAGAGGACAAGGTCCCCCCTCCGCCCCACCCGCGGTGGTGGACGCCCACGGCGTCGGACGTCGCACGACGATCTCCGGCCACCGTAGGCGCGGGCATGCGGGCGGCGAGTAAAGGGCAACTCGCCGCCCGACCATAGACCATGCCCGTGTCGACGGCGCGTCGTGTTCCACGCGCACCTCAAAGAGCTGTCAGCAAAATGACGGGGCCCCCTCTCAGAGGGCCAAAGCCTGCCGGGGTTGCGGGTCTCATACCATCACCGTGACCCCGGAACATAAAGGGCTACTGAAGAACATCGTGGATTTTAGTCAGTACAAGTCTGACAGTACCTCTCGCCCTGCCCGGGGTGGGAGGTCTCATTTGATGATTTTACCACGTAAAAAAAAAAAAAAAAAAAGGGTACCAGTGTACGAAAAAGGAATTAATTTTTTCCTTGAAATTAATGTCCAAATTCCATTGAAATAATACTTTCAACAAATAGTTAGTAATAACTATTTATTTCGGCCTTAGTAACTTCTTTGTACATTTAATATTCAGAAATCTCACCATTAACGAGCGGAAAATTATTCGTAAACTTACTAGACAGTTAAAGATGTTATTACTCTATTTTGTATAACTTTTGATCGATGTAAATGTTGGTTAGGTATAATTGAATTCGAGTTAATTTAGAGTGACTGCCTAGTTAGTCTGGAGGTCACAAGGGTTTCCCAGTTTTTGCTAAATGTAATAGGAATTTTCCACCATATATTTCTCAACATCTTGGTGTGTATTTCGACGTGTTAGGATGCTCGACGCGGAATCGGCCAACGGCGGTCAAAAAAGCCTTTATGTCTTCGTAATAAGGTTGTTACTAATATCGTTCGCATCGGGTCGGACGACGCGGCACGACGCCGGTCGACGGCGAAACGAGCCGTTCGCCTTCAGATGATCGTGATAAGTATAGTAATGTTTCGGCGCGCAATCGGCTTAAGCCGATTCCGCGTTGATGAATGTGCTTACTCGTATTTTAGATACAATTTTCATATACCGCGCACCGGTCATATGATGAAGCCCCCTTATAGGGCCAAATCCAGGGTTGCAGGACTATGGGGTAACCGTTACCCTATTGGCTATTGAAGGACACCGTGGATTTTAGTAAGCACAAGTCTGACAGTCCCTCTCATCCTACCCCGGGTGGAAGGGTTCATTTGATGATTGAACCACGTTTAAAAAAAATAGGCCTTCGGAGATTACAAAGCGCTTTGTTATATCATATTTTAATGTAATGAATTACATTTTTTGTACTATAAAAGTGACAAATTAGTACATGACCCGCGTGTTGGAAAGCCGTCACCGTAGTCTATAGACTCAATACCAGAGGTAGGCATCGTTTGCGCGTTGCAAACGCTGCGACTTATGAACGCCGTTTTTGAAGGTGTGAAGAAAGCTGAGCGTTGTTCCGACATTTAAATATGTAGATAATAGTTTTCGGTGAAATATATTTACACCGTGGGATCCCCAGTTCTAGAAATAATTCTATAACTGAAAATCGATTCTATTCCTCCTTCTTTCTAACTTTGTTGAAACTACATGTGCAGCCAAAAGGCTAGTACCTACTATTACAGATTCTGGAATATTCTTTTATCCTAGAGCTTCATTTCAAATAAGTCCCGGTTCGAACGTCGTTCGCAGAGCTCAAAATGTCCATTCTTATGACGTATAATATAGATAAGCGCCGCTGCGTCAGCTTTCATAGAATCTTTCACAGAATTTCCTGCAATTTTTGGCTTTAAGCTACAAATTCAATATGTTGGAGAATATCAGTTATGTACGTACTAGATTTTCTTACATAGTCACTAAGACTTTGTCATGTCACATCGTGTAAGAACCGTTATTGAAATTTTCATCAACTGCCTCGCATTTTCCCAATAAGTAATGCATTATTGTGTACCTGAATGCTGAAGTTAGTGAATTTTACATGGAGCGACTGCAACTCCACAATCGATCAGCCCTAGATAAGACTAGTTGGGCAAACCTACCACACTATTCCCAAACCACTTTAACTCCCGAAAGCCAGAACCTACAGTGACCACGACAAGAAAAGAGTCAAGACAAGTGTTGAGTAATGTCAACGTCATGTTAGTTGTCAAACGGAACTGACAGATGTCGCTCTCTCTCTCTTGTGTCTCCACGAGGAACGGAGCGCACACGTCTCTTGTAACTTGACCTCAGTTTAATATTATAAATAAGTTCTTAACTTGGAAAGTGGTTGTTAATTATCAAGGTGTATCAACAGTGTCTAATAAACATTACAACAGTGCGACGTGGTTTCAATCCAGATCCCAAACAACAAGAAAGCTGGACAAAGACCCGAATATTGAATTTAACTGACGTGGATCCGAAAGTAAACAGAAAGAAATTGCAAAAGAGTAAAAAAGTACTTAATTGCCACATCCCTCCATAATAAGCAGGAGACAGAGGCACAAGGCCAATAAACACAAAAGAACGTGGACTATGACAGGTGGCGAGACTTTAGGGCTTCAAACTATTGTGTAAAATTTATCAAAAATATACAAATAGCGTCAGCAGAACTGACGGATTAACGAGCTCTCCGCAGCATAGAGTAAACTCGGTATGCGACTGATGACCTGACCAGTTGATTAGTGGCAATCCGTAGGCCGACAAGCTCGGGTTTGTATTCACGACGATGACCATGGCCGAAAATGGCCACTGGGGATTTCATTTCTTTAAATACTTTTTGAGTAGCATCTGAGAAGCAAAAATTTGCAGATAAAGAAAAAAGAACTAAAAACGTTATACCATAATTTAATTTAAAACGTTTATAAGAATTACTTTTAAGCTCACGGCAGAATTATATTATATTCATAGAAATTATTATTTACTGCTTCAAAAGTCTTGAAATATTAGGTAATTATGATAAAATATTTATAGAACATTCTACATCTTTTATGTTCTAAAGAACGCTTCAAAAGCTTTATTTATTTCGTCTATAATTTCTGTTATTATGTAAAATATCTAGGTACAAAGTTTTCAAAGTAGAATGGATAAATACTATAGTTTAAAGTAATTTATAGGAGTTTACATCGAGGTTGCCTTGTTCATTATTTCTGTTTTAGCCTATAATTAATGGCTTAGGGCTAATTTGGAATGTTTTATCAATAGGTAAGCATGATAATTATCGATATTTCAGTCCAAAATGTAATAAGAACAGTTACTAAGGAGGTGGTTTTTTCTTTCATCTTTTAAAAAAGTCTTTTTTTTTTTGCGTGGTGAAATCATCAAAGTAATGAGTCTGTCAGGCTTGTAGTGACTAAAATTCACGGTGTCCTTCGGTAGCCCCTTCTGTACCGGAGTCGCGGCATCTAGAGGCGCCCCATCATTATGCTGACTCTTTTATAGGCGCGGATGGAACACGACGCGCAGTCGACCCGGGCATGGTCCATGGTCGTACAGCGAGTTGCCCTTTACTCGCCGCCCGCATGCCCGATTTTTAGAGTAGTCTAGTAATCCCAATAGGAAAAACCATAATTTATACCATCACTTTTTGGAGTGAATTTGCTTTTTTTAGTTTTATCCAGCCACTGCCTGCATTAGGCCATCGGTTCATCTAGTTGGGGGCGTCCTACCCTACATTTACACGCGCGTTCTCCATTCGAGAACCTTCCTACGCCACCTTTCGCCAAGTCAATTAGAGGTACTAGTAAAACGCCTACTTTGATTTAAAATAACGATCCACTGCCATCATCATCATCTCAGCCATAGGACGTCCACTGCTGAACATAGGCCTCCCCTTTTGATCTTCACATATTCCGGTTGGAAGAGACCTGCATCCAGCGTCTTCCGGCGATATTTATAAGGTCGTCTGTCCACCTTGTTGGTGTACGTCCTACGCTGCGCTTGCTAGTCCCTGGTCTCCACTCTAGCACTTTTCGTCCCCATCAGGCATCTGCTCTACGAGCAATATGGCCTGCCCATTCCCATTTAAGCTTGCTAATCCAGTGGGCTATATCGGTAAATAAAGTTCGTCTACGGATTTCCTCATTTCGGATTAACTGCCACTATGCAATCATGTTTACCAAACTATAAAAATGAATTCATAAAATAATAAACACTGCCTCACCTTTCTTGTGATGCCTTGTAAAATTCCCAAACACACTTCCAAGCCGTTGTTGATTCCTTGTCGTACATAGCTCCAACGATTTCAAATCGTCAGCGTTCTGCGCGACCAAAATGGAAGACCTCTTCGACTCCATAGCACCTGTGTTCACTAGCAACTCGGCTTCAAGTAAAAGAACAATAGTGGCGTAGAGTAGTTTGAGTTCTCTACAGCAAAGCATTGTTTTGGCACTATATTGTGGTCACATTGGTAGCACTTCACATGGTATACTTAAATTAATAGTCATTTTAGGCACTGCTATCTTCTTTTGTTTGGGTTTGGATGAGGCGGGTGCTGGCGCATTCTGGAAAGATAGAAAGAAAGAAATATTAAATTTCAATAATCATAATTATTTAACGCCACGGCGAGGAGCTCGCATCTAAATAATAATTACAGCGGCACATCTTCCGAGTTAAGCCGCGCTTGCCGAGGTTGGTCTGTGGATGAGTCACCATCTATCATAGCGAGTTTCGTCCGTGCCTTGGAAAGCACATAAAGCCTTTGGTCCCGGCTGTCATTTGTAGATCTTTGACAGTCGTAACTAATAGTCACAAGCTCTAAAAGTCTGGTCTGACAACCAGTCTTACCATGGGGTATCTTGTTACCCAGTTACTGTCTGTGGACTGTTGTGGAGGCCCGCTAAGTAGTCGCTCCATGTAAAATACTGATATTCAGTTGCATCTGGTTTGATGATATTAGACGCTACGGCTTTTTTTTTTCGTGGTGAAATCATCAAATGAGGCCTCCCACCCCGGGCAGGGCGGGAGGGAATGTCAGACTTGTACTGACTAAAATCCACGGTGTCCTTCAATAGCCCTTTATGTTCCGGGGTCACGGTGATGGTATAAGACCCGCGACCCCGGTGACGCTACGGCTGGAGTCATTCTAAACATTTGTTTGACATATAAGTAGTTGTTTCCAGCCTGGGTGTTTGTGTGTTTCTTTGTTTGTAAACGCACCAACGATAAAGGAAATATCATAAAAAGGGGTAAACTTTTTTTTTAATAAAATGATATATTAAAGTTTGTTTGTTTTCTTATTTGCAATTTATCGTTTGTTGATATATTGAATTATAGAGCCCAAAATAATATTTATGTTTCACTCGCTTTGTTTGTATTTGAGTTCAACATTTATCTACAAGAATTTAAGTTACCTACATAGGTACAAAGCTAGATCTCACCACAAAACTAATATTAACATAACATTACATAGGTAGTTACATACATTAATTTGAACTCAGTTAAAATGTTAATCATTTAATTAAAATATTAAAACAACTCCAGTACCTTACTTAAAGACGCTAAATGAAGAAGTATTTAACAAAGTAGGTTGAAAAACTGGCAATGTGTGAGTCGGACTTACGCAGAATGGATTCTGTATTTAATCTACAAAAACCGCAAAAAAAAACTCGTTTGTTTTACTGGGCCCCCTTAAATCATTATTTTCGACTGCCCTTATCCCATTTTACTAGGGGTCGGCGCAATACGGTTTTTTCTTCCATTCTCTCCTATCAGACGTCACCGTATCATTTAATCCTTTTTCATGCATATCATCCCTTGAATCCATCCATATTGACTGGCCTGTTGGTCTAGTGGTTAGTGACCCTGACTGCTATGCCGGAGGTCGTGGGTTCGATTCCCACCCAGGACAAATGTTTGTGTGATGAGCACGATCATTTGTTCTGTGTCTGAGTGTAATTTATCTATAATATGTATGTATTTAGAAATATATCAGTTGTCTAGTACCCATAACACAAGCTCTGCTTAGCTTGGGACTAGATGGCGTTGTGTAATAGTTGTGGGATATTATTATTATTATATTATTATTATATTTTCTTTGGCCCCCCTTAAATATTTATTTTTATCCTGATTTTTAGTAGTTGTTATTATAGCGGCCACAAAAATACATCATCTGCGAAACTGTAAACAGTCTTTCACAGTTCTTGAGGTTCAGCGTGATGACATACAAACAAACGGACAGCGGAGTCTCAGTAATAGAATCCCGTTTTACAATTTGTTAAGGAATCCTAAAATCGTCAAAATATCATGTCTGTTGTATGGGAGCCTTAATTTTTTTTTAAACTGAATTATCGTCATCATCCTATAATGTTTAAACTGCTGGGACACAGGCCTCCTCTCTGAGAGAGGGAGTGGATCATAATCCACCACGAGGGCCCAGTGCGGATTGGTAGATGTCACATAATTATCTTCTATTTTTTGATTCTAGGACATGCCGGTTTCCTCACGATGTTTTCCTTAACCGTTTTGAGAGCAATGGTGATGAAGTAAATTCCACAAAGTAGTGCGCCTGTAAGGTTTTTTTTTATCGTATTAAAATCATCAAATGAGTCCTCCCACCCCGAGCAGGGCAGGAGGGGCTGTCAGACTTGTACTGACTAAAATTCACGGTGTCCTTCAATAGCCCTTTATGTTCTGGGGTCACGGTGATGGTATAAGACCCGCGACCACCCCTGTCGGGGTTGGAAAAAATTGAATCGTTTTCGTATTTATTGTAAAACCGGCAACAGAAACAAATCAATTCTGCGAAAATTTCAACCGTCTAACTAAAACGGTTCGTGAGAAACAGCTTGGTGACAGACAGACAGACATAAAGATCATCCGACAGACTGCGGAGTCTTCTTGAGTTCCGTTTTACTCGTTGAGTACAGAACCCTAGAAAGTGACATTAGTACTTCTAATTAAGGTCTGAAGTGTCAACTCGGTCCTTTTGTTACGTGTCTTAATGAAAACGTGAGGGTCGCGACTTGTGTATGTAATGTTTGTTTTATGATGGCAACAAAATGTGTAATTAAAATACAGTTGACTCATCGCCGCAAAGTTGCCTGCCTGTCGGTCTTCTACAGACTGTACTTCGGAGAGTGTGCCTAAGAACTCCACGACCTTATCCCACCAGCCCCCTTCTATCATCGCACATCTAGACTCACGGCAAACTACCACCCTCACCTTATTGCTATACCACCAATTTGCACTAAGCGTTTCCAAACGTCGTTTATGATGCGGACAGCGAAGGAGAACTCTCTGCCAGCGTCTGTGTTTCCGAACGCATACAACCCTAATCTCTTCAAAGTTAGAGCGAACAGGCTTCTTCTGGGTAAGCTCACTCCATCGTCGACCTTGTCTTCGTCATTTCTGACCTAGACTAAGGTCAAGAGCAAACCCATCTCACATAAAAAGAAAAACAGAGTCTTTAAAATAGTTTATTTATTCTTCTGGTCTTGGAATCCATTCGTCCATATTTTCAATCGGATTGGACATAATTTTGTCAATGAATGCGAAGTGAAGTAATTAAAGGATTTCACAGAAATGAAAATAAATCTTCAAACTAGAACCGTTTCTATTATGTAAAAATCATAAAACGTGTCCCATCCTTACTTGCTACAAACCAACATGTTCCTCCACAGCGCAGGTGTTGTGGTGATCTAATCATGTTTGCCTGATGTCTGTATGATCAGAAACTGCCCAAAATAGAGAGGTTTGGAAGGAGAAAGGAGAGGCTTTTTCTCAACATTGGTACACGTTTTAGTTATAGTTGAATTTGGCAAAAAACACGAAAAACTATACATAAACCATAAACTAAATATATATATAATATAATTACAAGGCATCGAAACATTCCTCGTCAACGCTATCAGCCGGTATTGTGCCCAAGAGACTGGCGGCGTTACCTCTATGCCTCTGACCAAGGTAAAAGCCAGCTCTTGGGTCACGGGAATTTTATGGTTTATGTACAGTTTTTCTTGTTTTTTGTTTGTTATATAATTAGGTTTAATTAATTTATAATTGTAGTTTTTAATTGTCTTTATTTGTAGTTTTAATAAGTTAGTATTTAGTTTATTTTATTTATAGTTACTTAATAAATATCCCATTGATTTGGCAAAATGTAGTCTACATTAAAAATATGTAAACTGGAACTAAATTTAGAACCATTCATCACTACTAAAACTTCGGAAGTCATTCAATCACCGTACACTCCCTCTACTAAATATTCAGTATCTAGCGTTTACTACAGCAAATGTAATCAGTTCCACGACCATTTACCAACCCCTTACTTACCTAGATTGAAAATCAATACATCTTTATCGCTTTTACTGAGAACCGATTGTGAGACCTTCAGACTGCAAAGCTGAGCGAGCAAGCGGAGCGCAAAGAAAAATAATACTGTTACTGCTACATTATGCAATACATACTACCTTGGACTTATGTTAGCCTAGTACTTTTGTTAGTTAGTAACGTAAAAACATCATCATCCTTTCCCAAGTATATTGAGCTTCCTGGATTTATTTCCATCACCGTGACCCCGGAACATAAAGGCTATTGAAGGACACTGTGGATTTTAGTCAGTACATTTCTGACAGTCCCTTCCCCCCTGCCTGGGTTGGGAGGACTCATTTGATGATTTTACCACGATAAAAAAATAAAAATAAAGTATTTTGAGCTTCCAGACGAACCAGATGCAGCTGAATATCAGTATTTTACTTGGAGCGACTGCCTATCGGACCTTCACAGCCCAGTAACTGGTTGATAAGATACCCCTTGATAAGACTGGTCGTTAGACTTTTAGAGCTTCTGACTATTAGCACTAACGTCTGTCAATGATCTACAAAAGACAGCCGAGACCAACGGCTTTACGTGCTTTCCGAGGCACGGAGCAATCTCGCAATGACAGATGGTCACTCATCCACAGACCAACCCCGGCTAGCACGGCTTAACCCTTAGATCGGTCTGTACGACTGTAATTATTAACCACAATACCAGTTAACTTGAAGTATCAAGCTCACATGTTTGGAAATAGAGGTTCATCTTAGCACTAAATAAGGTGGCAAACGAGAAAAATATTCCCTTCCGTCGCCGGATGATACCGTCAGCTTCGGAGAAATCTCACCCGCTTTGGTAGTGATGTCTTTAACAAAAGAGGTGTGTTTTCTCTAAAGTATACATTTCAATCGAGATTTTTTCTCATTCGTTGCTAGTAGGGAATAATTCAGTGGTAACAAATGCGAAAAGACGTTTCAAACATGGCTTTGTGGAGCGACGTAAAATGTACAAGATATGTGCAATTGTGGAATAGAAACCGACTCACGGCACGTATTTGACTAGGACACATATTTGACCAGCTTTGATGAATGAAATTAATTGTAAGCCCTAGATCGCCGTCCGATCAAGGACCAAGCCTGGGTTGACGGAGCTTGGTGGTCTAGATTCACGTCAAAAAGCTGTCAGTAAACTGTCGAAGCCAAACGCCTGCTGGGAACGCGGATCTGTAAAGATAACCGTGACCCTGAAACTCATAGGGCAACTGAAGTAACAAGGTGAACTTTTAGTCAGTAATGTCCAAACAGTCCCTTCCGTTCCATGTCTCGTAAGACACTGAAAAGAGGCGGAGAGGAAGAAAACACTGAGGTTAAACAAGAGTAGCTATATCAACGACGATATTTATTACTAGACTCCTAATAACAGGCGACCGATGTATGTCAACACATTAGGCAAAACTGTCTTTTAACCGTCTCATTTCGACCAATCCTGTGAGCCGTAAACATACCTTGAGTTAGCCAATCACAACGCAGTACCCCGTCCCCCTCGCTTACGTACTACCTCAGCGAGTTGACAGAATAGTTTTTGTTCCTTTGATCGTGCATGCGGTGTCTAGTAATATATCGTCGTTGAGCTATATAAATTCTCTTGAATACGCTGTGCGCTGGAGTGTCTCAGCGAAATGATGCAGCCATCTTTGTTTTCTTTAAGGGCCTTCGTACACAAGGCGACTCCAGTATCCGATACCTTGCGACTTCGTTATTCAAGCGACTATCGGAATACAAACCATAGAGGTTCGGACACAGCCACGCGTCAATGTATACCAATATTGTAAAGTATCGGAGACTTGCGTCGCCTAGTGTACGAAGGGGCTAACTGTGTCACCTCGCACCGCCTAGCTCACTCGTACATTTCTGGTTCAAACGCAGCCTTAACTGGCATAGCAAAGCCTTCATTCTATTTCAATTTAAATCGATACACCGAACAATCGTGTATTTAGTAATTCAGGCCAATCTCCGTCCATTTGTAATACTAGGAATGTTTCAATAGAATGAAAACAAAGTTTCTGGGAAGTTGATGTAGAACGTACTTACCAAATTGTGGTTTTGTTTTGTTTTTTTTTAGAGGTTGGGTTTTAATGGACTGTACTCACCCAAGATAGACTGCTTGTATTATCATTATATCAACAAAAGTATAATCAAGATTTGAACAAGATAAAAATTCCATTATGAAAACGATACAATTCAATTTATTTTGCTAAATTATTGCGAACCATAGTCAATTTCTTTTTTTCTTTACTATTTTAAACGTTGTCCTGCTTAGACGATAGAAGTCTGTACATGCTGTCATTTTGTCTATTCTTTCTTATATCTTTTTCACACGTATTTTTTTAAATTTTCAAACAGCTCTTTTAATACAACGTTAAACAAGTTTCAACAAAAATTATCACATTAATTTGGCTCAAAGAGTCTGTAATTTAAAACATCTAATAATGTCTCAAAATTAGTTGTTTCTGAGCAAATATTGTCGTTTTCAGAAAGCACTTATGTAGAAATAACACCTTTCTGTGCACACCTTACGTAATTATTTATTTTCTTTTGGTAACAACCTTGCGTTACATATACGCCTCCCGAAAATAGACCGTGTGAATGAAAACGTGACGTGTTCATCATTTATTTTATATTTTATTTTATTAAATTCATCAACAACTAATTACATTGTTTTAAAACACAGTGTGTTAGTTCCCACTGTTAAAACGCAATTACTTACTAATAGGAAGTATAAGAACGGTAACGCACTGCGTCCGATCCGAATCCGTGAAAATACTTTTCGAAATAGTCATAAAACTATTGTATGGTAGTTTACGCTCTATGTCCGATTTCCATCATCCGATTTCTTAATCCTCAACTTGATACAGAATATTATAAAGTTCTCCAAGCTCCACAAAATAAAGGAAAAGTTGAAGATTTTTAAACATTTTCGTTAATATTCGAAGATTCAAATTCATCCTGTTACATAATAAATAAATATTTATAAGTAAATACTAAGAAATCCACGGATAGTTAAAACCGGAATTCAGATCGGAGTTTTTTATATCCGTATTTCACGGATTCGGATTGGACGTAGGGGTTCTCTACTTGAAATCGAATGCCGTATGATCGAATAACAACTGCTCGAAAATGTGAACTCGATAGATCATGAAATCGATGAATTGTTAGCTCAACAGATTATTATATAGATATTTATCATTACCTCGATGCATCAAAATCTCGAATAACTAATAGCTTGAAACAACGTCAGCGTGAAGCCCGTAATCTTGAAACATCACTTCTCGAACGATCATGTAATCGATTTTCAGAGTAGTTTTAATGTTTTTTCGTTTAATACAATTTAATGAAAATAATAGGTATTTGTGTAAACATATAAATCAACTTTATTCATGCGCGATAAAAAAGTGCGTAACCGCTTTTTTGCGTGGTAAAATCATCAAATGAGTCCTCCCACCCCACGCAGGGCGGGAGGTACTGTCAGACTTTTACTGACTGAAATCCACGGTGTCCTTCAATAGCCCTTTATTTTCCGGGGTCACGTGATGGAAATAAGTCCCGCGACCCCGGCAGGCTTTGGCCCTCTGTGAGGGGGCCCCGTCATTTTGCTGAAGCTGTTTGAGGCGCGCGTGGAACACGACGCGCCGTCGACTCGAGCATGGTCCATGGTCGGACAGCGAGTTGCCCTTTACTCGCAGTCCGCATGCCCGCGCCTAAGGTGGCCGGAGATCATCTGCTGACGTCCGAAGCCGTGGGCGTGTACCACTGCGGTTGGGGCGGGCGTAACCGCTTTTAGGTAATAATGATTATCCGGAAGTTCTGATATAACAATCGTTGTGGGCGTAAACTCTTGTACCTAATGACTAGCTTGAAAGCGTCAATTAAAATTAAATAAAATCTCTACCGAAAAAATAAATAAATACTCGACCGATCACGCAGTCTACCTAGTCCATAATGTTCCCACTTCAAGACCCAGGCCTCTTCTCTGTGAGAGGGTGTGGGTCATGATCTACCACGAAGGCCCAGTGTGAGTAAGTAGATGTCACGTGTCTTCAAATATTTCGTTCTGGAATATGTAATGGTGATGAAACAAATAACTCAAAATCACTCGACCTGGCTTTATCACGATTTTCCATAAATTTTATGTCGTAATACTTAAGTACGCTGTATCGCTCAATACGTAGGGGAAGTAAACCAAGACGGGTAGCCCGTCTAAAACGGGTATGCATGTTAAATTACGTGTCGGCGCTAGTAAAAATGTGTGCGTGCAGGACGCGTCGCCTCTCACTATAAGGAGCCGCGTGCTGCCTAGATTTCATGCTAGGACCTCAGAGTTGATTTAAAAAAAAAATGTTGGCAAAAATAAAATACTTAAAAAAACTGACGAAAATATAGTTAAAACAACGCTTTCAACAGCTACAGTCTGTCTCTTCACAATATCCTAACAAAAATAAAAAACAAGACTCCATCACATACAGAAAAACTAATGGGAAACGTAAAGTGCGAATAGGACCAGCTCAACATAATGTTCAATTCCCTGTAATGGTTCCTTAGCAGGTGCAATACACAGATGTGACCGGATTAAGGTAACAGCTATTGTATTTTCCTTGAGGTTTAAGTACAAAATTGTGTTGGTAAATCGTAGGAAAATGGGTCAGTTTTCTTCTATGTTTTGGAGTTTTAACTCTTATTTCTTTTCGTAGGAACATGTGTAAAGCTTCAGAGAAAACTCACCCTCTTTGCTAGTGATGTCAGTAACAACAAGGGTGAGATTTCTCTGAAACGAAACATACGACGCCCGTCGGAAAAGGATTTTGAGTCCTACGAACTGCCGTTTTTCTGTGCCGCTAATAGTCTGAACACACGCATACAAAGCTATATTATAGAAAAGATGCAAATAGATTGAAACACAGAAAAGAGATCTCGAAATTTTTAAATAATTGATCCAGAATTATAGATGACAACTATTTGTAACGATTTACGATTTTAAAAAAATCGGCGTATTTAGTGTACGTTCACGGCACTCATTCGTGCCGGCGTCTCATGTGACCTGCCTTATTTTTTGATTGGGTAGTTAAGTCAAACCACCTGTTTTACAAAAAAAAAAATGATTTGATTTGAGGAGTTATTCCGTTCTGATCCCCAAAAACTGATCCCCTAGAAGTAAAAATATTTGACAGGGTATCGGTTTGGGGATCAGAGTGGAATAACTCGATTTGAGTCCTGCCGCTTTGGATGGAGCGAAAGATACTATTAGACCTGTACTGACTTAAAAACCACCATGATCCTTTGCTGGCCCCGGGACGGTAAAAGCTATCTGCCTTACAACGTGATTTATGACAAAGGATTCTATAAGGATTATACGTGTAAGCACCGTCGCATAATAAATCGTATCTCGTGACCTCTTAGCATACTCTTAGCAATTCTTTCTTTCTTTTTTCGTCAATCGTTGTTCTTACAATTATTTCTTTGTCAATCGTTGTTCTGACATTCGTTTTTTCGTCAATCGTCGTTTTAACCAGTTTCTTTTTTTTTTTCAATTGCTGTGATAACACGTGTCATTTTAGCTATAGGGTGTTAGCTCATGAACAATTTAGATTTATCTCGTGTTAGTCAAAGTCTTTGCGCAGTATATACGTTATATTCGATATTCCTATCACCCTTTGTTGTGTGCTGATGAAAGCAGCACCCATCAGGCGTATGACGTCACCGTGTCCCATGACGCCATATTTCGGCATTCATGTCATGTGTCTCGTTTTAGCTTTGTCACATAAAACTTAGTTATGAATTAATTTTAGATTTTGTTAATAACTAAACAAAGGGCTGCTTACAGTCGCTATTCGAAAATGTTGACCGATTTTGAGCTCTAAGTCATTATATTTATATGCTGTAGTTTTAGAAGCGACGACCTTGGAGTAACCGCAACTCGTCAACCAACCATTAAACAGACATACTTACATCTATATATATAAAAATGAAACCCGTTTTTCGTTGTCACGACATAACATGAAAACGGCTTGACCGATTCGGATAATTATTTTTTTGTTGTGTTTGTAACCATCGGGACCAGGTTTTAGACCGGGTCCTCCACCCGTGCGAAGCCGGGACGGGCCGCTAGTATACAATAAGCAGCTTCATGAGTGTAAAAAAATGGTTACTAGTTGGATTAAACCACTTACCTACGAAGACACAGAGGCACTGCTATGTACATAATACTTCCACACTTATCCACACACGGTCACGGTACCCACTGACAGGCATTTACCTACATATACCACTACATAACACACTCAAACTCGTAACTCACATCTCAAAATCAAACTCACACACACATACACACACACATACACACACACTCACTAACACACCTAAAATAAAACTTTTCATTTCTTTTTTTGTCATTCACTTTTATAATTATTTACTATTTTTTTTGTAATTTCCTGCATGTAAATTGTTTCAAACAAGTACATTATTAATATTTTTTGAGAACATAATGATATGGAAGAGCGGAGCTTCCTAATACAGGCTTTTTTTTGCTTAAAAGGGGGCTCCAATCACAATCACAATACGGTGTATTTATCCTATGTATGAAACTAATAAACATTTTTTTCATTTTTTCAACCATAGACCATGCTCAGGTCGGAGGTTGTGCCCAACTTGGGAGGACTCTGTTGATGATTTTACAAAGCTAAAAGAAATAGACTTAGGTAATTAAGTCAAGAGAATAGGTTATTTCTAAGCGAGCGACCATATTATTACTTATTACCAGACGAAACTGTGGTCAAGCGTAAACGTATCCTTAAATGAGACAAATTGTTTGATTCTGATCAAGAATTTATGGTCCCGTAAAGAAGAAGAAAGATATAAAACAGGACTATTATGCCCGTATTGATATAATTTGTTTCGAAGAATGTGAATTAATACATAACTGAATATCAGATATTTTGAACATTTCCAAAGTAAAAGACCTTTCAACTGCTGATATTCGCCAAAAAGAAGAATGCCTACAAAAGCATAATTCATTCTCACAGTCTACACATTATAAGCCTCTTTCATCCGCACATTATTTCAGCACGATTAGTATTCAGATCACACATCAATGTACCGCCCTATTTGGCCAGCATTACACATCTAATAACGTTAAAAATATATAGAACAGACAGGAATACGTAACGCAACGGATAAGCAGGTGAATTAAAAAATATATGAAAGTTGTTATCAAACCATAGTTAATTTAATAAATAATAATATAATATTCCACAACTATCACACAATGCCATCTAGTCCTAAGCTAAGCAGAGCTTGTGTTATGGGTACTAGATAACTGATAAACATTCTTTTATTTTTCTAAATACACCCATAAATATAAAGATAAATTACACCCAGACGCAGAACAAATGATCATGCCCATAACACAAACATTTGTCCTGGGTGGGAATCGAAAACACGACCCCAGGCATAGCAGTCAGAGTCACTAACCACTAGACCAACAAGCCAGTCCAGAAATGAGTACAGAACTTTTGGCTCTATATTCAGTTCGGGTCCACCCATCCTGGAGGAGGCCAGCAATATGTCAAAGGTACGTGCGCTACTGAGGAGGGCGGAGGGGGGGTCTCTACCTCTACCCCTTAGGGTGTACCATCCCTATATTTTCCACTATATTAATGTTATTTAAAAAAAAAAACGAAAATTTTATCAAACCACGGTATTTTATTCGGCTTTTAATTTCGCAGAATCGGCAAAATTAAAAACTGTGAATGCTTACCTTTACAATTACATTAAAATGAAAAAGTCATTCCTAGACTGTTACGCCATTGTAAAACAACGTAATTTCAAAAGTTTTTCCTTAATACTCAAGAACTTTACATAAAATTAATCAATCATTAACTTTGATTGACAAGCACAAATTGAAACGCTGTCAATCAAAAATAAATGGTAGGCTGAAAATATTTAAAATTTGTTAATGAAATAATATGGCCTAGCTCAGTAAATGCCGGGAGCACTGGTGCCCGACTATCTCTCACTATGGTAAGGTAGTAAAAGAGGTAGGCCAAAGAAAAGATGAATGAATTGTGTGAGGTATGTTGTGAAAGAAAAAGAAAGTAAATGATGCTGTGACGTCTGACAGGGGAGAATGGATGAGAAAACGTGTTGCCCCGACTCCTAGTAGAGCATGGGTAAAAGGCAGAAAGATGGGTGTAGGCTCCGCTCGCCCCTCAGATCTTGCCCCTTACGATTAAAATGTTCGACTCGCCCCCTTGACTTTCAGACGCTGACTAGCCCCAATGATACTGTCCTGTCATAATTATTCGACGCTCAAATGTCGCAAAATAAGACCTTCAAATCTAAAAACGGAACAATATGAAAATTACATGTTTTTTGGACTGTTAAAAAATCTAGATTGTTACCAAGGCTGGCAGCAACATCTTCATACAAAAAAATAGTACGTTATAAGGAATATCTTCATGAATAATTCATTCTTGGTAGTAAGATGAGGAAATATGAGTCAAACATATTCGAGTGCCATTTCGTGCGTGGTACAAGTTGGGTTTGTGTACTGTACAGTCGAGAGGGAAAATATTCGGATATCTTTCTTAGCTAGCTGTTCTTCGTGGTTTTACACCAGTCGTAGCGTCATGTAATAGCTTAGTCTATAGCTGACCTCGATAAATAGACTATCGAACACAAAAATATTTATTAAATTCGACCTCGCAGTTTCTGCTATTAGCATAGACCAAACAAAAATACTATTAGTGTGTACAATGTACAGGGTAATCTAAATAGACTCGATCTAGAACTGGTAGCTTGAAAGGAGAGAGTTATTCCAGTGTGAGAACGAGGTAGCGCTAGAAGACTATAGCTCTGTTTCTGTCCCTCACTAGAATTACTCACGCTTGTAGACGTCACAAATTAAATTTTACGCCATCGTTATGCGAATTGTGAGCAATCGACACAAAAGACAAAATATTTAAATCCTGGCGGGTCCTTTATGTGTGTCGTCCAGCTAAACGAAGGCGCTAATGTTTTGTGTTGTCTGTGACGACTTTGATAAATTTTCGTGAGTTAACACGCCAAGAACACGCCACGCTAACGTCACGTCGCGACTCTCTCACTGTTTGGTAAAGACTTAAGTGTTTAATTTTTTGAGAATATTGCCATTATGGATCACTTTCACTTGCTTTACAGCTAAGGAATAGGATCTGCAAAAATATAACCAATGTTATGTATCTCGAATCGTATCGTGAAACTCTACCCTATTCTTCAGTTTATTGTTATACCTACAGACGTAATAAAAAATCATAAAAATTCGAAACGACACTAGAAAACGAAATAAACTAAATGGAATTTAGGAAAAAGGAAACAAAAAATAAAATTTAGGTACCAGCAACAAAGTGGTAGGTAGTTAGACATTTTTAATGGTCTGACTGTGTGTACGACGTCGTTTTTCTAGCTGAAAGGATAAGCTTGTACTAAAGAAAGCAATTTGTCTCCAAAGCATTTTTGTTTCTTTTTAGTAAAACAATTTTATGGTTAGTGGGTAGTAGGTTGTCGTCCACGTTTATCTTGAGAACAAATGAGCATTAAATGCTAAGCTGACTGCGAAAAATAAGGAATTAACAGAGGCTTTATCATGAGTTTTCGTGTTTTTGCGTAGTAAAGTAAACGGGGACTTTGACGAACACTAGAGGCACTTTTTCATTTCCCTTACAATTAAGCCTTTGTCAAACAGACAGGCGAGGCGAATGCGATCCGAAGCGTTTTTATTTGTAATGTATGGAAATGTTTGAATCCAGTCACATTGAAAAACGAAAGCGGTCAGATAGTCTATGTGACTGGCTTCAAACAATTCCATACATTACAAACAAAAACGCTTCGGCACGCATTCGTTTCGACTGTCAGTTTGACAAAGGCTTTAACGGCGTAATACTTCAATGAACGCTAAAACATGGAAAGGTTGTGCTTAAGTGTCAGATAACAATAAATCAGCACGCGAAGCACTTTTTGATATTTTGTCGACATAAACTTAAGACTTATCTTTGCGAAGACACGACACAGACGTTATTGCGTATAAAATATGACTTAAAATAGACAAAATGACAATGAATGGAGACATTTTCATCTTCCTAAGCATGGCAATCGATGTTTCGTGTATGTATAGCAATACTCGGGAAAGAAGAATAATAATAATAATATTCCACAACTAACACACAACGCCATCTAGTCCCAAGCTAAGCAGAGCTTGTGTTATGGGTACTAGACAACTGATAAACATACTTATATATTTCTAAATACATACATATTATAGATAAATTACACCCAGACACAGAACAAATAATCGTGCTCATCACACAAACATTTGTCCTGGGTGGGAATCGAACCCACGACCTCCGGCATAGCAGTCAGGGTCACTAACCACTAGACCAACAGGCCAGTCTTAGTCAGGCGTAGAATAATGGCAAATTAACCCCACCTACCTCGAAAACATCACCAAAACGAAACCGTTTCGAACTTTACTGTTTCGAAACGAAGGAAAAAACTAAACAAAGAACAAGCCTTTCTTTTCATGAGCTCGTTTTAATATTTCCTACATAATAATATTCTTTTTCGCGAAAATTTAATAACAAGGTAAACACTTCAATTACTTTGAAGTATTTTGTTTCTTTTTTAATTCTAAACAAAGTCGCGAAACAACGTTGAATCGAACATTTTGACGGAATTATAACAATGCAGTATTCTTTACAATACACATGTCTTCTTGTCTTGTCTTCGTCTTTTGTCTTGTCATTTTTTTCCCACTTGTGGGGAAACTAGTTTGCTTAATTAGCCAATACTTACGACTAGTCTTTTTTGGTTGGTATTTTCGAATAATTTTTCCCGGTCAAAAGGGAGTGAAACGGACTGTCAGACTGTTACTGATTTAAGATCCACCATGTTCTTTCAGTAGCCGTTTTTCTGTTTCAGTCTCTCATCACCAGCAGATGTTTGGCCTCAGGAGGACCTCGTCAAGTTTAGATTAGCCCATGTGTGACGTCACAGGCTGTCTCCCAAGGCGAGTTAATGAGTAATCTAGAATGCCCTGTGGGTTGCAAATATGAAAAACATGTCTTTGAAATTTTAAATCCTTGATTTGGGCTGACTATATCAGCAGCAAACTTAGCTTTACGCAATCAGTATTTTTTTCTGAAAATTCGATCGCAGGAAAACTAGCAACTAAAGCATTTCGAAAATCTCTCTCCATACCTCCGCTTGCATTCGACCAAAATCACGTAACAACATCGCAAAAATACTTGGCACTCCATAAATGAAAACTCAGCTAAATAAACCGTTAACAATGTCGAAAATGAGAGCAAAAATTGTTCGCGCTGACTGTACAAGCAATTTCTGTGTTGGGAGGCAAAAAAACGTAGTGGATTACCGGATAAGAAATAATATAATTTTTCGTAACGTTTTCTATTCCAGCAGGCGCTTGGTATTGAAAAATGGGTGACGTTTGTTATTACTTTTGGGATGAACTGTATATGGGTATAAATTCTATAGGGACGCTGCTGTTTTTTGTTTTGTTTTTTTTCTTTTTATGTATGGACTTTGTTTCGACGAGGTCTTAGGCGCGGGCCATATAGATAACACGTAAGACGCAGACGAGGCGGAGACATAATGTCTCTTCGGCGTCTCTTTCATACAAAGTGTATGGAAGCGTCGCGACGTAAAACACACATCTGAAGAGTCTCATACATTTAAATCTCGCACGTCTGCGACGCGTCCTTGTCTAACGGCTTTCTATGTGACCCGCGCCTTAGGTTTCGCAATCATATTGGGTCAAGTTTGCAAGAAAATAATTGGAAATCGTGAAATGAACATAAGAATAAAAATTTAGGTTACTATCACTGACACCTCATCACTAGCAGACTCCCAAATAGATGCCCAACAAATTATTCTAATGGTCATATTATAATCGAATTCATAAAGCTGAAGTTAAGTTGGTCACAATTCAAAGAGTTAATTGAAATCTTGTCCTTTTCCAGTCTTTTTCAATTCACTTAGAATGTGACGACACCTTAATGATTTCGCAAACTAACGAAAAAACCGCTCAAAAAATATGTGTGTTTTTTTTATAAAAATTAGAGAATTCCAAGTAAACTTGCTTATTTCGCGCATTGCACTATCCCAACATCCACCAATTACGCAGATATACGTGCCTATATACAAACTATCCCTAATCACAGATGATAGAAACCTGACAAAGAGGCTTAATCAGGTGGATACACTACAATAACCCTCAAATTACCTTTGGAAGATTCTGGCAGGAAAGCCCAAAAAGTCATAGGTATTATAATGAAATTCATAAAGCTGACGTTAAGTTGGTCACAATTCAAAAGTTTCTGAATGGTACTGGGTTAAATGAAATTGAGTCCTTAATGATTTTGCAAACTAAAAAAATCCTCTCAAAAAATACTGTCTGTGACAAGTTGAATATACGCGGATGGGGGTTTTTTTCTTCAAAAACAAAAAAAAAAGTTGTTCAATAGCGTCACCGCGGCAGTCTTCGAGTGCCACATGTATTTTTTTCTCAAATCATCAAAGCAAATCATCGCTACCCAACATCCACCAATTACGCAGATATACGTGCCTATATACAAACTATCCCTAATCACGGATGATAGAAACCCGACAAAGAGGCTTAATCAGGTGGATACACTACAATAACCCTCAAATTACCTTTGGAAGATTCTGGCAGGAAAGCCCAAAAAGGTTGCAAGAAGGATGTAACCCTTTCCTGAAGGTATTAAGCCTAAAATGACGAAGGTCAAATGTATAATTTAACCTTATTTGACGTAGTTCACTGACAATAAATAAGGCTTTTGACAATTTGGGGTTAACAATATTATTTGTGGATTTGTATTTGGAATATTTTGTTTGAAATTTGTTTGCGTTTATTTTGGTTCGATGGTTTGATATTATCATTTATTTTATAAGTTTCACGAGGAAAATATTCAATAAGAAAAAAAAATACATTTAGGTTCATCTAAATATTGGGAGATAATATTTAGTATAATCTAGTGTGATTGGGAAGGAATTACCCAAAACAAAAATAATGTCATTACGATCAAGATCAATATAAACATATAAAAAGCAATGCCACTTTTCGTTGTAATTTTATAACTAAAGAACGAGCTCACTTAACCAAACCAAATGTTTAGGCTTTGTTCGGACTATTTAGTATATTATGTTTTTCACAATTTAAACATAAGTAGGCAGATATTGGTAGCAGATACCTAGTTAATTATGCTCTTTACGAACACTAAACTGTAATAATTGCTAAGTGGCAGTAGGCAACTGTTTGAAAGGTCTTAGGAAAAGTTCTGACTTTCAGCCTGATATTAATAAATGAGTCGACTTTGATTAGTTTGAAATTAACAAGCCTTGTTTTCAATTTGTACGAAGGTCAAAAAATACCTTACTCAAAGCGAATCCAACAAGGTCACAATAAAAATCGAGTTAACCTATATAAAACACGTTAAAAATACAGGAGCTAAAGCCGCCTAAAATATGGTAACATTTCTACACACGTCGTAAAAACGAATTTGAAAATAAAATTTAATTAATGCAAATCCTATAACCTGGATTCAGAACAAACGGGTCGTTCCCAGTTTGTAAAAAAGTATTGTTTCATAACTTTTGTTCATGACTCTGTTCGTTTAGAAGTCAAGTATTCCATCAAACATTAATAAACTAAATTTATATTCTTTAAGACGATTTCTAAACGTTTTTAAGTTTGTTTGCAATTTCGGATTCTTTGTTTGAATTTGAACTCGTATCTTTTCTAATAATCTCGACACTCGAATAGAATAAAATTATGTTTGAGCTATTAGCTAACGTTTTTCCGCACCGACACGCTACTCTGAACATAGGTATGTTCATGTCACGGTATCTATTTGGCTTAGTTAGTTTTATTGGTTTGAAAGAAAAGGTCGTGAACTAGAGGTGTCTTTTCAGTTTTCTATACAATAAACGCAGTAAATAATTCAATTAGATAAATAAATCAAGTAAATGCAGAAATCTTGTGATAAAGCCTCAGGTTTGTCGTTTTACATAATTTATAGACGAAAATCATCGACAAAAAAACCCATGGACATTCTTCAAAATATTACTTTTCGATTTGAGTAAGGTATGGACCATTAGCATTACTGTAATAGAAACTTCTCGCAGCTGCTACACTCGTTAAAAATAACTATAACTCACGACTTCATTCACATACAAACTTCAAACCCTCGTTTGACCCATTCAAGGTAAGAGTCTCAAAAAACCCTTTCTAAGTACACTTCACTACTTTCTAAAGAATAGTCAGAAAGTTTTTACGTTTGTATTTTTCGAATCTTACATAATCATAACCATTTTTTTGCGGAAAATGTTCCTGTTTATTTTTTAAAAGCATTATAAGGATGCTTACAAAAAAAAAAGTTATTTACTACATGATCGGGGGACTAACGGATACTGTGACCACGGAACGTAAAGAGCTATTGAAGGACACCGTGGATTTGAGTCAGTGCAAGTCTGACAGTCCCTCCTGTCCTGCTCTGGGTGGGAGGACTCATTTGATGATTTTACTCCGTTAAAAAAACTGTATTTGTCTTTTTCTACATTATATTTTTGCATGTCAAAATAAAACAGGTAATATTTCACGCCAACTGGGAATAACCCAATAAACGTCCAACGTCCATCCTGTTTTTATTCCCTATTAAAGCCCTTGTGATGTGTATCCGAGCAAAAGCCAACCCTAATCCCTAACAGGAAGGCATGTAATAAATCGAACCGGAGCGAAAAATATGCAGACTTGCCGAACTCAAAGTAGAGACCGTAATCCCAGTGGCAGCGGCGGTCTTATTCGGATATCATCTAGGTAGAACCTATCTAGGTACTCGTATGGACACAGAATAGATAGCTTACAGAAGCCTTATCATGAATTTGTAGTTTAAGTGACGTAAAGTAAACTGGAACTTTGTCATTAATGTCAAGGAAAAAAATTGTTACTTCTTCGTACCCTAGAATCGCTGTTCGATTTCCATACAATAAACGTAGTAAATACTTCAAGTACGCTGTATATAAAATACAGAAATCTTGTGATCAAGCTACTGAAGGCCTCTCATAGAAGACTGGCTTGTGCATTCACGTGCAGCAATATCAGATGAGACGTTTGTCTTTGGCATGTTTCGCTCGTTAGATGTAGCTGTCTGTCTTAACTATTAGTTATCAGAGTTTAATTTTGTGTTTACTTACACAATTTTTCATCAAGAAAACTTCGAGAGTCTCGCGTAGCAAATGCCTCGCGAGGAAACTGACTGGCGAGGCGGCTTGCTCTATGTGGACGCGCCTATTGATTCTCGATTGAGGCACGGAACAATATACGCGAGCAAGCCAAAAAGCCGACATTGGCTCTGGCGGTCGGTCGCTCGCCCGCGGCAGCACGCGCGCTTCCCTCGGCTCGTCCACACTAACCGAGTTGCTTCGCGTGGCAAATGCCTCGCGAGGCTGCTCGCTCTGTGTGGACGGACCTATTAAGATTTCCATAGATAATGTTTTGTTTTCCTTGTACCTAATATAAAGTGAAATTTTTAGGCAGTTATAATTTATTAAACTGATACAAGTGACAATAAGTTTTAGCTATTTTTGTTGAAAGTATCATTCAAACGTCGTCGACGATGTCGTTCGACGTTTGATACGTCGGAAAGCTTTGAAAGCGGGTCACGTTTGTCATCTCCGTACAAATCAAGCGCATCTTAAAGGAATGAGTGCACTTACAAACACGTGAAGCATACCTATGTGTGACTGCATTTCGCTCTTTGCTCTTTAGCCTGCCTCTTGCCCTTCTGTGACTATCTATTCTTTGACGAATCTCTGGAAGGCAACGAGACCTAACTCAGTGATTTGGGTTTTTGAATATTCAGACGTTTGATTTATTGGCCCTAGTTTGAGCTAATTTGATTTGGCTACCCCTGATTGACAGTAGTGTTGTTTTAAGGATCTAAATTCAAGTTTTCTTCTGTCATTATTGGGATAAAATAACTTTTGGGACAAACTAGTTTTGCCTAGGCTAAAACAGTTCTTCCTTCACGGATGCAAGTCGACGGAGTCCCGCTTCGCACCACCACCCAGAAGTAGGAGGCTCCTACTTCTGCTTCTCGGTGGTTTAAAAAAAAGAAACACCAATGATGGCGGGGTCTAAAACACCCGGCCAACACTTTTGGCCATCATAGCCTAGGTCAAAATTGTTTGTCCTGAAATCGGGTTTAGCCGGTAACATAACCAGGAAATACAGTTTCCCAGACATGAAATCTTTAAATTCCCTTTTTTTGCGGTCGACGGATATTATTTCTTAGCAACACGTATTTGCTCTTGTGAGAAAATATATTAACTGTATTTCAGTCAAGCAAGAAAACCATGTAATACAAAACGATTGGATATCTTCGCTCACTTTAATAAACCCTTGTAAACCGAATTTGGGGTAAATCGCTCTTCGCTATAGCATGCCACTCAGATGTTCATGACGCGAATCTAAAGTATATCCTTACGAGAAACAAAACAAAACCGAGGCCATTGTCATAATTCGTTACCGATATCTTCCGATAAGACTGGAATATGATGGTTGTTCGAGAATGCTGACAAAAAAATGAATTCTTACAAAGTCCCGATTCAATTTCTGTATTCATTGGTGCAAAAATTTCTTATTCCGATTCTCGTATCGGAAACTTATCGTTAAGAACGTAGTTGTATTTTTACAAGAGTTTTAACGGACGCTTAGATTTTAATGTTTGTTGAAAAATTCTAGAGCGTTTCTTTCGCTGATTTGTTGAAATATTGGAAATATTGCCGAGGAAACAATTTTAAGAGGCTTCCTTTCTTGGAAGTTTAGTTGACTGTAATAAGATGATCTAAGGTCTATATTTGGATTATTAACTTAAGGTATTTCAATAAAGATTTATCTCTAAAATCAGAAGCATTTAGCTGTTAAAATATTATGGTAATAAGTCAATCATAATTAATATTTTCTTTACAATTCTTGTCTAGACCAGACTATTAAAGAAAGAATATGTTTTATTTGACGTCAGTTCATGTAGATAACACGCATAATTATTCAGTATTTTATATTGATGAAGAATATTTATTTTCTGATACGCTTGCTTTAAATGAATTAAAATTGTTTTGATGACTTTATTAAACTTATTCGTCAACTCGCGCGGAATTAACTCACCCGCTCGGGCGAGTTAAATTGCGAATATAATAACGGGTGTAAATACGTCAGATTTTCGCTCATTCGCGAGTTGACGACAACAAAAATAGGTAAAATCGGAAGGTGCCAACTCGCCCGAGCGATCGAGTTGATTGCGTGCGAGTTGACGAGTAAGTCCTTTATTATGATCAATGGACCACTAAAAAGAAGCAAGGTATTGAAAAAAAATTAATGGTAATTAGAAAGTTATACCTACAAATGTGAAAACTTTGTCAGTAATGGGGGTTCCTGAAACCTAAAGCCGAACAACTTTATCCATGAAACGAATCCACTAAAAATCTTTCAATGGGTAACCCAATCCAACTGTATGGAGAAACATTTTTTTTCGCCCATAAAACGTTAGTTTAACACCGAAAAGAGATGCAAGAATAATAATAATAATATTATAATAATATTTCACAACTATCACACAACGCCATCTAGTCCCAAGCTAAGCAGAGCTTGTGTTATGGGTACTAGACAACTGATAAACATACTTATATATTTCTAAATACATACATAATATTATAGATAAATTACACCCAGACACAGAACAAATGATCGTGCTCATCACACAAACATTTGTCCTGGGTGGGAATCGAACCCACGACCTCCGGCATAGCAGTCAGGGTCACTAACCACTAGACCAACAGGCCAGTCAAATGGTATAAGACAATACCATCCTGACACATGGTGTATTATATACTTATCAATGAAAGAAATGACTATTCTTTTTAACACACTCAACATGCTAAACAAAAAGCATAATCCATCCACACCCAGAAACAGAAAATGAGAAACGTCCGTTTTCGAAAGAGTCAAAGAATCTTTAAGAATTCAGTTTATCATTCCGTCTATGATGACAGACACCAGAGATCGCATTTTGAATATTGATGCGTTGCTTTCAGATGAATCGAATTTCGATTCCCTTTGGGAGTGAAAGGGAATCTTAGTGCTGACAGTATTTATATGTCAGCTACTTCAAGCTCTGCAGAGATAGCTGAAATAGAATTGAAAGCTCTGAGGACCTGTACAAAGTGAAATTCTATCAGAGATAACAATGATTTAAAAGTTACTAATGCTACTAATACTTTTATATAATAAAAGTACTGCTTTGGACCGAAAAATTCAAGAAATCATGATATTTGCTAATATACACCGCTGTGTTTGCAGTAATGGATTGATTATTGTATATCGCATTCACAGAGAAAAAATGCAACGTCTTTCACTACTGTGTGTATATAATTCTCACTCCTTACATTAGATAAATAGATAGATAGAATACTCTTTATTATGCTCACCATACAACTTCAAAGGACATAACATTACAAATTAAAACTTAAACATAGGGTGACACAATAGGCGGTCTTATCACTAAAAGCGATCTTTTCAAGACAACCTTATTAGTTCCAATATCATTTTACAACAATAAATATAATGATCTAAAAGAATGATTTTAGCCACTAATGATAATATCTTGGGAATTCGTATCATTATCTGCTCCTACAAGAAGTATCGAATAAGTCCAGAGACTATGGAACCGATTGTAAAAATTCTTTTAGAAGGCACATTAATATTAATAAAGTAAATTACATTTTTTTAAACTTTATCTATGCGAAACCAGCGTGGGTTGTGAGTTTCATATAAATTCAAAATCTTTAACTTAAATACCGTACCACCGTACCGTGATCTACAGTATCAAAAGCTTCACAAAGATCCAAAATTGCTTCATCAATATTACCGAATACACAAAATCTACTTTGCTTTCATAAACTACCCTCCCATTACCCTTATAGATTTCAGCCCTATCCATTAGCTACATGATACGGTCTACCGTTAGATTCTCATCTCATCGAGAACCTTATTGTGTGGAAGTAAAGGTATAAATTTCATTTGAGTACTTTATGCTTAAAAAATATGGAGGTTTTTTGCTATGAAAGAAGTATTAGTTTGGTGGGTTTCATAAAGTTTAAGTACTTGGTACTATATTTTATTATTTGGTTAAGAATGTGGACTTAAATGGTCGAGTCTTTGAGTCCTAATTTACTTGTTTGTGCTTTAATCATTTGACTTCTGGACATAAAAATTGCTTCAGTGAAATTATTGAAACTTTCATACTTCCATACCAATTTATTTTGAAGTCGGCCCAACACGTATTTTCTCAAAATGTGTATTATGGCTGAATCCTCTCAGTAGTTCCCAATTCCCAGTAATTTTCTTTGAGATGGGTTAGCTCGTGATTTTACGTCAAAGGTGTTGTCACCTTTCAAAGCCAAAAGTCAAAGCCTTCGATGTAGTGAGTTTGCCTAGAAGAAGCCTGCTCCCTCAAACTTTGAAGTGATTACGGTTGTAGGTATGCGTTTGGGAACACAGACAGGGACAGTGAGGTCCAATCTTTTGCTGTGCGTGTTATGAAGGAAAACTGGAAATGCTCAGTGTGAATTGGTGGAATTGCAACTTCGTTGGAAAACTTGTTAAAAAATTATTTCAATGAAAAAATTCAGCAAGCTACTTTCCCTTTCAGTTTATACAAAACCGAGATCGAATATTGATATTGTTAGGGGCTCCCTTTTTCGCATTTGGACTCGTAGGTGGTCCGTTATGCGTGAGGTGGGACGGTTGGATAAATGAGCCAACCCAGCTCCTTCCAGAACCTCAGAAGTCTCCTGGGACGTTCACAGGCTTCTTGGATTGACCTTGAAGTGCCAAGGTTTTGTGCCCGTTGGTTACCAACGCCCTCGAGATCGAAAACATTTTCTATGTGTCTCAAATAAAGTGATAACCGACTTTCTTACTCTTACCTACATATCAATAAAAACGTCTAACATCAAAAACTTGTACAAAAGAAAGACCAAACTTGTCAAAACTCCTGTCACAATTCTTGTCACCGTTTATTTGTAAGGAAGGTTGTCTCCCAACAGTAACATTTTGACGGTAATTACCCTCAACTTTCATAAACAAGCAACAAACTAGTCTCATACTAAAATAGAATGATGATGTATTAAAAGTTTTGATCTATTCAAAATAAACAAGGTTATTTGACACGTTACCGCTGAAGTTGGTCGGTTGGCAAAAGTTTTGGTGTGACAGCGAGAAGAATTAAAGTTTAATTAAAGGAAAAATTTCAGAGAATTTTATTAATATTTATTATTCGTTTTGCTTTGAATGAACAAAGTTTTGAGTACTATCACGTACTTGTGAAGTTTCCTTTACAATGATCATTGGCTCAGCAGAGCTATTTATTATCTGAGGATCTAAACATACTCAATAGCTACCCTTTGTACCTGAGCCCTTATCACGAGTTTTCAGTATTTTATTTTACAGCGTCTTTCCAGTATTTACAGCGTTTCTTGTTGGAAAAATGGAACAGCGCCTCTCGTGTACGAAGAAGGAACTATTTTTTCCTTGAAATTAATGTCAAAGCTCCAGTTTACTTTACGTCACAATAACTGAAAATTCATGATAAGGCTCTCTGTTCTTGCTAACTGAGGCCGATGGCCAATTCTCAGTTACTAGGTACTATCGAGTTCAGTAATTTAGTTTTTGCTGAGAAATTAATATATAGGTACATATTTTTTTAAGTCAGCTAGGCAGGGTTGCGACTTGCCTTGCAGAAGAGGGTAGGTCGCTTTGGAAAGCTTCCTAATGAATTGACGTGAAGACCGTCACACCATCGAGAGAAGTGGATGAGGATGGAGGGATGGCTTTGCCTAGGAATGGGACAGAGTGTGTAAGTAAAAAAAGAAAAAAAAATCCTCACTCACAAAATAAAACTGTCGTTAATGCGTTAACAAATTATAAACTCAAATTACAAACAATCAGGCCCGAAAAATTACCTGAAGATGATAGAAAATAATAAATGAAAAGAGGATAAATATTTGTATAGAAACATTAAACTATTTAACGTAGCCAATAGTCTAGTATTGTCGCCATACTTACAAACCATACATAATATATGATGATAATAAAAAAAGATCTAAAAGGAAAAATGTATGTGCATTTTTTATTATACATTAGAATAATAACGATAGAGAATATTTAAGTTCGTCTAGACAATGTTCTACCTCCGAAGACTAGAAGCAAAGCTTCGAAATACATAACTTATAGAGAATAATATTGGCATAAATTTATGTTGTGCGACATAATCCAATTATTCCCACGCTTCGGGGAAATTTCAATGTATTAGTGAACATATAATCATAGAACCTGCGATGCTCAAACAATTGTCATAGTTTTAATGGCGCGCCGGCGAATTTGTGGTGCGAATATCTTCATTCTGTTTAGTAGGAATATCATGTGAATTTTCGCTACGAATTGTAATGCTGAGTTTGCTCGTATGCTCTCTGCAGATTTATTATTTACATGAAAATAAATTAAGGTTTCACATTAATTAGTTATTAAGTCAGATCATAGACAATATTTTACAAAGGCTTCCACTAAGTAGAAACTTCTCAGAATATTTTTATTTTCTATCGTCGGAATTATGAAATTATAATTAAAGACTAAATTCTCTAAGAGCTTTTCTTAGAACGTACGTTAATTATGATAATAATCCCCACAACGAGAGTTTTATTTACCTAGAACAAGAAAGAATAAAAAGGAATTTTAGACGTCGGACAGGCGTCGGACAATGTTGTCCGACAAAGTGCTCAGCGACTAAATACGTGTTGACGTCAATGAATAGATCTTATAATCTTTTACGATGACAACCTTGACCTTTTCCCGAAAAAGGACAACTCACAAACAGAGCGCCCGAGTCTCTCGACCATTAGCAATTCAACAAGGCAAAAGTCGTCACTTATTTAAGTCTGAGAGAAAAGGGAGGAACACCGTACTTTTTATTTATTTATTTTGAGTCAGTTCATACACACGATTTGAAACACATCTGTCAAATGAAAGTGACAGTTGGTTTGTCTGAAATCCTTGCAAATTACGTTGATATTACAAAGAGTAAGATAACAGAGAAACAATGTATGGATTTTGTGGAACAAAATTTAACTTGAAAGAAACTAAAAAACTCTGCTCTTTCTTCATTCTGCTTTGAAAAATTAGGTAGTTAAAATTGTGTCAGATGAAAACTTTGATACTTCAACAAGGCAAAAGTCGTCACTTATTTAAGTCTGAGAGAAAAGGGAGGAACACCGTACTTTTTATTTATTTATTTTGAGTCAGTTCATACACACGATTTGAAACACATCTGTCAAATGAAAGTGACAGTTGGTTTGTCTGAAATCCTTGCAAATTACGTTGATATTACAAAGAGTAAGATAACAGAGAAACAATGTATGGATTTTGTGGAACAAAATTTAACTTGAAAGAAACTAAAAAACTCTGCTCTTTCTTCATTCTGCTTTGAAAAATTAGGTAGTTAAAATTGTGTCAGATGAAAACTTTGATACTTCAACACAAGGAGATTTAGAAGAAAATTAGCGCTCATGAATACTTATAGGCTTACTACATATTGTGTTTTTTTCTTTTGCGGCGGCGGAGACTTTGTCGCCTCGTCGGCGTGGCGATAGTAGATGGATTACTTCGGTTTCAGTTAAAGCATTCGCAAAAAAACAGTCAAGTAATTAAATAACAGTGAGAATGCTTTTATCTAAGCAATAAGACCAATACTGGATAGCATCGTTCTACTTTTTTTTTTTTTTTATCGTGGTAAAATCATCAAATGAGACCTCCAACCCCGGGCAGGGCGGGAGGTACTGTCAGACTTGTACTGACTAAAATCCACGGTGTCCTTCAGTAGCCCTTTATGTTCCGGGGTCACGGTAATAGAAATAAATCCCGCGACCCCGGCAGGCTTTGGCCCTCTGAGAGGGGGCCCCGTCATTTTTTGCTGACAGCTCTTTGAGGCGCGCGTGGAACACGACGCGCCGTCGACCCGGGCATGGTCCATGGTCGGACAGCGAGTTGCCCTTTACTCGCTGTCCGCATGCCCGCGCCTACGGTGGCCGGAGATCGTCTTGCGACGTACGGCGCCGTGGGCGTACACCACTGCGGTTGGGGCGGAGGGAGGACGCTGTCCTCTCTCTCTCGCGGCCTGCCGCCTCCTTCACGAGCATTACTGCCTCGCAGAAGGCGGCGACCGCTTCCCAGCATCGTTCTACTGCTATCATTTTAAAATAAAATATGCTGACTTGCATATTTTATTTTTATCGTTGTAAAATCATCAAATGAGTCTTCCCGCCTAGGTCTGGATGAGAGACTGTCATACTTGTACAGACTAAAATCCACGGTGATCCTTCAATAGCCCTTTACATTCCAGGGAAATCCTGAATCTGATAAGACTGTCCAGCGACTCTGGCAGGCTCTGGTTCTTTAAAGGGGTCCCAGAAGTCTAGTGGCCTATAACAATAATAATCCTACACGATCGCTAACGCAGTATGGCACTCAAGGTCTGACCTACACATTCAATTATTATTCAAAATCCCACCTGATTTACCGTTGTAATACCCGTATAATCTCACAATTCTACCAATAAGAACCCTGGATTTATAACCAAAGGTTTCGGGCAATCTAAAATCTTTGGAAGATTGCTCATATTTTGGACCATCCGCTACGTGACCGATTTTGTGGGGCTTGTGAAAATTCAAGAGCGTGTCTGTGGGCTTTAGCTGGGAGTATGTTTGTCCTTTGTAAGTATAAAATTATCGGTAATAGTATGGGATGTGCGGGGTTTTTCGAATTGAGGTCGTTAAGACTTTCCCTTCATGGGGTAGGTAATGAATTGTTTTTTTTACTGTTCTTATAACGTACAGAGAACTCTCCTTATTGATTAACTTTCTTACTTACAATCTTTTGAAATACATACGATTAGGAAAGAGTTCTTATCTCAAAAGGCTAAGTAGAAGCCGTTGTGTAATTCAAGGTCTCATAGATTGAGGCCCAGATAAAAAAAAAACAATACAGGAGAATTTATTTAAAGTAAAATACATTCTGGTCGCGGGAATTATCGATTTACCGTGACACCGGAACGTAAAGGGTTATTGAAGGACACCGTATATTTTAGTCAGTACGAGCGTCACAGTCCCTCCCGCCCTGCCCGGGGTGGGAGGAGTCATTTGATGATTATACCAAGATAAAAAAAAAATACATTCTAATCCCACTGACCATTCTTCTCATTTATAATAGTTGTGTACAAAGACTACCTTTCTTATTTCAAATATTTTACATTCATTGTAGTCTGGAAACAATCGCTTTCAGGGATAAAACATCCCACACTTTTAACTTTTAGATTTTATACCGTCCAAAATATAATAGCTAGCGTACAAAGTCTAATTTAAATTAATAGTCTTTCGTAACACGTTGCTGTTATACCTAAAGAAATAATAAATTATAATCATGTTTTATTAAAACGGTATCCTACAATTCTGATGGGAAATCTTTCTCCCACGCCAAATGCCTTGCGTAAAGGAAAACATGTGCGAGTGAGCAATTATATTTTAATTTGTGCGTGTCTTGTCACAGAAAATTGTGAATTATTTATGTACCTCGCAACGACAATCCAGGTCAGGGCAAAGTTGGAAACAGATTATTTTTGTTAACCAATCTCATTAAAATTATTATGAATTTCTGTACCTACTTGTTTCTCTTTTCGCGTGGGGTTAACAAGTTATACCTGTGGGAAGTATGGATTTAAAACAAAATGCTGGCTGAAATTGAGATTCATTGTTTGAATGCGGTGTTCTCGGTAATAATTTGCTGTTTATGAATTCCTTGGAATTCCAGATTTGAACGTGCTTTTCTGATTAATTTCTGATAGTGTCAGCTACAGATCGACCTTTTACGACTAACCCATAATATTACACCCAGGAGGTCGATAACGACCCAAAATATTTGAAAACTTAGGATACACCCTAAGGCTAAGTCCCATCAAACACTGGGCGACACAAGTCTGGGTTCGTACACAGCAGGCACGCGTCAATGGATACCAAAGTCGTAAGGTATCGGAAACTGTGTCGCCTAGTGGCAATGATATTATCTATAAATGAATAGATACGTTACCTACACGACATTCTATCTTCAAAAACGGCACACTAACACACACACGAATAACTAAATTATAATTAATATTGTAATAGCACACTACATCACGATTAGTCGCTAAATTGGATAGCATCGCAAGTGAAAAAGAGACGAATATAGTCAAGGTTTGTCAATTCACCACATATTTTGAGCGAATCACTTTCTGAGCGCGTATAACGTATATCTACACTTTTTTACTTAATAGTAGATTGTATGACAAGGGAGCAAAATAATATTTTTACGGCGAGGGCACTATTTTGAATCCAGAGCAATGTGAGAGATTTTTACAGTAGAATCCTGAACGTAGCGAGGGATTTAACGTACGTTGCCCGAGCCAAAAATATATTTTGCGCCCGAGTGAAACTCTACTTTTCATCACCCACTATGAGAAAATAAAAACTCCACTCCACTCCAACTCTCTCCAACTCACTCCAACTCGCTTCAACTCACTCCAACTGACTCCAACTGACTCCAACTGACTCCAACTGACTCCAACTGACTCCAACTCACTCCAACTCACTCCAACTCACCCCAACTCCCTACAACTCAATCCAACTCACTCCAACTCACTCCCACTCACTCCAACTCACGCCAACTCACTCCAACTCACTCCAACTCACTCACTCACTCACACTTAAAACGCGAACCAAGTCGTCCTTTTCGAAAAGATGCGATGAAAAACATTATTGCCTAGTGGACGAAGGGGCTAACTCTCGTTTAAATACTTCTCGCAACTCATAATCGCTTTTAAGTACAGACTTCATAGATCTACAGCCTATTTGCCTACGCAATTACTAACAACCCTAACTAAAACGATTAGCAAAGTCTGCAGCTATCTTAATTCATGCACAAACTGAACTTTGTTCGACATCAAAAACTTTGCAAAATGACGAGAACCCAGTACTGTTCTAATTTTAATAAACCTCTGAATTTCAAGCGCTCTACATAAGCCTTCGTAGATAAATATGTATGAGGAGAGGAACAACACATGATATGAGCAGACAGCTCGAAAACTAGACGAGGAGGTGGTACATACAGCTACACATGACATTAACCAAAACCAGTTTGGCATGGTCTAGCTTTGCATGATCTTTCCGTACAGCCACCGATCAGCTTATATTAGTTTTGTATAGCTTGATGTGTTGCTGTGTGTACCGTGAAGTCTAGCTGTTGTTTCCTAAAATAATGTTCGGGTTTTGATCTATTTAATATTCGATTGGAGCTGATATTAACTGTCTGGAATCTTGTAGTCTGAATTGAATTAATTTTAGATGAGTAGTGCTTTTATGATACTTTTATTTTGGACGTATTCAAATCAAATCAAAACGTTTATTTCAACTAGACCGTAACCGGCACTTTTGAACTGTCAAAGACAAATTAAAATTAGTACAAAAATAGTTATGGTGCTACAGTCCCAGTCACAAGACATAAAAACTGTGAAAGTACCGTAGGTGCTCATTCCAAAGCGTAGATCTCTATGGAGAAGAATGAGCAAGAAACTCCATGGACACTCTTTTTCAATCGCCAAAATTATTACAGGTCTTTGGTTACATCATTCATCATCAGATGGTAGGTACATTATGAGAGAACGATGTGGCAAGTTATTAGTGTCCATAGTAAATATAAAAAAGACAATTCAAAAATAAAGTTATTAATTATTAAAATAGACCATGGCAGCTAAGAGATGACCAGTCTCAACTGACAGCGCCCGTATTCGTAGACATAGTTCAATAGCTAATCTATTCTTTCCAAGAAATAACCGCGGTCTTACACCTTTTAAATGAAATAAACAATTCTCGAAAATAAATTACACAACCCAAATTGCGGCCAAAACACTACAATTGGTTGTCTCTTATAGGTACCTACTTAGAGGAAACTAACCTAGTAGCTTAAGTAAGGGTGAATTAAGTTATTGAAATACTAATGGGTAAAGAGAAACAATAATAATTAGACCAGAGGCGTCGAACCACAAAAAGTTAAACCCCTGATGAACAGTTGTCTCAAACAAGTGTACCTAACTGCAAAATGACCTTTATATCAACTTCAGATGCCGTTTTGCAAATGACAATTTCTTAGAGAAGACTAAGTTCAACGGACTTTTAACTTTTTTTGTAAGACGTTACGTATTTATCTATTCTGAACATAAATAATAACTGCTAAAATATATATCAAAGCATTCAACGAAACCGTAGGCGCGGGCATGCGGACAGCGAGTAAAAGGCAACTCGCTGTCCGACCATGGACCATGCCGGGTGTCGTGTTCCACGCGCGCCTCAAAGAGCGTCAGCAAAATGACGGGGCCCCCTCACAGAGGGCCAAAGCCTGCCGGGGTCGCGGGACTTATACCATCACCGTGACCCCGGAACAAAAAGGGCTATTGAAGGACACCGTGTTGCCCGGGGTGGGAGGGGTCATGATTTTACCACGATAAATAAAAAAAGACGCTACGTGTCTATCTATTTTGAACATAAAATAACTGATAAAATATACAAATCAAAGCATTCACAGAACAGCGACACTCTTTTCCCAGGCAAAGTCGATTTTATTCAGTCAATTTCAAAGTTACTTCCACGCCATTCCTCTTCATATAATATGCGACATTGCATTTCCCGAATCGACTGCTCTTTAGTTCAATTTGTGTCAAAATTGGGAACGTTTATAACCAGTAAATTTCCAAGAAATTGTATAAGTTTCTGTCAAAGACATGGTCCGATGTTACTAATTGCAATCAGGAACAAGAATCCTGATTGGTCAGGTCGAGGTGTATTGAAATAGATTTCTCCATTATGCATTAATGAATGGCTACTTTGATTGAAGTGTAAATTGATTTACTGGGTGTGAAGTCCGAAGTTAAGTTGGTTTGATGATACTTGTTATTATTAATATGGAAAAGATAATGAAGGCAATTAATATAAATCAGAGAGGAGCTCGTGGCTAAATAATTACAGCCACGCAGGCCGATCTTCCGGGTTAAGCCGCGCTTGCCAAGTTTGGTCTACGGGTTACCATCTGTCATAGTGAGTTTCCTCCATGCTTCGGAAAGCACGTAAAGTCATTGGTCCCGGCTGTCATTTGTAGATCTTTGATAGTTGTTACTATTAGTAAGAAGCTCTAAAGTCCAAAAGACAATCCAATATCCAAATCCAATACAAAAAATATCCAAAAGACAATGGGCAGAAATGTATTAAACTTAGTCCAAGATCCTCCAATGATGACACTTATGGGAAATAAAAGTATATGGTTGTGACATCATTCTGGCAAGAGATTATCAAAAACCGCCCCTGGGCATTGAGCTATTGTTACTACGTATAGAGACGACACCATGTATCACCACTATGTCCCATCCAGGATACTTATCCTGGATGGGACATAGTGGTCCGCGCACTTGCGCGCGTACAAGTTCATTCAATTGTTTGACAACTCTGTGGCGTACTCTAGGCGCGCGCACTCATCCTGGATGGGACACAGTGGTGATGCGTGGTGTCGTCTCTATACGTAGTAGTAATAGGTCAATGCCTCGCGGTTCTTTTTTATTGCCGTTTAAGACACATTTATAACTTTAGATATGTAAGCAGAAACTACAGAATGCCACTTGCTTCAATATTTCATACTTGATTCGTCCATGTTCGTACATCTGTTACAATACACCGGCCGGTGACTCGTTTGGGCTTCTGACCTTTCAATAACATAACCAGAGGTCAGTGTTTGTCCTTCTAGGTCATCTATTTACCTTTTAGTCTTACCTAGCTTTGTTAATCCCTTTGCTAGGCGCTTTACAATAATCTCCTCAACGTTAATAAAGTTAGATGGTTTTGTTTGTGTGTTGTCAATTTGCATGAGTCCGTCCGAATTAATTAAGTATTGAAACTAAATGTTCATACCAATTAAACGCGTTTATGATGAGATCTGAGAGTGTGACTGAAGAAAAATGCATTAAGGAAAGACTGGAAGGTTATAGGGAGACCTTTACCCAGGCATGGGGCAGTATCGATTAAACAATACAAAAGTTCAAGTTTTATTTAAAAGGAGTAAGTAGCCTGTAATATGTATCTATGTCGCAATCTTAGAAGAGCACCTCGACTTTAAAACGAAAAGGATAACTGAAAGTACGGGTTTTTTAGGCAGTAGGCATAGTTGGCGGTATCTTCTGCTCCACTTCGGACGAAAGGACTATCCATACCATCTATCTTTGTACCGAATTTACTGGACGATCTTAATAACAAACAGAAACTTCAACTCGCAATTATAACATTAGTTAGAATTTATTTTCTAAAATTCACCACGCAATGTCAACTAATTAACCACAAAGTTCCATTTCTGTTTGTCAACCAATCCAAATATAGTTTTAGCCAAAAATAGAACAACTATGCAGAATACCTCATTCCTAGCAAACTTCACATGCATTAACGTGATGACATTTGGCTTGGAAACGTCAAATAAGTCATATAATAAGATCTGGCGAGGCAAGTTCGCCAAGTTTCACGATTTTATTTGAGTTATGTTTTAGATTGCATACTTCGTGTTCCTAGTTCTGTTTGAATAATGTGGGAGCACTGGTTGTATATTTTTGAACTAGTGTAATAACTTTGTCATTTTAAAATTTATTTTGAAGTTGAACTAGAAACAGTGGGGTTTTTTGTAGAGAATAAGAAATTCTAGAAGATTAATTATACTTTCAAGCCGATTATAACAAAACATACAACCACAAGGAAGACATGTGACTTTTACGGAAACAAACTGAGCCCTCGTTACGTGTTATGGCTCTACCCTTCTGTTTTTCTACCACTAGAAGAAATCTTAAAGATAAATAGTAGATTACGCACCAAGGGAGTCAAGCATTGCCTTACGTCACGGGCGTATTGAATCCCGAAGCGACACTAAGGATTCTGGGGGTGAACCTCCGTAGCGCAGTGAGGAGGTTCAAGTGTTAATTCCCGAGTGAAACGAGGGAATTAAGTTAAGAATCCTTAGTGTAGCGAGGGATTCAAGTTAGCCCAAGACAAGGCAGCTTTACTCCCGAGGAGCGTACTCTGCTTTTCACACCTACTGCGAGGAAATGAATTCGATTTTTGAAATTTGATGTCGTACGACAACCTTCGAACGTGAAGTTGGCACCACTGCAAGCGATCAGCTGTTGCGGCCAGCGGCCGCCATTACTGATACGACTCCTTGGTGAAAGTTTTCATACGGTTTTCCTTGAGGTTAAAAATTCAAATCACATTATTCCCACGGGAATAATGAAATTCAGTACAATATTATTGCCCGGCTCGAGCGAGAGGGAACAATGTTATGCTTTATAGTACGGTTTGCCTGACATGTAATATGACATTTACGAGCAAGTAGTGTGAAAAGATATTTTATTTTGCAAAAAAATGAATATAACTTAGGTAATCTGTCTTTTTATTACGAAAAATATTTTTAACACAGTTGTTTGTGTATCTTTAATGTTTGTAGACCTACCCACGATACAGGAGAAATTCCTAGTGTTAAGGAACGGTTGTAAAAAAAAACATGGATAGGAATAACATTGAAAACAAAAGGCTTATGTAGTTGGTAGTTAACAAAGGTCAACATTTATTGTTCTGAGAAATAGACATAGAATACGAAATATGTTTCTTTTTGTACCAGTTTTGACTGTCCAGAAAATATTTATCGATTAGAAGTATTTCTTGGGTGTTGAATTGCAAACCGTACTTTGTCTCGCCTGTCAAAAAGATATCAGTACCCCTAGCACGAATTTTCACTATTTTACTTTCCAGTATTTACAGCGTTTCTGAAAATCATAGATAAAATCAAAATGGGAGATGTCGAAAGGGAAGCTATCGCGATCAATCGAAACGTGAAGTAAGTAAAGATGGTTGAATCAGGAGTCTCCAAACCGAACGTGCAATGAATTTATTATGAAAATCGTGGATTTTCTTCAATATGTCTCACTTTGCTCTTCGGAACTTGAAAGCATTTTATCTTTTTCGCGTAGATAGTAAATTGTTTGCACGTCTAAAATCACGAAGGATTTTGTGAATGTTTCATAGAGTTTAACAGTTTCCTTTATCTAAGCGCACGGCAGTGCGCAGGGCAAGTTCCAGCAAAAGGCAATCATGTAATCATAAACTACTACTAAAGCAGTACGCCAAATTTTATAGATAGAGCTTCAGTAGAGGTATGACCTGGGAAACTAGCTAATTATGGCACTGACTGACTCACTCACTCACTGACCGGTTATCAAAACCTTATGGGCACCTCCACTTGTCCTTGCGTTTTAAAATATGGAACACAGGTAGTGCTTTGTGTAGATAACTAAAAAATTATGAAATTTAAAAAATCGGTCAAGCATAATTTGCTTATTTGAATATCGATTTTTAATAAAAATATTGATGAATCAGTGATACAATGAAAATATCATGAGATCAATGAAAATATTGTCAAGTTGGCAAGTTTCTTTGCTTGGATTTCAACCCTTTTTATGCGAACTTGCCCCCCTTTTTCACCTTGTTCATTTTGATGACGTCAGAAAGACGTCAAGACGTAAATGAGAAAGGATCTTTATGTTTAGCGCAAAGGTAGATTAGTCAGTAACGTTTATCTGTGTGTTAAGTTTCCGTGAGATAATATTAGACTTACACGTGTTAGAAGCCGCCAGCAACAGATACTACAAGATGTTTATTTAGCAACGAGCTTCAAAGAAAGGAAAAATCGGCCAAGTGCGAGTCGTACTCGCCCTTAAAGGGTTCCGTAGCAGGAAGTTACATAACATAAAACTTTTTGTGTAGGTTGTAACTTTGAAAGGTAAATTGCCGTTTACGATTTATGACGTATTTAATAAAAAGTAATTACTTGATCTTATTCAAACCAATTTTCGTTGAAATTTTGCATGTAAAACGTATATTTTTTATAGTTTTATCATTATCTTATTTTAGAAGTTACAAGGAGGAGGGACATTTTACCACTTTGGAAGTGTCTCTCGCGCAAACTGTTCAGTTTAGGCAAAAATGAAGTCAGTAACCTCAATACCATTTAATGTGGCCATGACATACGGATAGACAGATAGACATGACGAATCTCTAAGGGTTCCGTTGTTTGCAATTTGGCTACGGGACCCTAAAAACCCACCTATCATTTATCCAATCATATCCAGTACAAAAACAAACTGTGTCTAGTACCTATTTACTGAGCCAAACAACCTGCCCGTGTTTCCAAGAATGACACATCTTTGTTAAACAAAAACAATAGCGATACGATGGAACATCTTCAATTTGTTTGTTTCACTCCAATGTGTGTTACTTGTCACTGAGGTTACGTATGAATGAGACAAGGTAGTGTGGAAGAAAAATAAGACAATAATATGGAAAAGAAGGAGTAAAATACATGACGACAAATTCTTAAGAAATGTTTTAGTTACGAGTATGACCTTCGCAGTGTGACTAGCATTTAGATGATCTATCTAGCTTCTTACCGAGAATCGAGCTGAGCTTTTCAAATCCAACCAAAGGATGTCTTGAAAAGATCACTTTTAGCGATAAGACCGCCTATTGTGTCACCCTGTTTATAAGTTATTGATTAGATGTATCCTGTAATTTTTATGGTGTACATAATAAAGCGTATTCTATTCTGAGCATTGAGTTTTGAGGTGAGTGGACCAAAATGTACCAGAAATAACTGAATTCTATTTAGGTGAGCTCTCCTTAAGTATATTTAAGGACTATTTAATTTGATTCTAGGCTATATTGAGGCGATGAGCAAACCCATTATACGAGTTTATAAAAAAAATAGTAAAGTCCAACTTGAGATATTATGTCCATTTTTCTGTTTTATGCTGATGATGACAAGATGTGGATACTATTCGATGTTACTACATAAACATTATCAACCTTATATCAGTTTTTAGAGGACATCGTCTTAATATGTTAATATTTCATGTATGTCTCTTTCGTCGTCATCATCGTTAAAGTCATTTCTCAAATCTCTTTCTCTTTAATTAAACAACTGTCTATTTCAACGAAGACATATTACTAGACCCCGCATGCACGATCTAAGAAACAAAAACTATTCTGTCAACTGGCTGAGGTACTACGTAAGCGAGGGGGACGGGGTACTGCGTTGTGATTGGCTAACTCAAGGTCTGTTCTGTCTCAAGGTATGTTTACGACTCACAGGTGTGGTCGAAATAAGACGGATATAAGACTTTTTTGCCTAATGTGTTGACAGACATCGGTCGCCTGTTATTAGGAGTCTAGTTATACAGGGTGTTTCTTTTAAATTGGCCAAAAGGGAGAAATCCTGATCCATAAGAGATACGGGAAAACTTTCTTAGGAACCTTTAGCTCTTTTTTGATGTTGACAATTTTGGGTTTTTTACTTTTTTGGTCAAGTGTGAACTCACACTCAAGGAAAATGTGAGAGCAACAGAAATGGGTCAAATCTAATGAAATACTTAGTACTACTAATACGTTTTTATGCTGTAAGAAGAAACATTACTGTACTTTTGACTAACTTCAATTGTCCAGACATTTTCCTTCCTATACAATGAAATGATCCTTACATGGCACTAAGTCAAACAACGTCATAAAAAAATTGGTAAATTTTTCGTTCATACAATTTGTATGAAAAAATATTTTGCTAAATTTGACCAACTTCCGCCGTCCCGATTTTTTTCGTCCGATACAATGAAATGATCCTTACATGAAACAGAGTCGATAGGCATTAAAATCTAAATTGACCTATTTCACTCATTTTTGTGGACAACTCACACTTGACCAAAAAAGTAAAAACGCCAAAATTATCAACATCAAAAAAGAGCTAAAGGTTCCTAAGAAAGTTTTCCCGTATCTCTTATGGATAAGGAATTCCCCCTTTTGGCCCATTTAAAAGAAACACTCTGTATATCGTCGTTGGTTTATTTCCTCGAAAATTTCACTGTTTGTTTCCACCTCATCATTACCGTCAAATATTTCCACGTGTTAATTCAAAACAGTCGAGTATGAATAATTCTAATCTCTTTTAATCTTGGACCCAGGTTGCCTTCGCTGTGTATCTTCATAGCTTGACTTATAAATACTTTAAAACGGGAACTCGAGACAAATTGAGTTGGGGATGTAATCCGGCCGTTTTAAGTAGCAGGTAGGATATTAAGTCAGAATTCTGTATCTGGGCCATGACTAATTGCAGACTTTCGCATTACAGGATTAAGAGAGGAGCCTGATATATTATGTGACGATGTAATTCGAAGCTATGTAGGAGTTAATATGCTGTTGAATTATGTAGGTTTTATTTTAAAGGACAGTCGTTTTTAAGCTATTGCAAAGCTTTTATCGCGGGCTTTGAGCGCGGAGCGGCGCGGCGACTAGGCGACTGAATCAAGAAATTCTCAAAACCTAACGAAAATACCTGACACCAGTCGTTTCAGTTCGGGAGACTTCGGTAATCATAAAAATATCCGTCATTAAGACAATTTACTTTTTATTACTGATTCTAAACGGCCAGCTACAAAAGGAGCTTTCACAATGAAACCTACTTTTAAAATTCTCCTACAACAAAGAAGTTCTTTATCGTAGTGCACCATAAACATTTTAAATAAATGGTTATCTCGTAAAAATATCAGCTTTACCGCGGCAGTTTCGGGAGTGCCACATGTATTTTTTTTTTAAATACATTACTCCGTATTAGGAAATTCTCTTGTATCGTGGGGTCGTTTACAAACATTTCTATGTTTCACTAACATACACAAACAACCCGGAACAACTACTTGTAGATCAAACACATATTTGTTCCGTGTGGGAAAAGAACACGCGACACACAGCGCAACAGTCCAATTGCTTAGCCACTGTGCCAAACGTGCCTTAATAAATTGTGCACTACAATTTTTTTTTAATACTTTTCTATAGAATTGTGGTGACCCAGTGGTATCGGACTAACTGTCGCCAAAGCATTACACTGTTATGCAAATAATTAGCTATTTAAGGCAAAGAGGCAGACTTAGAATAGAATAGAATAGAATAGAATAAACTTTATTGTACACCAAACATTTTAAAACAACTGCTTTACAATATCGCTATAACTATGGTTACAATGGCGGTCTCTTAATGTTCTTAATGTTGAACAATGGACTGCGAGACTGAATTATTGATTTGCATTAGATATAAAGGCTTTTATACTGATCATTTTGAAATACGTTATCCACATTCAGTTATTTAATTACTCAATTTCTCAACGTAGCTCGTTTTGATGTCTCTACTATCGCATACTTCACTAACTTTAGTTAGAAATCAATAAAGTTGGATAAAGTTTAAATTATTCGATAATTTACGAATTTCCAAACTTCACCAAACTTTAACTGGAATTGGTGATTTAAGTTTTGAAAAACTTCGTTCAACTACCTACGTGACAGTTTTCAATGAGTGTCTTATAGAAAAATATGAGCCACGAATTTTTTTTAAGAAAAATCGTGACTTAAATTGGTTCTATTTTTAACCCACTTCACAAAAGAAAAAGTCTGTCATTTAGAATATTTTTTTATGTATGTTTTATGGCTTCGTAATTTCTATAAACAAACTTCAATTTAATTCTATTTTTGTCCTAAACGAGCACTCCGCCCGCGACTTCGTCCGCGTGATTTTCGAACTTAGCTTTTGTGCGTTTCTAAAACTACTTTTCGAAAATTTAAATCAATATTTAACAAAATTGTATTTACCCGCAGTATCCCGTCTTGGCTGGTACCTACGTCCTAAAAATAACTCCAATACATATATTGGGATTCCTTGCTAACAACTACTCCTTAGGGGTCGACTTTCGCAACATCCTCTCTTAGTGAGAACCTATGTTCAAAGTAGATCCCCTGTAAAATTTGAGACCTCTTACTATCAATACATCAATCCCGTCTTAACTATCACTTACGTCTTGAGACTTTCATACAGAAGTTTCATACAAACTATAAATCCCAAAAACAACCCTTGAGGGTTCGAATGTCGCAAAATCCCACCAAGGTAAGCATCTACGTCCTAAAAACGAACCCGATGCAAAATTTGAGGCTCCTAGCACTTGTAGTAACAAAGTTTCATACAAACTATCAACCCCAAAAACAACCCCTTGGAGGTCGAATTTCGCAAAATCCCGTCTTTAGTACCACTTACGTCCAAAAAAGAACCCATATGTAAAAAATGAAGTCTTAAAATTATCAACCCCAAAAACAACCCCTGGGGTCGAATTTCACATTTTTTTTACCTTGTTGAGCATTTACATCTTAAAATGAACCGGCATGCAAGATTTGAGACGCCTAGCACTTACAGTAACAAAGTTTCATACAAACTATCAACCCCAAAAACAACCCCTTAGGGGCCGAATTTCGCCAAATCCGTTCTTAGTGCTCACCTACGTGGTATAAGGACGCTTTATGTCAAATTTCAAGTTTCTGGGCCCAGCGGTTTGGGCTGTGCGTTGTCAGATCAGTCAGTCAGTTTAGAATTTTATATATATAGATAGGGTTATCCCAAAATGGCCCACATGCATTTCGTAAATGACTGATTCTGGGTCATTTTTTTTTTTTTACTTGTTAAAATCATCAAATGAGACCTCCGACCCCGGGCAGGGCGAGAGGTACTGTCAGACTTGTACTGACTAAAATCCACGGTGTCCTTCAATAGCCCTTTATGTTCCGGGGTCACGGTGATGGTAGAAGACCCGCGACCCCGGCAGGCTTAACTTAAATTGATTCTGGGTCTTGGAACTCTTTAATAAAATGAATGCCAGTTGCCAATTGGTTATAAAGCAAATCTAAGTGTTTGTATACCCAATCACACAATACTCCTAAAAATCTTTTTGTTTCTTTGTAAAAAAGTTTCTACACATTTACTTATTTAAAGCCCTTTTTCTTCTTTAAATCGAATTAATTATGCTGAGTAGTAAGTTAACCGACCTCTAAAAAGATCTAGACCTAAAAAACATAATGTCAGACAGACTTTTAATCAATTCCAAAGTAATCTCCCCAAACATTAACCCCAACGAATTAATCTACAAAGTACGTAGTAAGCATTAATTATAAAGTACACTCGAAGTTGGGACCTTAGTGTATGACCATCAATCACATGAGAAATTCTCAGGGGCGAAGATTCTTCAAACATGTCTGCTGTAGTCGAAACGAAAAATGATGTATTGGTAAGAGTTTTCCGGGTACGATTTTGACTTTCATTTTCCGTTCCATCATCGCCCTACATGTGAAGGTAAAACTTTTAGTGGTGGCACAAGTTATAGAAGATTTGTGTTTTGTACGCCTTTTTTCAGGGTTGTGAATTCGGGAAATCCTGTGTAAATTGGAAGAGACTGTCAGACTCTTCATCTTCCTGCCCTTAACCCATTTAACTTGGGGTCATCGCAACACGTTTTTTTTTTCCATTCGTCACCGAACCGTCATCTAATCATTTACTCCTTTTTCATTCATATTATCATCCTTTACACAATCCATCTATCTTTTCTTTGGCCTTCCCCTTCCTCTCCATCCATCAACATTCATACTCATCACTCTCTTAGCCACATGAGTCTCATCCCTCCTCATCACATGTCCATACCAAGACAGTCAACTTCCTTTCATTTTTTCTGTAACAGGTGCTACTTTTAAACTTCATCTTATAAACTTATTCCCTACTGACAAAAAAATCTTGTTCTTTTAATAGCCGTTTGCGGTCCAGCATCGCAGTTACCTCTACAGTCAGCCCCGTGACTGCAGCAAACATTTGGTCATGTAGGGACTACGTCACTTGGATAACAACTCCTAGAGACGAGTGACACACGCTAAATGGAATTTGGGCCGGACGTCTAGGCTGGCTAAACGTCAAGCAGATGGATTAAGATTTTGACCGAATGGTGGCCAAGGTTCGGCCAAAGAGTCGACATCCATCTAATAGCCCGATGGGTTGACGATAGCGATTTGAGATATCGTCTTAATTGCGAGGAACAGAAAGATGAAAGACGCAGAGAATTGAGAAGTATGGCAGAGAAGGGCGTATTTTGTACACAGGATAATCTAGGGCTAAAACATGATTTTATCAACAATATAATGACGATTCCAAACATAAATAACTATTTGGTTGATCGTAGCAAACATGACTGCTATAGTTGAAGGAGTTGCATTTTTCCTTAATGATTTTCTCAATAGTAGCCAGGGTTTGTTCTTGATGATACCACTGTATCTCGGAAAGCATGTTAAGCCGGTGGTTTGGCCATGAACTCTCATCTCAAACTGACCGCCAAGATCAATAACGGTCATGAGGATTATATTATAAACTTCGATATTTAAGCCTACTGCCACTTAAAGTGATTATTAAACTTTACTTGTCAAAGTTAAACTAAGTTTCTTGATTGGCAGGGACGGCCGTACTGTCAATACAGTAATTTGGCAGATAGAACCAAGTTGCCCTGACAAGTTCTACTATAGATAGCACTAACCTTACTACAAGACGTTATGAATGGAATGGAATCCAACCCTATAAGCATGAGTGCAATAGCTCTGTTGAGAAATGTGTCTGATGAACTTTAAGTGATAGTCGCGATACGTAAAATTATCTTGCTCGTTGCGTCAATGTGTTGGTTGCATAAGTTTAACAACTTCTACAATAGATGGCGCCAATATAATAACAAGACGTTTAAAATGAAATGAAGAATTCAACTCTGTAAGCATGATTGCAATAGCTCTCTCGATAAGAGAGTCTGATGTACTGAATCAGATAGTCGCGATACGTTAAGCTGGGTACTCACTTAGCAGTGTTGCATGTAATGTATCAGATACTGTATCAACCTACAAGTGGGTACGGCTCGTCCAAGCACACTGCGAGCCGCCTTTGTGTTTGTATGACCCGCCGAGTGGCGGTATCACTGTGAACTTACAGCGAGCGGTTCGAAGCGGGCTCGTGCCTACGTACTCACTTGATACCGTATCTGATACGTTACATGCAACACTGCTAAGTTAGTAACCAGCTTATTATCTTGCTTGTTGTGTCAACATCTTGGCTGCATAAGTTTAATACGTTCTACAATAGATGGCGTTAACGGCACCAAAGAACTTTAAGAATGGAATGAAGAATTTAATCACGCTTGCTTCCACTCTTTTGGTAAGTGCTATTGCTACTTCATACCACCTTTTCCCACGACAACAAGCTAAATTGATAAGCTATCGTTTTGTGTTAAATTCAATGCTTCTTCTTTTATCTTTCAGTCAAGAAGTAACAATTTCTACACTGATACAGAACAGGGGGCGAATTCTCGGTTTTAGAAATGGTGTCGAACTCGACAAGAATTTCTAATTACGTCATTTTTAGTCAAATTTCGAAGGTTGCTATTCTGAAATGTCAAATTCGCCATTTGTGAAAGGCTAACGGTAGAGTTTAGTAAAATTTGTCGAAAAAATGACGTCATTAGAATTTTTTGTCGAGTTCGACACCATCTCTAAAACCGAGAATTAGCCCCCAGAGAATACAAGAGCTTAAAAATTGTCAACCATTTCTTTGAATTTGCAAGTAAAGTGAATTTCGTTCTACATTCGCCCAATCAGCGTATCTTGTACCATACCAAAGTGTTCGTTCATTTATGTTCGGTCTAATCAAATAGCCGGCGGCGAGAGTATTTTACTACGACTATTCGTCTTTTATTTCCAATGAATCTGTTGTTCACATTTATATTTTTGTTGAGAATTCTATTTATTACAATTACCTACTATTTTTATTTCTGTAGGATTGTACGGCTAGATACATATAGTAGTTTATTTAAAGGACACGATACGAATATTGTTATCATTATTTATGTTTACTTACAAAGTTTACCAAATGAAAATGGAATAATACGTAGCTGGGATTTTGTACCTGAAAGAAATGAGAAAATGAATGAGAAAGATATAAATAAGGTTGTGTATATTTGTTATACAGATTTTGTTTTATTAAGATAATTAGAAATGGACCACCACGCGAGAAATCAAAGTTCTCCATAATTATTACTTTGAAACAAGTACCAGTGAGCCATACAATTGTTTCTCTGAGCGTTAATCGAACCAGTGACACGTAGCGCAGAAGTCCAGCTACTGTGTCACTTTATGTTATAGTTCTCAAAACTACAATAACTACAACTACAGTCTCCGTGTCTGTGTTTTTGAACGCATACAAATCTCTTCAAAGATGAGCTCACTCCATTATTGATTTTTTCTCAGTTACCACTGATCCAGACTACAGTTAAAATACACGGATTAAAAAAAATGACGGGTTGCACTCCGGGAGTGCCGGCAGAAGTGAAAACTTGAATGTTAACGTTGAACATTTTTGATATTTTGGAATGGTTATGGAATACTTTTAAAAATATAATTTTTCTACTCTCCATCCGTCTTACGAATTTTCAATAAAGTCACGTGTCCTGACGCGAATTTAACATTTTTTACCATTTCAAAAACGAAATACAGCGCCGCTCAAGAAGTTTTTACTTAAAAAAAAAAACATCGCATTACTTATCAACACAAAATTCAGAAAATAGCCACTCAAATCACGAAACACATCACTTTTAACAGTTGCCGTATAAAACCTCCATTCTCTTTGAGAATCTCGACAACTCAATCCAGTTTTATGTTGACTTTACACAAAACTCCACAAACTTGGTCTTAAGTCCGTTCCTTAGCAACACAAGTATAAGTTATGTATGCGCATGGTTCGGCCTTAATAAATTGTAAGCGGATTCGGCGCGTATAATGCTTGTAAGCTCATTAAGAGATTATTTGTCTGTGTTTACGCATTTGTTTTGATCTCTATGTGTGTGTTAGATTTTGAATATTGATCAATTGAGTAAATTAAGCCGGTTTTCGGGGATTTTAAAGGGTGGAATTATCCATTTTGAAGCATTAGTAGACATAACCTTGCACGATCTCGGTCTGTGTTTTGCCTGCAAATCCGAGTGAGCCACTTCACCCCCAGGGACTATCAGACTTGTACTGACTAAAGTAAATCCTTTAACCTAACCTCTTCGTACAGGGATGCGATCCTGGCAGGCTTTAGCCCTTTAAAGGAGGCCACGTCAGATTGCAGACAAATCTTTGAAGCACGAGTGGAACACGACGCGCCGTCGACCCGGCAGGTTCGGTTCATGAGGCGAGTGACCCATTAGTGGTCATCCGAATGCCCAGAAGGGGTCATAGTAGTCATAGTGCCGATAGCTGAGGAACCTATGATCAATTTCACCGAAAGATTGTTGTCCCTTTTACTCTTCATGGCCCTCAAGAAGGGTTTGAAAAAGATGAAAGGTCACGTACCTGACCAGTTTTTTAAAAGGATTGATTGGGAATGTTCTTACCCTTATAGAAACCACAGAGTATAATATAAGCTTTATTGGTACATAAGACCCTAGAAGCTCAGGAAAATATAAGTCGAAGAGACGAGTCAATTTCCTGCACTCCCGAAATAATCTAAAGACGATAACATAACCTTGACAAAGAATGAGAAACATTTTTCCATTAACCGCAACCCTACGGTACAAGCTAAGCAGATTATTAAAATGTTAGCAGTCCTAAGAGATCCGAAGAATTATGGTTACCTTGGTAACCTAAAAAAGATTTAAGGCCCATACATAATTGACTTATAAATCTTTAGAAGACCGTAAAAGTCGTGGGGGAAAAGGGTTATGGTTCTAAAGGAGTAAAGGAGGTAATAAAGACAGAACTAGAGAGCATTAATGAAAACTTAGACCTTAAGTAACGTGTTTCTGGAGGATACGTAATCATTTTTGAGGAAATGTCCTAAGAGGTTACTGGTTATGCAAAGAATCTTAATTACAGGATTGATGGAAGAGAGTCAGTTTAAGTAAAGGCGTTTCCCCACACAGCGCGATCCGTCCCTATGACCCGGATCGCATGCGATCTCTATGACCTATGGATGTCCATATATTATGTGCTTTCTCAATGCACGCTTCAGATGGCATCGCTTTCTTTCGCATGCGACCAAATCGGATCGCAGGTATGGATCACGTTCTATCGGTAAAGGCCATAAGTTCGACTTTGACGATTCAAGTGATAAGCTGTCTGTTTTTTACATTCTTAACATGGTAAATTCCACGATATCGAAGAAGAAAAGTCGCCTTTGTTGTCCTGGGTGAAACCATTTTGTGGTGATCAAAGGACATCGCTTGAGTCCAGACATTTCGCCCAGGAATTTTTCTGAGGTGAAATGGAGACACCAATGTGTGCACTTTGTTCACCCAGCAATACAAACTAGAATAATATTATTCTACTGCATATAATAAATAGCTCAGACAACATGCTTACTACACTCACCTCTCTATATTAAACATGTTTAATGCAAAAGCTCGAAACTTTTGCAAACTATCCTCAGTTTTATCTCTACCTCTATTAATTTTAATGAACACGTCAACTGAGTCTCTGAAATATTGTCCGCGTAACGTTAACAGCTCCCTCTGACGATGGACTGCGATAATAAAGACACGGACACTACAGACAGCTAGTTTTCAAGTATTTTTGTTGAATATTCTGCACTTTGTGGTTGCCTTTGAAACTAATACCTCTTTGCTTCTCAAAGGAGACTAGTTATTTTGACATCATACTCGAAATTCAACCTTAGGACGTCGTTTCTGTAGGTTTAATTTTCCGTGTCTGTATACTGACTTCCCAAAAGTCGGTTGGTATTTTGAGCCATGTATAACAGAGTACTATCAAAGGTTTACAGATCAACAGGTGTAATTAAGGTGTACATTAAAATAGCTTTAATGTATGGTAGTACTTTGGTACAACTGGCGCACTCTAGGTAATCGACCACAGTGCCAATTTTACTGTTCGTTTTTTTTCTTTTTTTTTTATTCATATAAGTAACTCTTTCATCGATCGTGTTGTTATGGGGAGAGTCGAAAATTTAAATTAAATGGTGGAGAGTTGATTATTTGAGAGCCAGTTGTTTCGTCAGTCATTCGTGATAAATGTGTAGCATTTTAATTTAAATAATACTTTACCACTTATGAAATCAAACCCATTAATTACCCTTACTAACAATATGACCCTACATCACACCTGTTTATTAACAGTTTTGTCATTTTGTTGCGATTAATAAAAAATAGTGTAACGTTCAAAAATGACGGATAATAATAGTCATGGTTTCCGCGACATTTTTGACACATTTCACATTGTTGAATTAGCTGAAATTCATAAAAGTTGGCATGACATATAATTTACTGTTTAACGTATAAATAAAACAACATAATTGATATTGCAATAGGGTATTTTACTGCATAAATAAATTGATAGTCTATTTAGTCCGTCAGTAATAATATTGAAAAATAATGGACACGTATTTTTTATTTTTTCAAATCAATGAATATTGACAAAGATAAAACGCTTCCAAATTCGGGAGTGGGGGTTTGTGATGTCATTGCGCTTGTAAAATTGTACCGACCGAGTGACCTTTTGTGATTTTTAAAAGCGTCTAATATTTTTTAATAATCTATATTTCGGACTAATAATTTTTTTTGAGTAAAATACCGTATTGTGAAATTGACGCTACAAAGAAGACTTGAAAACGTTCATAGTAATTTTTAACACAATGTTTTTGGACAAATTTCAAATGAGATAGCTTCATAGCTTAATTGGCTACTGGCCGAGGTAGTCCAATTAGCTGTGGCTAACTAACTTAAGCTTAACTAAGACAGAGTGTGTTTTGCACTAGTTCAGAGAGAATGATGCATGAATACTGTTCGGGCTTATGAGGAGACAACTATCTGTCTTACTAGGTGACTTTGGGATTATATTTTGAACGATGTGTTGGTTATGAACAAGGTAGCCAAGTGGGTCCCACATTCCAGTCGTGTGTCATGAGTTAGAACAGAGCTGGACGCGTGGAAACTTTTTAGGTGGCGTTTAACACTTTTTTTTTGTAATGGTAAAAAAAAATTAAAATCGCATCCGGAAAGGTGACCTTGATCGAAAATTCGTAAGATGAACACGTAACCGGATAGCGAAACAAATGATAGCTTGCATTTTAATCGTGCAACGCTATCTATCGAGCATGGTGGCAGCTGATGGCTCTATCGTCTGTGTAGTGACCACACTGCTGTGTATTCGTAAAGTTCGTGTTTATAAAGTGTTTAAAATATGGAAATAAATACACAACGTTAATTTTCAAGTTTTCACTTCTGCCGGCACTCCCGGAGTGCAACACATAGTTTTTTTATTTGGCGGTACTATCTCACCTGATGGTAAAACAAGATGCAAGATGCTGCACTGCGTGGTTAGCAGAGAATCACACTTGCCTTTTTTTTTTTTTTACGTGGTAAAATCATCAATTGAGACCTCCCACCCCGGGCAGGGCGAGAGGTACTGTCAGACTTGTACTGACTAAAATCCCCGGTGTCCTTCAATAGTCCTTTATGTTCCGAGGTCACGGTGATGGTATAAGACCCGAGACCGAATCACACTTGCCTAGAGTTAACCTATTCCCTCTTGACTTGCATTACTTTATGTAATTTATTTCAACACCACTGCTCTGCTTAAAAGGTTGAAGGAATACTTCGTGATGTAATCAGCATGGAAAAAAAAAAAAAAAAAAAACTAAGATATGTGACATCTGAAATATAAGATATCTAAATATCTAAAGAATATTTGATATATATAATCTGAAATATAAGATATGTTCAGATGTCACATATTATCTAGAGGTCTACCTCTGCTTAAAGTCCTTTGCGTTCTAAGGCCGAAGTGCCCTTTCAAGAAAGTCCCGTGACCAAACTATGGGCGTAGAGGCTGAGCAATCGACTCCGAAGCGTGTTGCGGGTTCAAAAATTTGTATGACCTACAATCAGTTATTTCGGTTGCTGGAATCTGGGTGTTTGTATGCGACCACTATGCTAATAAGTATATAGGTGTATTTCTAAGACTCGGTCTATTACACACAACAAAAGGTATCGTTTCTGTAATTAATACTATTAAGTAAGATCGTCTGGGAAAACCTCTCATAAATAGTTCCTTCAAACTATTCAACAGAGGTTTTCCCAGAAGATCTTTGTAAATGTCATAGTTCATTTTCGCGGTAGCAAAACCCAAAATAAGTAGGCAAACACCTACTTACTTACTTCAACATGAAAAGCGATTATAAGTCCTATACACCTAATAATTTGCGGTCCATGTTCCATAATGGTAGTAATAAGTTGTTAGAGTCGAGTTTTCATTAGCAGACCCAAAAATTAAAACAAATTTTTAATCAGCTATCTTATTTGCTTGAAATTTCATCAAAATCCAAATAGTTACCTTTTGCTAAGTAAATAAAACGAACTGTTTGAACTTCCAGTCAGCATTTTACATCTGCTTTTTGCTTTTAAACAAATAGTTATTTTATATAACCTGGGTTACAAAAGACATATGGAAATGATTTCACAGTACTCCAACACGGAAGAATTACTTTACATTTTTTATCTAGCGGTAGGAGGAGCTCGTGGCTAAATAATTACAGCCGCACAGGTCGATCTTCCGGGTTAAGCCGCGCTTGCCGAGGTTAGTCTGTGGATACTGACCATCTGTTATAGCGAGTTTCCTCCGTGGCTCGGAAAACACGTAAAGCCGTTGGTCCCGGCTGTAATTTGTATATCTTTGACAGTCGTTACTGTTAGTCAGAATCTCTAAAGTCTGACAACCAGTCTTACCATGGGGTATGGTACTGCCCAGTTACTGGGTTGTGGAGGTCCGACAGGCAGCCGCTCCATGTAAAATACTGATATCCAGCTGAATCTGGTCTGACTGGAAGCCGACCCCAATATAGTTAAGAAAAGGCTACGCAGGTGATGATCTAGCGATAGGCATAATGGTCAAAGGCAATTTTGACCACTATTGCGGTAATGATGGTAAACGATTATGTGGTCGATGGTGAAGCTCGCTTGCCTAGAAATAACTTATTCACTCATGACTTGAAGACCCCAAGGTTATGCAAGCCATAATATATACGATTTTTGTTAACAGATTACTTGTGATCTAACTTATCCATTCCTTGGCGAGGGCGAAAGATTCTAACAGACCCTACCGCTGTACCTAACCTGGGGGCCGATTCTCGGTTTTAGAGATGGTGTCGAACTCGACAAAAATTTCTAATGACATCATTTTTTCGTCAATTTTTACTGAACTCTAACGTTATCCTTCGACAAATCTCTATTCTACCAAAAAAAGACAAAGTTATTTCATCGTTATTTCTATACAAAATAATTTCGATTGTAAGTTAAAGGGGCATGCGGTGCTAACCTGTAATAAATTGTTATACTAACCCTAGATTATGGTAGATTTAACCTTATATTTTTGTAGTATAAACAATTGTTAGTTGGCCAATAAAGAAAAATAAAATAAAATAAAATATACAAATCGACTGTTGACTGTTGTTTTTTTTTCACAATTATGACACGATTCTTACACCATTTAAGGATAGAAACATATATTTTATATATTTTAAACATTGCGATGCTGAAATCGATAAAAATCTTTTACGCTCTGTCATTTTGTCTATTCCCCCCGTCGACAAAACCCGTTTCTTTGGCGCCAAGCCACGCAACTTGTAAAAAAAAAACTGTTGATTTACTGGTTATCTCTTTATCATGTCTGGGTATAGAAACCACGACATAGCATCGGTCAGGCGGAGGTTTTACGAAAATAAATGGACCAATCACGGAACTCGTTCGATGCGGGCTCAGCTGCTAATATTGTCTGATGTACTTCGTACCTCGCCAGTTTGATTTGTAAGCTTCATTTGTTTTCAAAGCTATTTTTTAGCAAAACCCTTCTCAATTTAAACTTTGTACATTGAAAATTCGGATGAAATTACATGTCTTTGGATGCGTTATTCTCGATGATTGTATGGATAAGTTATGAACGAGGAGGAAGCAAAATTATTTATGTAAGACTAATCCTACCAAAAACACTAAAACTAGCCAAAGTCTCGATTGATGACGGGGCCCCCCTCTACAGGGCCAAAGCCTGCCGGGGTCGCGAGACTTATTTCATTACCGTGACCCCGGAACATAAAGCAATAGCCCTTTACGTTCCGGGTTCACGGTAGCTCGTGAGTCCCGCGACATGTAATCTACTTACTGTATCTCTTTTGCTATAGGTTTTCCTAAAATAATTATAATAAAATACGTTAGGATGGTACACAAATACTTTTTTTTTACGTGGTAAAATCATCAAAATTAAATTAGTCCTCCCACCCCGGGCAGTGCGGGAGGGACTGTTAGATTTGTACTGACTAAAATCCCAGTGTCCTTCAATAGCCCTTTATGTTCCGGGGTCACGGTGATGGTATAAGTCCCGCGACCATGGTACACAAATACTTGAATGTAAGATAGGAATCTTATAATTAAGTATTATTAAAGTTTATAACAAACTACGAAACCTTTAAAATAATTATTCAAACTAATTATTTACCGCAGTTTGTAAAGATTTGCTTCCCACTCAGTGAAATATAAGAGCTATGTTACTATTGTTAAGAACTATAACAAAGTAACGGAATATTATAAAGTTCTGTTTTATAGTTTCTAGTTCCAAGAAGTATCTGCTAGTAGATACTTGTTAGGACTTACGTGGTATCGTTTCTTACAACTACATAATAATATTAAAAGTAGAATTCAGAGCTACGAGATAAATACTTTAAATAAAAGAGAAATTGTTTCAAATCAAACATTGTAATTCTCAATCATTGAGCTATTATTACTACGTATAGAGACGACACCACGTATCACCACTGTGTTCCATCCAGGATGAGTGCACGCGCCTATGTTCATTCAGTTGTTTGACAGCTCTGTGGCGTGCTCTAGGCGCGCGCACTCATCCTGGATGGGACATAGTTGTGATACGTGGTGTCGTCTGTATACGTAGTAATAATAACTTAATGTTTTCAATTCAAATTCTTATAATGTGACACTCCACTTCCCTTATACTTTAAAACTTTGTTTCCATTCTTTTTGTTCACTCATTCTGTTTGACTACTTTCACTCAAGCTTCTTACTCTACAACTTATGTTTAGATAGGTACACATCCAATTCCTTAAGTTATAAGCCTACTTATTTATTCATGAAGATGTCAAAATAAACCCTTAATCATTCTAAAAAGGGTGGAAAATACATCAAATCACACTGTGCCTGTGAAAAAAATGGCATAAAAGTTTCATTATGGGGCTCGCGAGGCCAAATGCCGCACATCGAGGCTGCCGCGCGAGCCCTTGTTCCCGATGTGGACGCGCTAAAATGATGATAATGTATCGGATTGATATAAGCTACCAAATTGCTATAAGCCTACGTTAAATCTATTGAAAATATTCGCCGAATTTCAAAAAGTTTCAATAGTCAATCCTGATTGCTCAACTTCTTATCATATATTTCTTTTTGAAACCTAGCTTGATATGTACAAAAAGGTGTTAAAAATATTGTCTAGGTCCTCTGTTCTTGTGTCCTTCTGTTTTACTTCTCAGTAAAGCAAAACTCATGATAAAAACACTATTTACGACTTCAGGTGAGGCGTTAATGAAAAAGTAAAGCTCCGCTATCTTTACATTTTTCTTTACAATCTCAACTGTTCATCTTTGCAAAGGGAGACCTTTTTCTTGTACTTTACTCAGTTCAAAGGCATAAAGAATTTGCTGTTAAACAAGCGGAATTTACTGCCTATGACATAATGAGCGAGTGCTTTCAAGAATTTTATTTTTCCAACCAAATGTTATTACGAATAAAACTTGGCACTGTAGTACCATAAATTTCGTAATCCCCCGTTTTCCACGGAAATTAAAAATGCAAACAGAAAAATAATATAAAACATTCAAGTGTAAACGTTTGCGGTTTTTATTAAAAACCAACGCGACAATAAAGGGCTTATCGCGGCCAATCATATCAGTATTTATGATCGAAATAAAATTACGTTGAATGAAATATTAAACAGTCAAAATTACACGTCCTCGTTAATTATATTATTTATTAAATTTCATGAATTATCAATACTAATATGAAATAAATTGCTATTTAGATTAGTTCAGAAACTATTTGTAGATGTAATTTCAGGTCTGTTAATAGTTTCAGTGAGAGGTGCTAGCCTGGTATTATTATGTACTCAGATTAAAGCCTCATGTATTTGAGTTTCTAATTATAGCTAGAAACTGTTTCAGAAACAGAGTTAATGATATTTAATTACGTAATTATTAGAGACTAACATACAGCCGTCTGGATATAATGTATGGATGTCCCAAAATAAATCAAAAGCGATTAGTAATGAACTGCGAAGCGAAACATAAATGCACACTTCGCATTTCTACTCTTAACAAAGGTCAACCTAACACAGTTTTTTTATGAAGGTCACAGGTCTGCATTTTGGTTGAAAGCGTCTACTGGTGCTATTAGAATCTTTAGGGGAGACTTATGTTCAGCAGTGGACATCCTACGGCTGATATGATGAACTAGGCATGTCTCAATAGGTCGTGGATCAGTAACAGACTGCTGCGTTGCGTGTCGCTTCTCAGACTTTACAAATCTGCGTGTGTTGCAAAGTTCCCGGACGGAACCAGTATTTTTATGACTTACGAGTACTTTGTTCCGGATGAGTTTTTAAACGCACTCACAAATTCTTAGTGTCTGTCGACGATTAAAAAGAATTAAACTCAACTGACTGAAAGCCACCTTGGCCGACAAGTCGGTCAGTCAAGTCTAGTCCAAAAGGCCAAAGTCACAGTTGCTACATCGCTAGTAATAATAATTCGTAAATTACCAAAAATAAATACAAACAACATCATAACAGTAATTTAATTAATTAAGAGAGGTACTTTTCAATCAATCATCACATTTCCAAAAACAAAAGCATACATCATATTTTTCAGGTTAATAACTCAGTGAATATTGATCAACATTATAACTGTCAATGGTTGATATAATTTGGGAGTCATTAATCAAATTACGAATAAATAATACGAGCCAACAATAAATTTGACTGCATTGAAAACCGAAGTTGGTAGTACTTTACAACTCATTCAGCGACAGCTATTTATCAAAAACTTGGGCACATTGTAGGCGAAACGCGCAAATTAATTTGTAATATCACCTCGTCTTGGCACAAAAGGTGGAGACAATGCTGAGAAGAGACTCAATCCCAATCTGTTAACTTTTACTTACAAACTTACTCGCTGCCTTCATTTTGAAACTTGTCCTGTCATGATCTTGTTATAATTCAGCAATTCTTAAAATTTTAAACTTTGATGTCGTTGTTCATTACACTTCATTTTCTTCTTTTGTTATCCTGATGATTTCACTTTATAGTCTAACTCAAAACACAAACTCTAAAAACTTGTTTTGAATAGACTATGACAGGTTCATTTGAATTAACAAGAAATTATGTTACATTGCTTCTTATAACCATCCATCGGCACGATAATCATTAAGTTCACTTCTCACATTATTTATATCTATAGCCTCGCGAGCCAAGTTAAGTTACATACGGTATAAATTGTTATCAAACAAGTTTAATCGTCGAAATCCGTATTCATAGAAACTATTCAAAAGGAAACTCATTAAAATATCTTCAATTCATTGATTAAACCGTTCAAAATTGTCAAATGCTTGACAAGCAATCAACACGAATCTAAATAAAGGCACATAAATCCGACCTTTCAGTAATAATTCAGGTGTAAACGTCAAAGACAGACTGTGGGAACACTCTAGATCTTTCGAGGCTATAAATTTAAGAGAGCTTACACAAAAGAAAGCCAGGGAAACTAAAATATTTACTTCAAACGTGAGCCATATATCAGTTACAAGGCTCACATTGATTCTGTGACAGGCTCGCCGAATACTTTTATAGGGCATGTGTTTCGAACATCTGAGGAGGCATTCTTGGTATGTGAGAGGGATTAGGGTAGTTCTACATTGCTTGTGAATGGGTGGAAACGATTGGATCGAATGGTTGAGTGGTGTTTATTGCTCTGTTTCTTTTTTTGTGGAAAGTAAAACTCGATTGTGAGGAGGATTTCAAATTGCGACGTTCTAAATAATTACACCAGTTTCTTAAAGACTTGAGAAGCTCATTGCTTTACAGTTTTTTAATTTTTATAAATAAATCGTTAACTCTTTTGACATTTGCTCAATGGGATTTCCTATTACATCCTTTCCTTTCTGTGATTAACTTTGTTATAAATGAAATAAAAAAGACTTTTGTGATTACATACTAGTTTTTTATGTGACTTTGTCTGATTTCGTCTGCCAATATTAAAATTAATTCATTGAGGAGTTTCATGAAAATAAAACCTGAAAAAAAATTCGCTTATCAAAAGATTCTAAAACTCAATTACTTACATAACTTTCCAGGCTGAAAACTACAGGAAGCTTATCAAACATGACGGATATTTGAGAAAATTAATTTAATATTAACAAAATTATAATCATACCCGTAACTCGTCTTCAGGGTAACATGTGATGCGCTGCTTCCGCAGATTACCGCGTATACCGTATTACTACAAAACAGTTTAACATCGGTTGGACACTTGTCTAAAAAATGGTCAAACTCAAAATGGCATTTGAAGTTGATAATAAGGGTTATTTTGCTATTACACTTTTTTTTAGACAAGTGTTCAACAGATCCCCCCGGCATTGGTTTCGGCCATGCTGCGGAGCGAGACGGAGTGGGAAGCGGTCGCCACCTTCTGCGTGGCAGTAATGCTCGTGAAGGAGATGGCGCCCGCGAGAGAGAGAGGACAGCGTCCTCCCTCCGCCCCAACCGCAGTGGTACACGCCCACGGCGTCGGACGTCGGCAAATGACCTCCGGCCACCGTAGGCGCGGGCATGCAGACAGCGAGTAAAGGGCAACTCGCTGTCCGACCATGGACCATGCCCGGGTCGACGACGCGTCGTGTTCCACGCGCGCCTCAAAGAGCTGTCAGCAAATGACGGGACCCCCTCACAGCCTGCCGGGGTTGCGGGACTTATTTCCATCACCGTGACCCCGGAACATAAAGGGCTATTGAATAACACCGTGGATTTTAGTCAGTACCAGTCTGACAGTCCCTCCCGCCCTGCCCGGGGAGGGAGGCCTCATTTAATGATTTTACCACCAAAGTGTTCAACAGATGTTAAGCTATTGTAGTACGGGTAAGACGGTAAAGCTTTACTAATGAGAGATAGCTTTGCACTGTACTATTTATACACACACGGCTATGAAAACTATCGTCAAGCTATCCTCAGGTCGACTAAATCAGTTAGCAGTAACACGGCTGGGGAAGCCCTAAAACATCTGTGTGTCCTCAGATATCCCCCTCCAGAACACTACGCTGAGCCTACAAAGAAGCTTCCAGCTGGCCACCAACTGCCATCGCCTACTTGGAAAGCTTTAAACCTCTTGCGAAGTCAGGTTGGTCGCTGTAAATGTAATATGGTCCGGTGGGGATACTCTGATGAAGAAAGGTGCGACTCGCAAACGATGGCCCACCTTCTCAATTGTACTCTTTGTAACTCCACCTGCACACAAAGGGATCTATTCGAGGCCACCACCAACGCCGTCAATGTGGCAGAGTTTTGGTCGAAACATACAAAATAAGGGAATCATCGACACGACAAAGAAAGATGAAAACTATCACACCTAACATATTAATAACGACGCTTACTTATTCTTTCAGTTGCACACACTCAAACCACTTCTACACTTAATAACAATAATAATATTTCACAACTATCACACAACACCATCAAGTCCCAAGCTAAGCAGAGTTTGTGTTATGGGTTATTTTTTTTTTATCGTGGTAAAATCATCAAATGAGGCCTCCTACCCCGGGCAGGGCGGGAAGGACTGTCAGACTTGTACTGACTAAAATCCACGGTGTCCTTCAATAGCCCTTTATGTTCCGGGGTCACGGTGATGGTATAAGACCCGCGACCGTGTTATGGGTACTAGACAACTGATAAACATACTTATATATTTCTAAATACATACATATTATAGATAAATTACACCCAGACACAGAACAAATGATCATGCTCATCACACAAATATTTGTCCTGGGTGGGAATCGAACCCACGACCCCCAGCATAGCAGTCAGGGTTAGACCACTAGACCAACAGGCCAGTCAAATCAAACTGGAGTACTATATCATACTTAGGTCAGTGTGTTAATACCTTAACTCAACCATGTGTTCTACATGTCGTTCCGTTTGTCTTATATATTTTGTTTTACACGTTTTTTTTTTCTCACAAATAATTTACTTTCGTGTAGGAATGTTTCCTTGAGTGCCTATAAAAATACTGAAGCAGTGTGGGGTAAAGGAAAATGGTCTTTATTGTAAGGCTTGATCGGAAACGGAGTTCATTGCCATGATTTTTATTTTACTTGTTTTATCGTTGATTTATGAAAGCTGTGTGAGTAAATAAATGTCGTATCAAGAGGGTGTCGTGTTTTGACGATTGAGAAAATTTGATGTTTTTTGAAATTACAGATTTACGATTTTTTTAAGAGTTCACTGGCTCATGGGGGATTCAAAATTTGGTTCCAAAATCGTATTCTGAACGATCGATGAATCAAAACACATTGCCGCCGTTAAAAAACAAAACAAAAGAATCGTGAAAAAAGACTTTCCGTCAAACTTTCCGTTGTTAAATGTGACTGTAGATAGGCTGTAGTGGCATTCTCTATTAGATTTAGCGCTGCGACAGCGCTACGATTAGTCTTTACCTTAAATGTTCAACTTAAAGCCTAAGTCTAAAAAAGAAAAGTAGCTTCTAATTAAAAAATAATTAAAAAAAAACAAGTATAATGGGTTCTAATGAATGACGATTAAGTCACAAAGGACTACTTAATTAGAAAATAGATGAAGTTTAAAGAGTTTCGTGAAAAGGAGGCATTATAATTATCTGTTACGGCTGTGGGTCACGCATTGCTGGCACTTGGTCCGTGGGTCTAGTATGGACGCAAGACGTAAGTGAAAAGTAAAGGTTTTATCAGTCTTATTAAACAAAAACTAAAAAAAAACATGGTTTAAAACTGGACTATCAAGTCCAGGCTTATTTGCAGAGCTATGGTATTTTTTTCTGTAATTATTACAAAACTAAGCACCTTCATTTGAACCATTCCCTCCCGTCCTGCCCTGAGTGGGACGACTCATTGCAAGATTTTGCCATGTAAAAAAATATACAAAAAGAAGGACGTTGATCACGACAGACTTTTGCGTGCCTTTGAAAATTAGGAGACCAAAAGTTTGACTATCATGAGGATTACGTATTTAAGGCATGTAGGTATGTCTTGACTGCCCTAAAAAAAGGCTGCACAAGCTACTGCTTTAAAAAAAAAGCAGATACACTTCTAGTTCCTACACCATCTTTTATTAAAATCCACGTGTAGAATCATTCCCATCCCATCCCATTTCCTTAATTTTAATTTATGCGATGTTTAAAAGTGCCTCTTTGATGGTTTAATTGAATAAATGATTTGACTTTGACTTTGACACGACTTATCTTGCTTTGTTGATTCAACAAATATTTTGAAATTACGAAACACATCTACATCTAGCGTTTGTACTGCCCCTTCGTTCCGTTTTCCAAGAATATTTATCGGGTTAAACGTTAAAGGGTTTTAGTGGAACCCTATTAGATCGTTATCCCGGTTTTTCTTTAGATGTTTAACAATATTTTGTGTCATTTATAAGCTTATTTTCTTCTCTAACCTATATAATAACAAATTCTCTTTCGTAAAACAGAAATAGCATGTTCCGTTTCAATTTAGTAATTGTACATTATTCTAGAATTTTCTACTGAAATCTAATTTCTTTTTACTGCCGTAGTCACGTTTTTGCCTATTTCTTTTAGGTAAAATGTAACAGTAACTGTCCACAATTTCACAAAGATAAAATCAGATAGTCGAATGATAGGAATTGGGTCTTCCTTCTTTAGGAGGTACTAGGCACAGTTCCAATTTCAAGATAACAGAACTTTTCTTGCCAAAAAACTTAATTACTTCAGTTATCTCGTTTTGGAGAACTAATAAAGATTGTAAGGAGTGATATCAATGTGAATTATTGCTTATTACCAGTAAGTGATCGTCTTACAGACATAATTCTTGTGATTAGGCCTCTGAGGCTGTATCACAAGATTTCTGTCTAAGTATATTTACAGCGTACTTGAAAAATTTACTGCGTTTAAGCCTTTGTCAAACTAACAGGCGAAACAAATGCGTGCCGAAGCGTTATTGTTTGTAATGTATGAAATTGTTTGAAGCCAGTCACATAGACTATCGGACCGCTTTTGTTTTTCAATGTGACTGGATTCAAACAATTGCATACATCTATATATATAAAAATGAAACCCGTTTTCCGTTGTCACGACATAACATGAAAACGGCTGGACAGATTCGGATAATTATTTTTTTGTTGTGTTTGTAACCATCGGGACCGGGTTTTAGATCGGGCCCTCCACCCGTGCGAAGCCGGGACGGGCCGCTAGTTACAAATAAAAACGCTTCGGATTGCATTCGCCTCGCCTGTCTGTTCGACAAAGGTTTTATTGTATGGAAAATTGGAAAACCGCCTCTAGTGTTACGTACATCAAAGTTAATTTATCAAACAAACGACAACGTCACAAAAACTTGAAAGTCTCTTTTTGGAGAAAGGGAAGGATAAAGAATAAAATAAATGATAACTTTATTGGTCGAGCTTAACAACAAGGTTAGAAATTATAGAAAGAAAAATACCATAGTTAGCTTGGTGATGTTTTAATAAAATAAATGAAAGAAAAACGTAAACATTATCTTGATCATTTTCTATGAAAAGTATAAAAGTTTTTAACCTTATACAGTAGCTCGATCACAAGATTTCAGTATTTTATTTACAGCGTACTTGAAGTATTTACTGCGTTTATTGTATAGAAAAAAGGAACAGCGCCTCTAGTGTACGAAGAAGGAACTATTTTTTTCCTTTAAATTAATGTCAAAGTGCCAGTTTACTTCACGTCACAATAACTGGAAATTCATGATAAGGCTTCACGGGCTTCCATTTTTCCATACAAGTTACGCTGTAAATACTGGAAAGACGCTGTAAGTAAAAGAGTGAAAACTCGTGCTAAGGGGTCTTTTTTTCCGTAATCTTTAGTTACAAACAAACCCTCTTCGTTACCATGGCAACAAACCCACCATTATTCTTTCATCTAAAGCAAACAATCGTGACATATTTTTTTACTCTCCCGAAAATCCCTTTTATTTTATCTTTCAAAGAAATCGTAAGGAGTTCCGAGTGTTTGAACGGTTAAAATTCCTATCTTGAGACCCTGTATCATAGATATTATAAATGAATAGATTCTATCTTCAAAAACGGCACACTAACGCACACATGAATAACTAAATATTGCAATAGCACACTACGTAACGATTAGTCGCTAAAGTAGGATGGCATCGCAAGTGAAAAAGAGACAAATATAGTCAAAGTTTGTCAATTGACCACATTTGAGCGTGTCAGTTTCTGAGCGCGTATAACGTATCTACACTTTTACACTTATAATATCATTGCCCTGTATGAATAAGGATTTATGATCAAGAGCCTTATAAGTTCATAACTCGATTATCGAGTTTGCAAACAGAATTTTGCATAATACAGTCTTGTCGTGCTAAGGTATTTTTGTCTCACTTAAGAACGATAAACAATGTTTGAGGTTCTATTATGTCTGTCCCTGTTTTAAAAAATATATTTTTAGACTTTGTTATTCACTTACCTGAGTGACCTACATTACTTCAAAGTTATCGTTACTTCTGAGAAGAAGTGGGCCATAATCCACCACGCGTCCAGTACGGGTTCGTTGATGACACATCATGTCTTCGAATTTTTAGTTCTAGGACCTATTGGTTTCCTTGCATATTTTCCTTCACATTTGGAGAGCAGTGGTGATGAAATAAGTTACCTACTTATAGAAATGCGCCTGTCTGGGATCAAACACATGTCATGCAAGTCGGGGCCAATGCTATGCTATACATATTTCTAAGCCTAGCAATCTAGGCTCTTCGCATTAGGTGAGTTAAAACATTTTATGGAGTTAACTTATAATTATCTGTTTGCTGTCTTTGAGTATATGCACCCATAATACAAGAGAAAATCGTAGTGTGGAAATTAATTTCTTGTTTCAATTTACTACTGTAAATAAAGCCTTTCATTTCAATATAACGAATTCCAGTTCCCGTACGTACACACGGCTACACATCAACCTATACAAAGCCAGTATTAGCTGATCGCTTATTGTGTGTATAAATCGTACAAAGCGAGACCAAGACAAACAGGTTTTGTATAGCTTGATGTGTAGCCGTGCGTACATGTTATAATGTTTGACAATAATTAATCTATTTCAATTAAGTACCACCCTACGCTAAAGGTCACATCTGAAAGGTTACAACCTGATAAAATGACCTTCAATGTTAATGAAAAGGTACCCATGTTTTTCAATTAAGGTTTAAATACAGAGATTTTTTTTCACTGGATTTTTCCATTACAAATGTGGCCGTTTAAGGGCAATAGGTGATTTAAACTTAACTGGACAAAAGAGGACTAAAACTTAAAGAAACGAGTCATTTTAAAAAAATATGTTGTTTTTTTTATGTGTAATGGGTTTGCTCTTCACCTTAGTCTAGGTCAGGAGTGTCAAAGACAAGGTCGACGATAATAATACTAATATTCCACAACAATCACACAACGCCATCTAGTCCCAAGCTAAGCAGATCTTGTGTTGTGGGTACTAGACAACTGATAAACATACTTATATATTTCGAAATACATACATACATATTATAGACTAGCTTCTGCCCGCGACTTCGTACGCGGATCCTGTTGCTTATACCAGCGACAGCGGGATCGTCGAAATCAAAGATCTGAAAATTCTGACACCCAACTCCAAGAGTCCGATTAAAAAATTAATGGGAAATTCGCCAGTAGAGTAAAATTTTTGTTAATATATTCATCGCTAGAGCAGTGGTGGCCCAGTGGTATCGGTCCTGACTTACGTGTTGTAGGTGGTGGGTTCGAACTAAGCCAGGCGCATTACTTTGTGTAATTTATTTCATCACCACTGCCCTTAAAACGGTGAAGGAAAACATCGTGAGGAAACCGACATGTCCTAGAACCAAAAATTCAAAGACATGTGACATCTAACAATCCGCACTGGGCCCGCGTGGTGGATTATGGCCCACTCCCTCTCTCAGAGAGGAGGCCTGTGTCCCAGCAGTGGGAACATTATAGGCTGATGATGATGATTCATCGTTAACGAAAATCAGTCCTTAACTGTTACCGCTTTCACTGCGTGGAGGTAATCCCAGATATTTTTTACGTGGTAAAATCATCAAATAAGTCCTCCCACCCCTTAGTGTCAGACTTGTACTGACTAAAATCCACGATGTCCTTCAATAGCCCTTTATGTTTCGGGGTCACTGTCATGGAATAAGTCCCGCGACCCCGGCAGGCTTTGGCCCTCTGAGTGGGGCCCTGTCATTATGCTGACACTCTTTGAGGCGCGCGTGGAACACGACGCGCCGTCGACCCGGGCATGGTCTATGATAGGACAGCGAGTTGCCCTTTACTCGCCGCCCGCATGCCCGCGCATGCCGTCGCCGTGAGCGTCAAACACCGCGAGTGGGGCGGAGGGAGGAGATTGTCCTCTCTCTCACGCGGCCCGCCTCCTCCTTCGCGAGCATGATTGCTTCACAGCAGGAGGCAACCGCTTCCCACTCCGTCTCGCCCCGCAGCATGGCCTTGACCAATGCCGGGCGCGAGAGGTCTCCGCCTATCGCCGCTGTGAGGACACGTCGGTGCTCCGGCCAAGCGGGGCAATCCTGCACCGTATGCTCGACTGTGTCCTGCAGGGTTTCCTCCTTTCTCATAAGACACAGGTACCTCCCGAAACATCCGTGTCCAGTGAGGACATGCGTCACGCGGAAGGTTAGGACGCCGTAACGCCTATATACCACTCCTCAAAGAGGGGTCTTACTACGGTAATCCCAGCTTATGTTATTTTATAAATATACAGTGAAATTAGTGATAGCTTTGATTTCCACATTAGGTGTTCGAGACCTTCAATTTTTATACGTCAACAGAGAGTGCTCATCAGGCTGAACAACTCTTTCTATCACGTTATTTCTTTATATGTAATAGTATAGTTGGGCTCTTGGAGTTCCACATCAGCTGTTCCAGATCTTCAAATTTTATACGACAACAGAGAGTGCTCATCAGGCTGAACAACTCTTGCTAAGACGTCATTCCTTTATATATAATAGTATAGTTGGGCTCTTGGAGTTCCACATCAGCTGTTCCAGATCTTCAAATTTTATACGACAACAGAGAGTGCTCATCAGGTTGAACAACTCTTGCTAAGATGTTATTCCTATATATGTTATAGTGTGGCTGGGCTCTTGGAGTTCCACATCAGCTGTTCCAGATCTTCAAATTTTATACGATAACAGAGAGTGCCCATCAGGCTGAACAACTCTTGCTAAGACGTTATTCCTATATATGTTATAGTTCAGTTGGGCTGTTGAAGTTCCACATCAGGTGTTCCAGATCTTCAAATTTATTCTCTTAGCAGAAAATGCTCATCACGTGAAACAATTTTTGCTATGGTACCATTTTTGTATCTCTTATAGTTTAGCTGGTCTATTGCGGTTCTGCGCCAGGTGTTCAAGTTTCCAATAAATTATAGCCTATGTGTTGGCCAGACTTAATACCTATACAACAAAAAAAGAATCATTCAAATCCGTCCAGTAGTTCCGAAGATTAGCGTGTACAAACAAACAGACAAACAGACAAACAGACAAACAGACACACAGACAAACAGACAAACAGACAGATTTTTTTTTTTCGTTTCGTGCTCTATTACTGTTTCTGAATCCCCCTCAATTATTATTTTTTTATTTTATTCAATGTACAGACACAGTTTTTTTACTGTTTTATTATATGTATAGATAAATTACACCCAGACACAGAACAAATGATCATGCTCATCACACAAACATTTGTCCTGGGTGGGAATCGAACCCACGACCTCCGGCATAGCAATAAGGGTCACTATTATATTTAATGCTAAATAAAACCACTTGAAAAGAAGTGTTAAATAGCAATTGGTACGTCCGTTCGAATAACTTATACTTTTTACAAAAAGCAATAAAACCACCATTTTCGATCCGGCCCTGCCTCTGATGAATGAATGCATTGGAGCGTGCAAAACTGCAGTATCGTGTATGTAATTTGATTGTATCGATATTTCCGCAATAATTTAAAACTTTTATGGTGATTTAGATGGCGAATATTTTGGAAAAATAACGCAATGGACATTTATTGTACTCAGGGCACGAAATAACTATTATTTATATGCATCTGCTACTATTTGTACATACTATTCCGCCGTTATTCATCTTAATCTTAATATATATAAATCTCGTGTCACAATGTTTGTCCTCAATGGACTCCTAAACCACTTAACCGATTATAATAAAATTCGCACACCATGTGCAGTTCGATCCAACTTGAGAGATAGGATAGTTTAAATCTCAAATTTTAGACCGGGTCCTCCACCCGTGCGAAGCCGGGACAGGCCGCTAGTATGTATACATATAAATATATGACGGAGGATAACCGTCTTCATCATCATTATTGGCACTCATAGTGGGTCCTCAATACTGTCGGCGTCGTCGGTAGGTAGTGTTGGATACCTAAAGAAAGCAGTATTTTACACTTGACAATCATTGGTTTAATACTCCTGTTTAGCACTAATGAACACTGCACATAACTAGGTAGGTTCATATCTCAGATCGCGGGATGGTTTTAGTGATACGCTAGCGCTGGCTGTCAACAGTGAAGTGACTCGACAGTCGCTAGCACGCACACATTAACTCCGTCAAGCGCCACCGGATGGCGCTGGCGTTCCGTATACGACTCGATTCCGTCATGGCTAACAATGAATATGCTATAAACGAAGTCATACGTATGATCATAATCAATGTTGATGGAGAGGAAAAGGAAAGCCAAAGAAAAGATGAATGGATTGTTTTAGGAGTAAAAGGAGTAAATGATGCTGTGACGTCTGACAGGAGCGAATGGAAGAAGAAATAGTGTTGCGTTGATCCCAAATAAAATGGGATTAGGACAGAAAAATGGTCGCGGGACTTATTTCCATCACCGTGACCCCGGAACATAAAGGGATATTGAAGGACACCGTGGATTTTAGTCAGTAAAAGTCTGACAGTCCCTGCCGCCCTGCCTGGGGTAGGAGGACTCAATTGATGATTTCACGCAAAAAAAGGACAGAAAAATGAGACGGAGGCAGAAAGATGATGATGCATCATCATGATAACCATAATCAATATTGACAGCCTTATTTCATTACTGCCCTCATCCCTTTTGTGCCATGCTTCTTTGTTTTAAGTCCGTCTGCTTCCCGTGCGTAGATAGAAAGGAAGAAAGAAGAAAGAAAAAACATTTATTTGTCGCAAGGGGACCACGATAGACACACACATTCAAAAAAAAAAGTAAATAAAAAAATAAGTACAGAAAAAACAAAAAAGTATAAAAAAACCTATGTTAAACACAATAAAACACAAAAGAGTTGTTATTGTGTGTCTCACGGCTGCGCCAAAAAGGCACAGATCGTGATGATGCTCATCTTGTAGATCGTCTACCGATCTAATTGTTGTTCTTTTAGCGTTACTTTTAGATAGCTACTGTCAATCTTTCTACCGCTTGAGTCTGTCACGTTTGACAAACATTCGTTAGGTCCATGAACTATTGGTCAACAATTCTTTTGACCCATGAACTTTTCATCCAAAGAACTTTTGACCCACGAACGTTTCGCCCACAGAACTTTACGTCAGTGAATGCTAAACCAACAGAATGTTTTGTCCAATAACTTTTTACCCAAAGAACAATATTGGCCAACAGACATCGAGACTCCTGAAAGTAAATAAAACCTATTTGAAATCCAACTAATACCTATAGTGGTTTTAAATAATATTACCGAAAAAGTTAACTAATCCATACTATCCATTCATTTTATAAAAGTGATTTCAGCGATTTTATAACCAGCCAGCTTTTACTCCAATTTCCCTTAGTCGGATCCAAAAACGATAAAGAAATGGCCAGAAAAAATCGCATCAGCAATACCAAGAACTAAAATCTCTTTTAAGCCCGAATAAATTCAATTTTCTTGTAAATGGAATCACAATAAAATTAAATACCGATATGAAATCACGTCGCTTCTTCTAATACCCGAAACGTCGGGATGAAAAGAATTAATGGCCACGACCTTTTGAAATGATTATTATGAAAGGAGACTTCTCAGAAAAAAAAATGCCCTAGAGTTTGAATGAATGAATTTTGGACTTTTATAAAGTTTTTATAAAACTTGAGAGCCACACGAAGAATGTAGGTATATTAATGTTATATTAAAATGGAAGCTAAAAAAAAGGTGAGGCACATTTATGGTTATGAAAAACTATTTCAATTAATAAGTTAAACTCATAGTTGACGATAACTTATAATAGGGTATTTTAGTACATAAATAAATTGAAAATCTATTTAGTCCGTCAGTAATAATATTAAAAATAATGGACATGTATTTTTTATTTTTTCAAATCAATGAATATTAACAAAGATAAAACGCTTCCAAATTCGGGAGTGGGGGCTTGTGACGTCATTGCGCTTGTAAAATTGTGACGACCGAGTGACGTTTTATGATTTTTAGAAGCGTTGTATCTTCGTCAATTTTGGTTTACGTGACAAAAGAAAAAATACGGGTCCAATATTTTTTAATAATCTATACTTCGGACTAATAAATTTTTTTGAGTAAAATACCCTATTCAGGGATCAGTTATGGAATGTTTTATAATTGCAGTTCATAGTATGAACAGTAATTAGAAAACATTCTATAGCAAGTATTTGCACGGAATAAGTTAGGTATAACACCAAATACAGAAAGCCAAGATGAAACACGTAGGTACTTTGGAAACCTTGAGTGCGCAGGTCAAAGCCAGTCTCGGACTTAAAGCAAAATCCGGTCTCAAGAGATGGAACTATGAAACTGTAATGCAGCAGTGAAAAGCCTTGTATTCGGAATGAAACTTAGTGTACCTCAAGGGACACAATAGTGGAACTCATTAGCCGAGCTGTGTTAACAATAATTGCTAATGTGCACGGATCTTACCACACAATACCACTTTGTAACCGCTGCTAGGAGTATCTGCTTCAGGAGTTCTGAATAATACATTATATGTTTTTGGAGTGGTTGTGTTTACTATTTTTCTGAACATTGCGAACATCTCTGAGCAAAAACCAAGCTTGCTTTGTACACTTTTGTCTTTTTGGTAAAGATAAAATACGAGAGGAGCTAGTGGCTTAATAATTACAGTCGCACAGGCCGATCTTCCGGGTTGCCGAGGTTGGTCTGTAGATGGGTGGTACTGAATTGTGGAGGTCCGACAGGCAGTCGCTCCATGTAAAATACTGATATCCAGCTGCATCTGGTTCGACTGGAAGCCAACCCCAATAAAGTTGGGAAAAGGCTAGGCAGATGATGGTAAAGATAAAATACCTTCACTTAAAAAACTACGATGTAATGACTGAGTTGGCTTATTCATTTTGGCAGTACCAAATTATTTTAAAAGAAAATCGATACCAATAAATAACTGCTCATTAGTCTAGATCTCGATTCGTTTTTTTTTTGCGTTGAATCAATTCTGAATCAGCTCGCTTTTTCTACAATCAACGGCTAAAAACATAAACCAAGCATTTATGTTTTTTTCTAGAAATAACATTAGGTATGTATATTTCCCAATCACATACGCCTTTCGTCTTTAACTTACTAGCTGAATGAAACGGTAAAACTATCAGGAAATCGATCAGAGCTAATCTAAGAAAAGGCAGATGACATTCCAGGAAACGACGTCACTGATCGCTGGCTCCAAACTTCGGTGTTGATAAGGACGATCAAACCTATAATGGCTTGTTCCTGTTAGACAATTATCAAGATTGGAAACGTGCCCAATTGACACCGGAACCTGGTTTCCTACTTCTGGCTACTGAGAACAAAGGATAAGTTGGGGTTGAGCTGTCATTTAGACAGTTGGGAGGCTGGCAAGTGAACTGTTACTAACTCTATGGCTGGGATAAATAGTCGTTGCTAAGTATCTTTCAAAAATATTACTTCGGGAAGTAATACTTTACCACAGTATAATAATCATACAGTAGCGTATCTCGGCCGCCAAACAGATTTAAATACCTACAGCCGCGCGGTACGTAAACATGCGTTAGGGCTACCCGTCTACAACATTTTAATAACATTTGCCTTTGCGTACTTTCTGTTTCTATTTTAGTTTTGGGATTGTAAATATACTTTTTTATATAAATAAATGAAATACTTTTTATAATGAATAGGAAGTGTTCAATAAAAATGCGTGTTGTTTTTTGATTGGTAGATTTCATTTAAAAAATCATGTTTTTGTTTGAAAAACAAATCGGGCTTATAAAGTCCGATATATTATAGAAGTATTTGAGACCGAAAAATATTTGCGCCACGACTGAGTCGTACGAAATGCTTTATTGTTAAATTTTAAAGTATAATAAATCCGCATTCTAATATAAAGCTTAATTAAACTACTCGTCTTATTAGATATGTACTCGAACTGATTTTTAGAGATAAAAACACGCGGTTACTGTTAAAAAACCAACACACCGTCCGCTCGACACTGCGGTACAGCCGTGACTGTCTGCACCCCGAGCGCGCCCCGACATCGAGGCGCGTAGGTATAGCTCGCTTTTCGTCCGTTTGTATGAAGTTGGAGTACTGTATTATTATATTACCGTGACTTTACTGTCATATTTCAAAAGCGTTCACAATAAAGTGGATAAATCAAATTTCATAAACAAACGAATTTGCTTTATTTTATTATTGATGAAATGTAATAGGTACTGACCCGGATTTATCAATTAGTAAAATTAAGATTAATCATTAAGTACAAACATTACAATTTTATAAAAGTATTTTACTCTAGAAATAAATAAAAATTAACGCATTTTAAAATCTCACTGACGCGTGAATTTACCATGGAAATTACTGACATTTAACGTCGCTAAACTACGACTATTTATTTCGGCCTTAGTTAAGTAATAATAATAATAATATTCCACAACTATCACACAACGCCATATAGTCCCAAGCTAAGCAGAGCTTGTGTTATGGGTACTAGACAACTGATAAACATACTTATATATTTCTAAATACATACATATTATAGATAAATTACACCCAGACACAGAACAAATGATCGTGCTCATCACACAAACATTTGTCCTGGGTGGGAATCGAACCCACGACCCCCGGCATAGCAGTCAGGGTCACTAACCACTAGACCAACGGGCCAGTCTAAAGTAGAGTATCGATACTCAACGTAAGCTGAGAAGAAGTAATAATGGCATCAAAGCAACTGTAAATAATTGTTGATCAAGAATGTTGATTATTGTTGATAGATAAGTAGCAGCAGTGCAGAAGTGAAAACCGGTACAGGAAAGCCAAAGAAAAGACGGCTGAATATTGCAAGGAATGATACGAAAGGACGAAGAGATTTAACTCCTTTGATAACTTAACCATTAACATATAAGAAAACATGTTGTACTGTAGTAGTAATTTTGTACAAGAGCAGAAAAATATTGTGATGATAATATATCCAAATTACAAAAAGAACGTGTCTATATAAATGGCCTATCCTATCAGAAATTAAATTTCAGACAAGTAAATCCATTTCTGATTGATCTCTTCAAATAGCAATCTATCTCAATAAAAACAATTACGGAATTAATCCAATTCATTCGAATAGCAAAAGAATCTTTGATACTTTGCCAAGCAACAGCTTATATGCCAAATAACTCGAGCAAACACTACATTCCTTACTTAATTTGTCCAGATTGGTCACTATGCCGAATTTATATCTAGAAAACTCCGAATTTCGTTCGTAAAGACGTATAAATTCTTGATTGTATTACTTTTTTCGTGGTCACCCTGTCAAGTAGTAGCGTTTACGACTCAGCCTTCCATGGTTAGCGATTAATGTCCTCTAGACTGTGTGACCTACTGGGTTTGGCTTTTGTATTATAAACGACGTATGTTAGACTCATAAGTGACAGATGTATATGGACACAATGATTGCTTTTAGTGGTTTATTACTTTTTTATTCTCAAATTTGTGTGGAGCTTAACGTGAAATGGGAAAGCATTATTTGAAATAATTCATGATTCATTTTATTTACAACTTAAAGCAGAATTTAAAAAGAATTCGAAAAATTTGATTTTATCAAATTCTCTCACGGGTCCGAGCCTTTTTTTATAAAATTATCTGGCCTTTAGAAGTAAAGTACTTTAACTACCAATATCAACTATGTATAACTATACTATATATAGTTGATATTGTTAGGTAAAGTACTGTTCCCTGGTCGCAGGACTCACGAATTACCATGACCCCAGAATGTATAGGGCTATTGAAGGACACCGTGGATTTTAGTCAGTACGAGTCTAAGTCCCTTCCCCTCTGCTCTGGGTGGAGGACTCATTTGATGATACTGCCACGCCAAAAAAAAAAAAAACTTTTACCTAAAGTTACTCTGATATTTCTCGCAGCGCCTTGCCCATAGCAAAAATGTCAAATTATGCTACGTAAGGCATTTCACCGACCCTACAGAAGGTCGCTGGGTCATTCTCATGGGATGTCGCTTATCAAACGTATACACAGTGTGTTGTTTTAGGGCAAAAGTGACCACTAATACCTCATCCCTTTTTGTCAGTATCATTTACCTACGGTATTTCTCCATGCGTAGGTCAGAAATTGTCCCATGAGGGCGTAAAACCGGTGTTCCCTAAATGTAATACCTTAGACCAACTTCCGCCGTTTCCTTCCAGATTTTTTTCTTCCTTTACAACTAAATGATCCTTACGTAAAATAGAGTCGAATTTCATTAAAAAGAAATTGGTAAATTTCCAAAAAAACAAAATCGCTAAAATTGTCAACGTCAAAAAAGAGCTAAGAAAGTTTTCCAGCATTTCTTTTGGGTACGGATTTCTCCCTTTTGACAAATTTAAAAGAATGTCTTACCGGCTGATATAGTATATTTCTTATTTTACCATTTTACCGACCAGTATCGTGCTGTACCCACCACCTGCATCTTTATAACAGCACCATAACGTTGACGCAATGATATTTCAAATGTGTATCTTTTCGTGTAGTAAATAAAGTTAGATTTTAAATTGCCATTAAAACGCAACGCGGCGCCATCGCCACGCTGTGCCGTGCTGTGCTGCGGTGCGTTCCGAATGGTGTATCTTTTCGTGTAGTAAATAGAGTTAGAATTTGAGCAGCTCTACTGAAATTTCATCTCGGTGTGACTTGACCCAAAGTCATTAAATTGTTAAAACATAAAATACAGGCAGTATTTTTGAATTTGAAACAATAGCGTGGATGTACCCTTGCATGATACATGCAAGAGCAAAAATTACATAGCTTTTCTTTAAGGGATACTACAAGGTACTATTCTCAACCAACTATTGAATCGAAATAACTTTTAAAAATGTTCTATCTCTAGGAATATTGAAAACTGCGATCGTGGTCACGCTGAACTGGCTTGGAGCCATCTGCACTCTCCGTCGTCGCACGATAAAAAACAAGGACTAGAAGCGAAGAAAAACAACCGATTGGACCGACGCTACGTACGGAGTATTGGAAAATATTGAAAATTCAAGAAATACGGCAAAATTGATGCTGGATTTTTAGGTGTGGCAATGGAAGGCGATTTGATTGGTGACAAAGTGTGGACAGTTTTTATTCGTGTTTGGCTTGAGGTACAATTTGAGGCAAAATTGTGATCAACGTTCGCAGCAACAGCCAATTTTACATTAAGCACATAAGTTGCTAGCCGGGGCGCCCTGCGGACTCTCCGTCCGCATTCCGGCCCATTGTGCTGCTCGACGAGGTGGGCAAGCTCTTTGAGAGAGTAATTGCAGACCGCCTCGTCGGGCACCTGAATCGGATGGGCCCGGACCTGTCGGAGAGCCAGTTCGGCTTCCGCAGGGGGCGCTCCACGGTGGACGCCATCATGCGCGTGAGAGCCCTCACGACGGGGGATGCTGTTGCCCGGGGCAGGGTCGTCTTGGCGGTGTCCTTGGACATCACCAATGCCTTTAACACCCTGCCCTGGAGTTGCATAAGGGAGGCACTCCGGTATCACCGGGTGCCGACCTACCTCCGTCGCATAGTCGAGGAGTACCTGACGGACAGAGCCGTCATCTACCCCGGTCACCAGGGAGAATGGACTCGGCGAGAGATGTCGTGCGGTGTTCCACAGGGTTCGGTCTTGGGGCCGCACCTGTGGAACATCGGGTACGACTGGGTGCTGCGCGGCGACCTCCCTGACGGCGTCAGCGTGGTGTGCTACGCTGACGACACGCTCGTCCTGGCACAGGGAGAGTCGCACCAGGCGGCGGCCGACTTGGCGACGCGAGCGGTCGCGACAGTCGTGGAGAGGATCCGGCGGTTGGGACTCGACGTGGCGCTGCACAAGACGGAGGCCATGTGTTTTCATGGCCGCGTCAACGCGCCCACGTCGGGTTACAGCATCACGGTGGGAGGGGTTCGCATCGGCGTCTTGAGGACGATGAAGTACCTGGGACTCGTCCTCGACAGCCGGTGGAACTTCCGGGAGCACTTCCTGTGTTTGGCCCCGAAACTGAATCGGGCAGCGGGCGCCCTCAGGCGACTCCTGCCCAACCTCAGTGGGCCAAACGCCTCCTGCCGTAGGCTGTACGCCGGTGTCGTGCGGTCCATGGCCCTCTACGGGGCCCCAGTGTGGGCCCTAAGCATCCGGACGCGACCAATCAAATTGGTCGCATGCCAGAGGGTCATGGCTATCCGGATGATCCGGGGATACCGCACGATTGCCGGCGAATCGGCCAACCTGCTCGCCGGATTGCTGCCCTGGGATCTGGAGGCGACTGCCCTCCAGCGCGTCTATGAATGGCGCGTGGAGGCGCAGCGCCGGGGCGTGACCCCGCTGCCTCGAGAAGTCGAGGCGCGGCGGGAAGAGCTCCGGCGCGATCTCAGGGCAGTATGGAGGGCACGACTGTCGCGACCGACGGCCGGGCACGCCGCAATAGCGGCGATAAGACCCCTCTTTGAGGAGTGGCTGGAGAGACGTCACGGCGTCCTAAGCTTCCGCTTGACGCAGGTCCTCACCGGACACGGATGTTTCGGGAGGTACCTGTGTCTTATGAGAAAGGAAGAAACGCCTGGGTGTCACCACTGCGTAGATCGCCCGGAGGACACAGTCGAGCATACGGTGCAGGATTGCCCCGCTTGGGCGGAGCACCGACGTGTCCTCACGGCGGTGATAGGCGGAGACCTCTCGCGCCCAGCACTGGTCGCGGCCATGCTGCGGGGCGAGACGGAGTGGGAAGCGGTCGCCTCCTTCTGCGAAGCAGTCATGCTCGCGAAGGAGGAGGCGGGCCGCGTGAGAGAGAGGACAAGGTCCTCCCTCCGCCCCACCCGCGGTGGTGGACGCCCACGGCGTCGGACGTCGCAAGACGATCTCCGGCCACCGTAGGCGCGGGCATGCGGGCGGCGAGTAAAGGGCAACTCGCCGCCCGACCATGGACCATGCCCAGGTCGACGGCGCGTCGTGTTCCACGCGCGCCTCAAAGAGCTGTCAGCAAAATGACGGGGCCCCCTCTCAGAGGGCCAAAGCCTGCCGGGGTTGCGGGACTCATACCATCACCGTGACCCCGGAACATAAAGGGCTACTGAAGAACACCGTGGATTTTAGTCAGTACAAGTCTGACAGTACCTCTCGCCCTGCCCGGGGTGAGAGGTCTCATTTGATGATTTTACCACGTAAAAAAAAAAAAAAAAAAAAAAAAAAAAAAAAAAAAAAAAAAAAAAAAAAAAGCACATAAGTTGCTGGCCTGTTGGTCTAGTGGTTAGTGACTCTGACTGCTATGCCCCGGGGGGTCGTGGGTTCGATTTCCATCCAAGACAAATCTTTGTGTGATGAGCATGATCATTTGTTCTGCGTCTGGGTGTAATTTAACTATAATTTATGTATGTGTTTAGAAATATGTAAGTATGTTTATCAGTTGTCTAGTACCCATAACACAAGCTCTGCTTAGCTTGGGACTAGATGGCGTTGTGTGATAGTTGTGGAATATTAGTTAGTTAGTTATTAGATAAAACTGAAAGTTGTCCTGCTCTTAATAAAACACAAAATCATCATCCTCCTACAAAATTTTCCAAATAGGCATTTCATTCGATTCTAAGAAAAATAAATTCTATAGACGAAGCTTTTTAAAGGAAGCCAAAGGACTTTGAGTTTCTTCGAACGAAATATAATTGGGCTTTCAACTGACACATGAATAAATCAGGTACATTTTACTTTATTAACAGCTACCAGGAATACATGAACAGAATTTTATTTTTATTTAAAAGAACGCATAGCGAGCCAGGTATGTAAAACGGAACTTGTTTTGCTTTGTGCTGCACTCCGTACTCCAATTTACGCATTCCATTCTTTGTTTCCTCGACAAATTGTTGGATGTAAACTTTTATAGCAATAACGTGTTGTGACGTTATTAACAATAGCACCGGCGTTATTAATGGTGTAGGAATAAAAATGTGGAGTAAAAATTATCTTTGAGGATTTTTCGCGGTTGTCTATCGTTGGATGACAGAGAAGCTCGTGGCTACATAATTACAGCCGCACAGGCTGATCTTCCAGGTTAAGCCGCGCTTGCCTAGGTTGGTCTGTGGATGGGTGACCATATTTCATAGCGAGTTTCCTCCGTGCCTCGGAAAGCACGTAAAGCCGTTGGTCCCGGCTGTCATTTGTAGATCATTGACAGTCGTAACTGTTAGTCAGAAGTTCTAAAGTCTGACAACCAGTCTTACCATGGGGTATGGTATTACCCAGTTACTGGGTTGTGGAGGTCCGACAGGCAGTCGCTCCATGCAAAATACTCATATCCAGCTGAATCTGGTTCGACTGGAAGCCGACCCCAATATAGTTGGGAAAAGGCTAGGCAGATGATGTCTATCGTTAGATGACATTCTTATTAATTGGGTATGCATGTTTCATTAACACCAGGCGTCTCATCTACGAGGTAGTCACTTTAAACCCGAACAAGCACCGTTGTTTTTCAATGCATATTAAATATGTACTTTACATGCATCAGCGCAAGAAAACGTCGTGAGGAAACTTGGACTTACGTAATCTTTATAGGTCTTAAGCCATATCTAAAGCCAGTGGAGTATCCAAATATGACTTCATTATGTTATACACAAACGAAAAATAAAATTGGTGGGAAGATTAGAGTTTTGTTTATTAATTTATAAAATCATTAAATGAGTCCTCTCACTCTGAGTGGAGTATTTATTCATTTATTTATTAACATAGGTACACCAACAGCTTCCGTATATAAATTAATAAATAGTATAGTGACTACAAGGCTTATACATTTGCCAATAATAGGTGAACCAACATTAACATAGGTACTTAATTATTTTATTTTTTTATTTTAGTGTAAGTTTAGTTGTAAATGTAAAGTTTTATTTATTTTTAAATTTCTAGATTTAGTTTGTATACATTCTCTTTAACTACTAAATAAATTTTGTAATTACATTCACATAAATAGGTGGTAACTTAAGCTAAAATCTAAATTAATTTACTAAATTATAAATGAAAATAAACTATAAATTTAAAATATAGAGTAGAACAAACATGAGATCAAGATGACGAAATTAAATATTAGAGTAGAAGCGACAATTAGATTTTATTGTCTTATACCCAACCTGTTTCTTTAGTATCTAGACCTTAACATTCTAGACACTGTAACCTATTAAATGTTCTCCCAACCGAAGGCCCGACGGATATGAGGAATTTATTTTTAGATATTTTATTGATAGTATGAAATTGATTAAGGAAAGTATACGAAAATAAATCCCTAAAATGTTGTATTAAAGGTCAGAGGACCAAGATAATTCGGAGAAGATCGCGGCTTAATAATAACAACCGGACCCGTCGATCTTTAAGGTTAAACCGCACTTGCCGAGGTTGGTCTGTGGATGGTTGGCCATCGATTATAGTGAGATTCCTCCGCGCCTTGAAAAGCACTCTAAACTGTTGGTCTCGGCTGTCATTTGTAGATCTTCAACTGTCGTTACTGTTAATCAGAAGCTCAAAATTCTGACCAATTAAAGAAGGGGTTTCGATACCCCAGTTACTAAGTTGTAGAGTTCGTTCCATGTTAAATACTGTTATAAGCTGTAGCCAGTTTAACCATACGTCGACCCTCAACATAGTTGTGAAAGGCTAGACAATCCATGAGAATCAGAAAAATACACATTGTAATATTTATAGCATTTTTTACGGTTATTATAATAGAGCGACTGGAATTAATGATAAACGAAAAGTGGCTTGATTTCGGCGAGTTTTCCTTAAATTAAACCACATGGAAAGAACTGTTTTAGCTTAAGGGTCAGTTCACATTGAGCCGAGACGCGACGTGACGTGACGCGACGTGACGTGACGACACTGGAAATGTGTATAAAGTTAGATTTTGAGTTTTGATTAAAATGTGCGAGCGTCTAGCGTCATGAGTACAGCTTAAAAATAAATAAATTACATTCCTTTTTTAAACAAATGTAATTAAAAATTTCATGACACTATCAACATTAATTTTAAATAAAATAGTCCTTCGTTTAAATTGCAAACACGACAAGCGTGGCGATAATTTTATACATTAAAAACGTTGACATTTTACGCAATGTTCCTGCTCTTATTTCGGCAGGGGATACTGCAAAAATAAAATGCAGGGGCAAAAATTAATGATGCTTGAAGCGACACCAATCAGCTTAACGATCGCCACGGTGAGGACCGGTTTCCACCAAAGCTCATTTGCGCTTTGAGGGGTAACCGGGCTTCACTGTCGCATCGTGACTCTTCTAGTTGTTGCGTAGTAAAGAAAGACTTGCAAGATACTGGAGAAAATAGGGACAAGAAAACATTGACATCACGGTTGGCGCCGTGCGCGTGGTTTGGTAATCGACTGTTACACAACGAGTCGCGGGCTCGATCCCTGCACGGAACAAATATTTATGAGGCCTTTAGGTAGTCGTTCCGGGTCTGGGTGTTTGTGTATATAAAATTCTATGTTTGTAAACGCACCCACGACAAAGGAGAAATTCCTAGTGCGGGGCAGAATCAGTCCGCGCCACTACTCATGTCCTTTTGACGCAACGCATGTGTATGTAATTACATAAAATTGAATTAAAATATTTAGTACTCGAATTTCCCGTAGGTCATAATTCGTGACGTGCACAATACCATTTCTCAGCTTTCGTAAGCACGAAAACGGAAATGTGTAGTGCACGCTTTGGATGAAACCAAGTATCGTATGACGGTCATTTGCGATCACCCACCACGTGCCTGCTCCCAGACACGTGCCTCAATCGAACATGATACCCCCTCATTGCTTTGATTGCTGACACTTTAGAAGGATCGATTTTATTATTTGTCACTGTATTTTAGGTTGGTTTTTGAAATACAACGGTAAAGGAGACACGGAGTTCAGTTTTTGACATCAAAATTAAAGATTTAAGCAGTTAGAAGCGGAAGAATAGACTACCTTGAACTCATGCTAGCCTAGTACTTTTTGTTAAAACCTAATTGTCTGACTGGTGGCATAATGGGAATATTATTCCCGTTTGTGGCCAGTGCGCACTATCAGGATTTTTTCTAGTCCCCACTGGGGACACTGGGGGTTCCCCGATATCTCAGAATTTTCAATTTGAAAAAAATCTTTCATTGTTTGAAGGCAGTACTTAGCGTCAGATCAGGACTGATTATGGAATACTAAAGAAATCGAGGGTAATCGTCCTTAGTAAATTTACCGTTATACGATAATCTGGTTAGACTGAAACCGACTTCAATATAAGTCTGAAAGGGTTAGGCAGATGATGAGACAAGTTAGTCCTTTCGTAGACTACGTGACGCGATTCTCCGATACCTTACCGTTACTACTTTGATGTTCATTGACCCGTGCCTATAAACGAACTACTATATTTGTATTGTGATAGTCGCCAGGATACCAAAATTATAAGGTATCGGAGACTTCGGTCGCGTCGGGCTTAAATGTTTCAAGACGTAATAAATAAACTACTTTATCATCATTGAACATTTCTTTCGATTGTAAACGTAACATAAAAAAATAAAAAAGTTCATCTAAGCAAAGAAAACCATTAGCAATAAGATAAAAAGCGTCTCCCTTATAATGAAACTAAATAGTAATGAAGACAATCGTCCACACAACAAATCTATTGTGTGGACGATTGTCCATATTACTTAGATCTTCAAATTGATTCATTTTTCGTGAAAAACTTACTAAAAACACTGCGTGAGAACGAATGCCAATTTATAAGCATTAGTCCGCGATAATTTTTATTCAGTACAAGCCGCTCAACTAAAACGTTTCTTAAACATAACCTTTATTATTTTACTAGCTGTTGCCAGCGGCTTCACCCGCTACAACTCGAAAATTATCCCACGGGAACATAAAATCGGGATAAAAACTATCCTATGTGTTAATCCAGGTTATTAACTATCTGTGTACCAAATTTGAGCCCAATTCGTTCAGTGGTTTTTGCGTGAAAGAGTAACAAAGATCCATCCACACATACAAACTTTCACGGTTATAATATTAGTAGGACAATCCGTTCAACTAAAACGTTTCTTAAAAATAACCTATATTATTTTATTAGGGCTAAGTGTAACAAAAATCTTTCAAATTGTGTAAGCACATTGTAAAAAATCATAAACCTAATTTTGTACAACATAAAATTTCATTTTAATTTTGCAAATTGTTTTACGTTTTTGTAGTTGAACTGGTATTTCGTTTTTACGTCATTTTGATTAATTTATGCTTTTTATGCACGATTTGTTTCGTGTATGTGAGGCATTTTACGGGGAACTGGTACTAATGCAATGTGGAACTGCACGTAAACAATTGTATGTTGCTATAACGGTAGCCTGTAACGCCACTGCATAGCTAAGGTCTCCTTTTTTCACATAATCGAATTGTATTTATTTAACAATTTATGTACACACAAAACAAAACATGTAAAAACGCAAATTTAAAACTATAGTACAAGGGTACTGCTTATTTCTTAAGTAATTTCTCCCAGCAGACCCATCAAAGAAGAAACGTCGACAAAGAAATGTAGACAATAGTGTGTCTGAACATAAAAAATAAAATATTTTAAATGAATACATAACTATAATAACCTAGATAAATATATAATATAATACTAAAGATATATAAACAGAATTACAGTAGAGAGAAAAGGTAATGCTCTTTAACTCTATTTTTAAATAGCGAAATAGTGTTGTACGTATTTCTTATTTAATATTTTTTTTGCTTAAAAGCTTATTTATATTGGGACTTCACAGATGGTTCCATGACAGTACCCTTAGCACGAGTTTTCAGTATTTGAGACGTAAAGGAAACTGGAACTTTGACAATTTCAAATTGTCAATTTTCAAGGAAAACATAGTTACATAGTAAAATTGTCAATTTGAAATTATCAAAGTTCCAGTTTACTTTACGTCTCAAATACTGAAAACTCGTGCCAAGGGTACTGATGACGCAGTCGTTTCCGCAATAAAAGGGTAAAATGAAACACTTTTTGGAAAAAATTAAACGTCCGTCGTGTATTTTACTCGCCGCCCGCATAACACATAGGATACTTTTTATTCCATTTCTTCTAGAAAAAGTAAGTAAACTATAAAAAAACAATCTACCTACCACTCTAAAAGCATTAAGGTAAATCTAAAAAGCTATTAATAATTTATTTTTAGGCCAGAGTACCTAGGCTTAAGAAATACCCGACAATTCTGCTGCCCTGAATTTCTGCTAGACATAACCTACCCGACTTGACCCAGTCGTTTGAGCCACATAAAACTGTAATGTGTTACATTTATACCGGTTGCCTTCTAGTATGTATAAATAATAACTTTCGTATGTAGAGGCTTGGGTTAGCTTTTCTAGGCTTCGTGGTCATAAGCTACACGCACTTGCGACATGACTGTTACTATGTCAGAGCTATGGAGAGGACAAAATCGAATAAGTTGCTGGAAATATGCTACAAGAATTTTTTTTTGTTAGTCACATCTGTCCCGGCAGACGATCTACGGCCACCCCATAGGCGCGGGCATGATGGCGGCGAAAAATAGGTGACTCGCTATCCGACCACGGACCCTGCTCGGGTCAACGGCGTGTTGTGTACAACGCGCGCCTCAGTGTCAGCATAATGACGGGGGATGACCTTTAGAGGGCCAAAATCTGCTGGATTCACCGTGGATTTTAGTCAGTACGTGTCTGACAGTGATCCCGCCCTACCCTACGTCACCTGAAACTGTCTCACTTGTGCCTCCCCCCAACTCTTTCCACTTCTCGCGAACCCACGCGTCGTCCAGTACCAACGGAACCTATTAAGTTCAACCCACTATCTCCTACAAGGTGTGTCGCGACCAGTTTTAAGCTATTTTGGCCCACAGTTTTTCCGGCATGGGACGTACATGTCCTGCCCAGTCCCATTTGAGTTGGGCAGCCTTCTAAACCACGTCGGCTATATTCGTTTTGAGGCACAGTATTCTGTTTTTAGAGGCACAGTATGCGTTAATTATTTAACACCTAGTATATTGCGCTAATTTAAGTGAAAAATTGACATGGGTATTCAGAGGATTTAGGCCTTTCAAACAAAACGGCTAGACTCTGTTCAGAGAAAATGTTCACGCACAAAATGTAGGTACGTGAACAAAAACTACGCATAACCTTACCGGTGGACACAGACACAACGATAAATGCAATACTACTGAAATGTGCGTACAAATGTGCCACACACTATTTTTGGGAAATTTAACATTAAGCCCCTTCGTACACAATGCGACACAAGTCTCCGATGCCTTGCGACTTTGGTATCCAGGCGACTATCAAAACACAAACCCATAGAGGTTCGTAAACCGCCACGCGTCAATGGTTACCACAGTCGTAAGGTATCAGAGACTTGCGTCGCCTTGTGTACGAAGGGGCTAACTCCCCAGTTCCCGCGTTCGTTTTAGGTTCACCGTGTTTATATTATTTACACAGAGTATAGTGTCTGTTTCAAAGAAGCTAGTCTGTGCCTTCTACGAATAAATTATAGCAAGTAAGATCGTAAGTCGAAGCCGCAAGTGTGTTTATATAGATAATTATTTACTGCAATCATCAATAATTCTTATTTAAATTAGAAATAATGTCCCTCCCCGCTTTGAAAATAAAATACAGCTCATTTTACTCTATGATTGTTGAAAGAATTAAAAAAAATCGTTTGAGTTTTGTGTTTGATGTATTCAATTGAACTTAAAATAAAAACTTTTACCTTTATTATTAGTTCAATCTAGAAACCTGAGTCAAAGCTTATTAAAAAAAAAAGTTAATAGAAAAAATATCAATAAATGACATTCAACACTCGCAAGTCTACTAAGTAAAACTTTTATATCCAAACATAATAAGAATTATCTTCTTAATTCTATTATTGATTCACGATCTTTAACGGGAAGGAGCTCGTGGCTAAATAATTACAGCCGCACAGGCCGATCTTCTGTAATAAGCCGCGCTTACCGAGGTTGGTCTGTGGATGGGTGAACATAGTGAGTTACCTCCGTGCCTCGGAAAGCACGTAAAGCCGTTGGTCCCGGCTGTCATTTGTAGATCTTTGACAGTCGTTACTGTTAGTCAGAAGCTCTAAAGTCTGACAGCCAGTTTTACCATAGGGTATCGTATTACCCAGTTACTGGGTTGTGGAGGTCCGACAGGCAGTCGCTCCATGTAAAATACTGACATCCAGCTGCATGTGGTTTGACTGGAAGCCGACCCCAATATAGTTGGGAAAAGGCAAGGCAGATGATGTTCTTTAACGGGTAACTGCTGCTTGTGATTGCATTTCGATGCGCAAATTCGGACACAAAGTTTTTTTTTAAATTTAGTAGCCACCCGTATTTATAAATAAACTCCTTCGTACATAATGCTACACAGGTCTCCGGTACCTTACGAGTTTGATATCCAGGCGACTATCACAATACATACACATAGAGTACACCGTCATGCGTCAATGGATACTAAAGTTGTAAGGTATCGGAGACTTACGTCGCAAAATTTTGAACAGGAACAGACTACAAAAACAAACACAAAAAAGGTATTTAAGACATTTTTGTGTTTTTTGAAGTCGGTTTTTTTTTTTCACAAAAAGTTTATTATTTTTTATTTTACCATTTTTAGTTCAGATATTCAACCAAATTTTTCGGATAATCGGCTTTAAAATCTACAATCCAAGTAAACGGATCATGCGGGCAACGTCTCTAGATATCTACTATTGTTATAAAGTAAAACCTTCTCCAGAATGAACACTATTTTGAAAACCGTATCAAAGTTGATTCAGTCAAACGCAAGATAATCTCAGACAAACATACATACATTAAAACATATAGGTCGAACTAAGAAGGCAGGAGTTTCTTGCCCATTCTTCTTCATACAACCTACCTTTGCGAATGGGTGTAGAATCATTCCCATCCTATCCCAATTCCTATAATTTTAATAATCGACGTTTAAAAGTGCCTCCTTGATGGCCTAATTGAAATAAATGATTTGACTTTGACTTTGAAGAACCTACTTTTTTGAAGTCAGTTATAAAAAGGTTTTATTAATAACATAGTTTCCCTTTAATGGCACGAAATTACTTGAGCGTAAATTAAACGGTGTTTTCGGTAATGAGAATAGAAAACAACTTTAATACGATATTTATAATATAATTTAGTGTTACTTGTCACGAAATTTTGGTTGGTAGTGCCAAAATGTCAGTTTTAATTCGTTTAGAATTTCCACCGTCCATTTTTATTTTTAAGTGACGTTCTTCACGAAAGGTGGCCTGGTAATTACAATGTTGTAAACTTTTATCAATAGACTGTATTATGTTAGAGACATTTATACTAAATGAAATTTGTTCTTTTGAATGCATTATCACGTCAAAACATTATAAAATTCCTACCTCTGAATATCCCTGACGGGGCCTCCCTGCAGGGGGCCATAGCCTTGCCGGGGTCGCTGGACATACGTATACCGCGACTCCGGCACGCAAAAAGGCTACTGAAGGACACCGTGGATTTTAGTCAGTACAAGTCTGGCAGTCCCTCCCGCCCTGTTCGGGGTGGGAGGCCTCATTCGATGATTTTACCACGTAAAAAAAAAAAACCTCTGAATATCTGCTCTCCATTTTACACAAGCTGTATTATTATCGTATAACCACAGGTACAACATAGTATAGTAGGTATACAATACTATACAATTGTGTAGCGTTTGTGGATCAAATGCTGGAAAATAATGAAATACGGCAAACTTACTCGTCAGCTAAAACAACATCTTACACTAGCGTATCTCAAATCCAATAATTGCAGTCGCAATATTTTGTTACTAGTCATGCCGACTACAACACTATAATTTGCTTAATTGAAATACTGAGACGAAATTTAAAAATAATCCATTCTATTCGTGGTAAAATATGAGAAGATAACTAAAAAATAAGTCTACCAACTTGGCTTCCCACGCAAAACATTCAAATTTATATTTGCAAATGTCAATAAACTAGTGCCAAACTAATAATAACATTTCAAAGAAAGATAACATTTATTTAACACTTAATAAACTTCTGAAATGATCTTTAGCGAAGCCGTCGGCAAATGGAAAATCGCAAAATGTTCAAGTATTTTCTATTCAAATTCGTAATCTAGACCATATTCTAGAAACATACAATTTTATATAAGTTTCCTTCACACAAATGTAAGCATTCAATTCATCCGGGGTTGCGGGACATACGTATACGGCGACTCCGGTACGTAAAGGGCTACTGTAGGACACCGTGGATTTTAGTCAGTCAAGTCTGACAGTCCCTCCCGCTCTGCCCGAGGCGGGAGGACTCATTTAATGATTTTACCACGTAGAAAAAAAGCATTCAATTCATATCAATCAATCTCAATTTCACCCCAAAAGGGGAGGGAAGTTATCAATTTTTGTCAATTAGAAGTTCCAATATACTCACACCCAACTATGATTACCCTGTATTTTACTAACAGTCCAAAATAGTTTAGTTCAAAATACAAAATTTAAGAAACATGGGTAAAACGTAATAGAAAGTGCTGAAGAATCACAAACATAATACGGAAACTTATCAAACTTAACGTTAGACGTCCTGCGGCAGGACTCGTCCATGATTTGAAGAAGGCCCAAGATCTGGATTGCTAGCGGTCCTTGGCTGATATAAATGTTTTTATATTTATAATAATGATGATATAAATGTTTTTATATTTTATATATATTTAAAAACATGTTGCTGCCACACTAGGAATGTCTCGCGTGTCATAGGTGCATTTAAAAACATATACACTCACATACACAAATGCTCAGACCCGAAACAACTACTTGTAGATCATAAAAATAATTGCTTCGTGCGGGAAACGAACCCGCGACACGCAGCGCAGCAGTCCAATCGCTCAGCCACTGCGCTAACGGTGCCGTCAAGAAAAATGCAAAAATGATAGTGTATCATTTGCATTTTCCTAATTTCATATATTTTCTCACATAATTATAAGATCCATATTATTTTCTTTGGCCGTATAATATTCTTTCGGCCGAATATTCATAAATGAAAAATAATACGTCTCAATAATTCCTTTGAAGTTTTAGAATTCTCTCCTGCGACTAGTTTTCTTGTGCCAGAAAGATAGACGTCAGTCTACCTATTATGACTTCTAAGTAAGGCTTAAATTATTTATGAACGAAATTGAAACATTTCTAACGCCGTTTCAAAATATCAAAGAAATATATTCATTGGAGATGATATGAATATATTCGTATATATATGTTACGGTAAATGTGATTAATTGAAAATTATTAATAATTTTACAAAATCTATCTATCTATCTATACATATAATAAAACTGTAGAAAAAATATTTTTGTACATTAAATAAAAACTCAAAAAATATAGCCAGGGTATTAAAGGACAACCAATAGAACCCATTTCTAGCATTTTTAGAATTTTTGTCTGTTTGTCTGTTTATCTGTTTGTCTGTGTATTTGTCCAGGTATCACGTAAAATATACGAAATTAATGTAGATAACTTTTATACACAACGATTAAGCGTAACTTGGAGAGGAATTTAGTTTTTGTTTCATTGGAATCGGTTTAGTCTATCAAAAGATATTTGAATTTAAAGTGTTTCAGAAGTTTCTTTGGTCTCACACATTGATTTCGTACGTTCGCGCGATCTAACTTCGAATAGAAAAACTAGATTATTCAAATAACTGGTATGGACTGGAATGGACTGGCCTGAATTAAGCGCTTAGAACTAAAAAATACATTGTTTAATTCCGACATCCACGCGAACGAAGTTGCGGGCACAGCTAGTTATTAATAATTCACGACACATATTGGTAAAAGTGATAAAATTAATAAACTAAACGGCTAAACCTAGTGCTAACTGAAGATAAGTCTGATACACGTAGGTTTAACCGATTGTGGTCGGTTACACCTAGGTTTAGCCGGTTAGAACTAGGCCTAACCTCGGGACTTGCTGGCACCCCGACTCGGACAATTTAGGTTAGAAGAGGATGGCGGGGTCTGAAAGACCCCGCCATCCTCTTCGTGGTTATTTTTTTTTTAACCACGCAGAAGTAGGAGCCCCGCGGAGCGGGGCTCCGTCGACTTGCTCCTGTGAAGGAAGTTTACTTATTACATTTATCACTACTAGGGTCAAATTATTAATAATAACCGACAAATGTGATTAATTAATCACTTTAACCTCGACTTTCGGTAATTATTAATAATAATAGATAATTCTTAATAATTTTCAATTAATCACATTTACCGTAACATATATATATAAGTCATTAACATAACTTGAATGTCATCAAAACTAACCGTAGCACCACTACGGAATACGATAACACACAATTATAGTATCTATTAACAACTGAGACAATAATTAGTTATCATTTCTGTGTGCAATACGCATACATAAACTAGATCTACATTAATATTATAAAGAGGAAAAATTTGTATTTTTGTGTGTGTGTGTGCGCTAACGGTGCCGTCAAGAAAAATGCAAAAATGATAGTGTATCATTTGCATTTTCCTAATTTCATATATTTTCTCACATAATTATAAGATCCATATTATTTTCTTTGGCCGTATAATATTCTTTCGGCCGAATATTCATAAATGAAAAATAATACGTCTCAATAATTCCTTTGAAGTTTTAGAATTCTCTCCTGCGACTAGTTTTCTTGTGCCAGAAAGATAGACGTCAGTCTACCTATTATGACTTCTAAGTAAGGCTTAAATTATTTATGAGCGAAATTGAAACATTTCTAACGCCGTTTCAAAATATCAAAGAAATATATTCATTGGAGATGATATGAATATATTCGTATATATATGTTACGGTAAATGTGATTAATTGAAAATTATTAATAATTTTACAAAATCTATCTATCTATACATTTAATAAAACTGTAGAAAAAATATTTTTGTACATTAAATAAAAACTCAAAAAATATAGCCAGGGTATTAAAGGACAACCAATAGAACCCATTTCTAGCATTTTTAGAATTTTTGTCTGTTTGTCTGTTTATCTGTTTGTCTGTGTATTTGTCCAGGTATCACGTAAAATATACGAAATTAATGTAGATAACTTTTATACACAACGATTAAGCGTAACTTGGAGAGGAATTTAGTTTTTGTTTCATTGGAATCGGTTTAGTCTATCAAAAGATATTTGAATTTAAAGTGTTTCAGAAGTTTCTTTGGTCTCACACATTGATTTCGTACGTTCGCGCGATCTAACTTCGAATAGAAAAACTAGATTATTCAAATAACTGGTATGGACTGGAATGGACTGGCCTGAATTAAGCGCTTAGAACTAAAAAATACATTGTTTAATTCCGACATCCACGCGAACGAAGTTGCGGGCACAGCTAGTTATTAATAATTCACGACACATATTGGTAAAAGTGATAAAATTAATAAACTAAACGGCTAAACCTAGTGCTAACTGAAGATAAGTCTGATACACGTAGGTTTAACCGATTGTGGTCGGTTACACCTAGGTTTAGCCGGTTAGAACTAGGCCTAACCTCGGGACTTGCTGGCACCCCGACTCGGACAATTTAGGTTAGAAGAGGATGGCGGGGTCTGAAAGACCCCGCCATCCTCTTCGTGGTTATTTTTTTTTTAACCACGCAGAAGTAGGAGCCCCGCGGAGCGGGGCTCCGTCGACTTGCTCCTGTGAAGGAAGTTTACTTATTACATTTATCACTACTAGGGTCAAATTATTAATAATAACCGACAAATGTGATTAATTAATCACTTTAACCTCGACTTTCGGTAATTATTAATAATAATAGATAATTATTAATAATTTTCAATTAATCACATTTACCGTAACATATATATATAAGTCATTAACATAACTTGAATGTCATCAAAACTAACCGTAGCACCACTACGGAATACGATAACATACAATTATAGTATCTATTAACAACTGAGACAATAATTAGTTATCATTTCTGTGTGCAATACGCATACATAAACTAGATCTACATTAATATTATAAAGAGGAAAAATTTGTATTTTTGTGTGTGTGTGTGTGTGTGTAAGTATGTTTTTAATGAATAAACTCAAAACCTGCTGAGCCGATTAAAATTTATTTTCACCATTACAAACCTACATTCAGCCTGAGTAACATAGTTTATATTCCCATACGAAGCCGGGACGCTAGTCATTTATAAAATAAACCAAAGCATTGACTATTTTGACCACTACTGCTGTATATCTAGCATGACCAATCCTGTCTCTATTCTACCAAAACAAAGAAAAAGTTATAGGTATTTGTATATTTTTTTTCATCCAATAATGGTACGACCCGTAGACGATTGGAAAATAAAAACAAGTCTTTTCCACATTTTAAACATCGCCATGCTAAGGACGATTAAAATCCTTATACGTTTTGTATATTCTTCTTTCGACAGAACCCGTTTTTACAGTGTCCGTACTAAAAGTGCTGTGCCGAGTATGAACTAAGTTTCTGGATACAATTAAACCTATCGGGCAGAGGTTAGAGTATTTCTCTACAATCTCACCGTACACTACATCAGCCCCAACCCTTCGTTGACACAGACGAATAGAAATTTGAAAAAAAAATACAATCATTACCATTTTTTTTTATCGTGGTAAAATCATCAAATGAGACCTCCCACCCCGGGCAGGACGGGAGGGACTGTCAGACTTGTACTGACCAAAATCCACAGTGTCCTTCAATAGCCCTTTATGTCCCGGGGTCACGGTAAGGAACAATCATTACCGTAACGAAAATTCTACAAAAAATACCTCTTTGATACTCAATTAGAAATAAAAGATAAAAATGTAAAACCCATCTCCCAAAAGGATCCATTCGGCATTTATCAGATAACGAGAAATCTAAAAAAGCAGGTAATGTGTTTTACGTGCCGTGACAAAGTTAATTAGTTCGAGTCTGGGACGAAATCCTGAGCCAATTACTGGAGGTACGGTATCTGGATGGAAAGTGACCATCTTGGAACCGCAGTGGAATTGGATAGAAGGCAAAATTTCATGTTACGGAGTTAATTATTACTAGATGTTGTCCGTGACTTCACCCACTACAACTCGATTATTATATACCACGGAAAGATAAAAACCATCCTATGTGTTAATTCAGGTTTTTTATCTATCTACTGTCTGTTCTGTACTAAATTTCATCAAAATTTGTTCAGTAGTTTTGGCGTCAGAGAGTAAAATACAGCCACTATCTACTCAAACTTTTCATAATTTCATAATGTTAGGTGGAAGTAGGAAGTCAAATTAATGTAGTTTCAAAGGATGGCGATGACGTTTATGGTAATGATCACATTTGTTAGAAAAGTTGTAAGTTTCTTAATTTATGAAGCTAATTATATAAATTTTAATTATACAAAACGTGAGTTACCAGCGACAGCGATGACGGAAACGTAACTGAAGTATATTAAATTGACAAAGAACACCGTTGAAAAGCTCTTACGGATGTAAAGAAACATCGTTTTGAAAGCTATTGCTTGTAATTGTATAGGCACTAACAGATGTCAAATTATTTCGGTACGCTCCTAAATATATATATTTTTTATTACAAACAATTAATCTAGTTTTTATTTTACAGATCTTTCAATTACCAAATTGGTTGAGTTGTTCTCAAGTAACTGAAGTAAAAATTTATTAACCACAACATATAAAATCGATGAAAGCCAATGATAATTTCGCTAAAAGTAACACATTATTCTGAATTTCTAAATAAATGCTGGCAAAATCCGTCAAAATAATATCACTTGATGAAAATCCGATCAGAGAAAAGTTTATGAAAATGACGGAAACATCATTCACTGTTCACTAAGTGAAATTGAGATGTTCAATGGATATCCATTTAATTTCGAAGTAAAAGCCTTAATTGTCTAAACTTGAACTAAATTATGAAAAGATTATAAATAAGTTTAGCTTCCGCTGGCCTGATTAAGGAAGAAAATCATTTATTACTTTTTAGAAAGACTTCCAATTATCAATTAAGATTTTTTTTTAAATAAAAACTTTGAATCTGCTGATAATTTAGGGTTGAGTTCCTAAAACATTATAATTTCAAAGTCATTTATTTAAAAACGAACCATAATAACTTTTAAATGTTCATATTTTAGTAAAGACTGATATTCAAGGTTATAAAAACTTAAGGATAAATAAAAATCGTTTGATTACATAATTATTAATTACGACGAAAATTTTAAACCATTTAAATTAAATAAATAAATTGGAAATTCGTTGAAAGAATTACTACCGGATCGTCAGTCATACAGTGCATCTGCGTAAAATATGTTAATAATTGGACTTCAAAAATATTTAGGTAAAAAATCTTTTTTCCGACGGTTCTAATTGAAGCGTAATTAATATAAGACTCCAGCTGTGAATAAAGTAATTTAAACTATGCATTAAAATTATTTTACAAAATAATATTTACCTCTTAAAAATCCACTATAAAAATATTTTCCACACTTAACTCACTATCCTGTCACTTCAATTCTATCAACACTAAATAATTTAAAAATCAAAGTCTCTAATTTAATCAAATTCACGCTTCACGATCCATTAAAACATTTATTTCAACCATCACAATTGTTCCGAGCGAATTGATACGCGTCGGATTCGATCTAAAAATTTAATCGCGATCTCCCACAATTTGGAGAAACGGCCATTAGCGACCGTCCGCAACGAGGTACGAAAACGCACTGGGGTGTCTTTACGTGCGAGCGTGCGAGAGAGACAGAAATATTAAAGCAGGAGGGGTAGCTAGTGAAATCTATATGGAGCTTATAAACTGGTCACGAAAATACTACGGAAGTCTCAGGCCATTCAGCAGCGTGGACGTCTATAGGCGTCTTTAGGAATATTTGGGCAACGTCAAGTGTTAATGGTTTCCAACATTATGTAACTCCCTGTCATGACTCGCGGGTTCCACTAATGGAGGTTTTATTCATTTCTGAACGTCTGTTGCATTGGAATAAAATTTCAAATATCCAGCATAAATTTTTTGAAATTTTCGTTTGAAATAATTGAAAATATAGACCACAAAATATTTGTTTGATCAAAGCCCAAATGAGTGAGACGATTGGGATATTTTTAACTTGCTACATCAATCTCACATAATGTACCATCCCTAAATGTATGATGTAACAAAGGTTCTGCAATAATTTTGGCGATAAAAGAGTGTCCATAGAGTTTATTGGAGATCTACTCCTTGGAATGGGCATCTATTTTTTTTTTTAATTTTATTTATTTATGGTTTACCAACAGATGTTACAGCAATACATACAAAAAATATGACAATCTTAAATCCTAGTTCTAACTGCACACCCAATTACAGGTAAACACAACATGTTAGTTCTATTTTATAAAAGATAACAAGAAGAAAAAAAGTTGACAATTCAAATTCCAGTACAAGGGATTTGGACAGAGATTCATCATCATCATCCTCAGCCTATAACGTTCCCACTGCTGGGACACAGGCCTCCTCTCTTGTGAGAGGGAGTGGGCCATAATCCACCACGCGGGCCCAGTGCGGGTTGGCAGATGTCACATGTCTTCGAATTTGATGGTTCTAGGACATGCCGGTTTCCTCACGATGTTTTCCTTCACCGTTTTGAGAGCAGTGGTGATGAAAGAAATTACACAAAGTAATGCGCCAGGCTGGGTTCGAACCCACGACCTACAACTCGTAAGTCGGGGCCGATACCACTGGGCCACCACTGCTCAGACAGAGATTATTTTAATATAATTTTTTCCTATTTGCATAATGTTAAGAAGGTGTTACATATTTTATGAAAGTCACTAGTGTGTCATTGTGGATATCGTTGAGGTGGCTGTATTCGTTTACTAACTTGCACATCCGTGGTATAGGGGAGTTAGCACCAAATTTGGTCCGACGAAACGGTGGAGCCAAAGGAGTGATGGGTCGACGTGGTGGTCTACGTGGAACTCGGATAGAGACGGTATTTAGGAGACTCGGGCAGTCGATTTTATTCCTAAGTAGTTTGTAAATAAACCTCAAATCCAAGATATCTCTCCGCTTCTCAAGAGATTTCATTTTAAAAAGGGCTAGCCTGTCAGCGTAAGACTGTCGTTTTAGATTTTTTCCTATTGAATACCCGAGTTAATTTACAAATCTTTTTTGAACACGCTCGATTCTCAGAGAATGAACAGCATAATGAGGTCGCCAAGCAGTACTACAGTATTCCAGAATACTACGAGTTAGGGTGCAGTATAATATAATTTTTGTTTCTAATTTTCTGAATACTTTGCTGTTACGGATTACGAATCCCAAAGCTCTAAGTCCTCTTTTTATTATACTGTCTGCATGAGGGATAAACGTTAACTCGTTGTCTAATATTACACCCAGATCTTTTACACAGTTGACTTCCGTTAGAGGAATTCCATTAATATTATATGTTGTGTCAAAATTACGCCGTTTCCGACTAAACTTTATATGTACGCACTTTTCGCTGTTCAATAGGATACAGTTCTGGGAGCACCAGTAACTTAGTCTATCCAAATCCTGCTGCATCAAGGAGGCATCCTCGCAGGATGATATTGTTTTTACAATTTTGATATCATCTGCAAACAGGAATGGAGTAGTACTAGAAAAGCATGTAGTGACATCGTTAATAAATATATTGAATAAGACAGGACCTAAATGCGTACCCTGTGGGACTCCTGACGCGATCGCGTATGGATCCGAGCGGAAACCGTTAACCACAACATAAAATTTTCGACCACATAAGTAAGATTGAAACCAATTAAGAAGTGCACCGTGGAATCCGTACATAGAAAGCTTGTTTATTAGCAGTTTGTGGGGCACCCTATCGAATGCCTTGCTGAAATCCGTATATACAGCATCTACTTGACTACCTGCGTCAATTGCGCCAGATAATGTCTCGATGAAAGAAACTAGATTTGTGCACGTTGAACGAGACTTGACAAAACCGTGCTGGTCTTCACAGAGGATTTTTTTTAAATATCGCTGTATATACGGACAGAGCAAGGATTCCAGCACTTTACCAAAGATGGACAATATGGAAATCGGTCTGTAATTGCCGACTACACGACTATCCCCATTCTTGAGTACTGGCACCACTTTTGCGAGTTTCCATGCTTTTGGGAACCGGCCCGTGCTAAAAGAGTTATTAAATATAGTTGCCAATGGGTCCACTAGATTTTTTGCGCAATTAACAATAAACATCGGTGATATTCCATCAGGACCCGGACCCTTAGATATGTCCAGCTGTTTCAGTTTTTTTAATATTTCGTCCTTGCTCACCTCCACGAATGAAAAGCTGTCGGTAGTATGTTGATTGCTCGTTTGGTGGCCATCGCCTGTCGGCCCGTGGACACTGTCGTAAACCTTAGCATATGAAGATGCAAAAAGGTTACAAATATCAGTGCCATCAGTCGATTCAGTTAAGCCGTCGGTCATTACAGCGGGGTAGTTACTCTCACGAGCACGCTTGTCTTTAATGTACGTCCAAAAGTACTTTGGATTTGCGGTTATGGCTTTTTCCACGCTATCCAAGTAAGTTTTATAGCAAGTTTTAGCGAGCAGATCACATCGTCTAGCCAATAATTTGATTGATAAAGCATCTAAAGGATTATGATATTTTTTAAACCGTGTTCTGATTTTATTCTTCTCTTTAAGCATCTTTATTAAGGCTGCACTAAACCAAACAGGGTAATTTTTATTCTTTCTACGAACAAGCGGGACGTAAGTCTTTATGGTGGCCTCTAAGACGTTATAAAATATATCCACCATATCATCCACATTCTTACAGTCTCGAAATAGTTCAGTCCAATTGATATCATTGAGATGTTGATTTACTTGTGTGTAATCGGTTTTACGGAGATTTCTCTACGGTACTTTCACAGTCATTATTGTCTTGTGACTGGGATTGTAGCACCATAATTTTGTATTTTTGACTTAATTATACGCTTAGGCTCAAATCACACCAAAAGAGCGTCGAAGCGCAGCAAAGCGGAGCGCTGTTTCAGTGTCAGATGATTTTAAACTTTATTACTAATAATTATCGCATGAGAAACTCGAAAGAGTCGCGCGGATGCCCGCCTCGCCGAAATCCGGGCAAGTTCCATAAACGGAGAAGAGAGAAATCGCGGGACTCTTTTCGGCCTTTCGCCGATCTTTCGGTGTGAGTTGACCCTTACAGGCACTTCTGAAAAACTGCCTGTAAATGGCCTAGTTGAAGTTATTTCACAAACAGCTTGAATGGTAGTTTTTATTTTTCTTGTGAAAAGGCTTTATATTTATAATCAATTTGTACGTAGCTGTAAGAAAATACTTGGTATCTTTAATACGGTTGACCGACATTTACTCGTTAAAGGACTGCACTTAGAGATTGTACTCGTAGCGTGACACTTTCTCCCTTTGATCAAAGTCGCCGGCTTATGGAGAAGTGCGCTCAGCTTCGAAGATAAATACACATTTCTGTTGAACGCGTCTTACTTTTTTTTTTTTTTAGGTGGTAAAATCATCAAATGAGTCCTCCCGCCTTGGGTGGGGCGGAAGGGACTGTCAGACTCTTACTGACTAAAATCCACCCGTGTTCCTTCGGATGCCCTTTACGTTCAAGTGCCGCGGTATCCTGGGTTAAGAAAAAACCCGCGACCCCAACAGGCATTTGGCGCGAAACACGACGCGCTACCGACTTGGTCCTCCGTCGGACGGCGAGCTACCCATTACTCACCGTCCGCAAGCCAGCTCCGCCGCTGTGCCCTCTGCTGATCAGAGGGACACGCGTTGGAGCGTCCACACGACAGGCTATTCGCATACGGGCAAAGAGACCCCTTAGGCACACAGAGCCTAAGGAAGAGTTTTTGCCCGCATCCCAGGGTGCACCGGCCCGAAAAACTGGTCTTCCCCCCGGACATATCCGAGAGGGAACTCCAGTCCACAGGCGCACGTGGAGGTTTCCTGTCTTAGCACCCCAAACGTGTCTTACTTGGCGTTTCTTCCTATAATAGCTGAGTGTCGACTACGTTGACGATAGACATTTTAATACGACGACAAGGTTTGAGCAGTGCTGCACAACTTTTCGCGGTTTCGACGCCACATGAAATAAGTATTTGTATAACATACAACAGTTGTTACAGGTCTGGGTGTACATTTATGTGTGTTTCTGTGTTTGTAAACGCACCCATGACACATGAATAGCTCTCTATGTTCCAGAGTGCGGTTACTGATGAGACAGTCCCGTGTCCCCAGCAGACTTTGCCCTTCTAGGGGTGGACACGTCAAATTGCTGACCGCTCTTTGAACATAGTCCAACCCAGGCATGGTCCATGATTGGATGGCAAGTCATGGCACTCAATTATTCGCCGTCGGCGCTTGCGGTGGCCAGAAATCGCCTCATCTGATGGGCGTCTCCTGAGGCAGCACGGTCGTGAGGTGGAGGCTGTCCTCACCCTCACGGCGTTCGCCTCCTCCCACGCTAGCATGACTTCTGCCAATATAGACCATAAAACAAAGGAACGTTCCAATTTTCTATGAAAGAACTTGTGTTCAGAAACGGGTGGTTGTTTATCTAACTTAATACATTATTGCAATGTTAAGACCCCACTGTTTTGGCTTCCCCGACTATGTTTATTCTACTAATGCTTCTGTTCAGTCATTTAATTCTAATGGATGGCGTTTATTTTATTGAGAGATGAAGGGGAAACACGAAAATGTAATTGGTTGTAAAAGTATTCTTCTGGCGAATTTTTTTAAGGGAAATTATGTTTCATCGGGTTATAGTCTATTATTTCATATCATGATATTCAAATTTTTATTCGATACCTATTTTCTTCTTTTTTCGGTGATTCAATTCTGTAGGCAATTCTGTTTAGTCTTTTCCAATAGTTTTGTAGGCGAACTGAGTTGATTGAATATCAAGTATTTTACACTAGCCGTTCCCCGCCGTTCTACCCCACTGCTCAGATCCTAATAATTGAAGCATAATATTATAATTTTAGCCTATAGACTTTTTCAATATAAACTATCCAACACACAAAAAAATATATTAAGTTCCAACGCGAAGTTCGTGAGATAAGCGCGTTCAATCAAACATTCAAATTATGTAAATGGCTCAAAAATATTTCCTTAATTAACCGACTTCAAAAAAAGGAGGATGTTCTCAATTCGGTCGGTATGTTTTTTTTTTTTTTTTTATTTATGTACATCGATTACTCCGAGGTTTCTAGTCCGATTAGTGTGATTCTTTTTTTGTTCGATGCAGAATACTTGCAGTGTGGTCCCATAAAAATTTCATCAAATTTGGTTTAGTACTTTTTATTTTGTGAGCATTTTTATTAATTTCGCCTACTTGGATGACATGATGATTTTTACTTTTTGCGTGTTTGTTACGCGATTACTTCGCCAATTGTGGACCGATTTTCAAAATTGGTTTTTTGTTGTACTAGGGATCGTTCACCTTAGGGAATACTGCAAGTTTCATCGAACTCTGTTCAGCATTTTTTGAGATAGGGAATTTTATTGGAACTTTCTTTTATGTACACAACATGGGCGATGTTAATACCGGTGCTACGGATTACAAAATTCTAGTGCACATGTAAGAAAATGATGTATTTGCCAAGAATTTAGGTTGAATATTAAAACTAAAAAGAGTAAAATAAAAAACTTTTACAAAAAAAATTTAACCGCCTTCAAAAACAACCACAAAAAAGGGTAAAATAACCTACAAAAGACATCGAAATAATAAAACAAAGCCACCGACTTTTAACCGCCTTCAAAAACAACCACATTGTTTTTGAAGGCGGTTAATTTTTTTTTTTTAAATAAACTAGGAATTTCTCCTGTGTCGTGGGTGCGTTTATAAAATAGAAACTCACATACACTAATACCCAGACCCGAAACAACTACTCGTAGATCATACAGATATTTGTTCCGTGCAGGAAATCTAACCCAAGACATTCTGCGCAGTAGTCCAGTCGCTCAGCCACTGCGCTACCGTTGCTGTTAAAAGTTATCATAGATACAAGTTTCAATAGAAATCAAAATTTGATCTAAATCATGACGTAAAATCTTATAAATAGAACACAAAATCAATTACTCAATGCAGACCCTGACGAAATTCTAAGAAGTCACATCAAAAAACCTTTCTCAAATGACGCTGTATTACATAAAACATAAACATATTTTTATCCACCAACTCTCAGAGATGGTTCATTAGATGCTTTAGGAAAAATCTTCAACAAAAGGGTCCTTTACAATTTTTTTCCTGGCTTCACTGCGGAACTCGAAAAAACCCGCGCACCTACAATTACGAAGGGAGATCTTTTTTGATATAATTACATTTTTTATTGTATGACGAAAGTAGGATGTTTTTTATGCCTTGTTCTGTACATGGCTTAGAAGATTTTTTTTGGTGTTTTCTTGTACGAGGTTTAGAGTCATTGGGTTTTATTTGGTACACCAACGACGATATATTACTAGACTCCTAATAACAGGCGACCGATGTCTGTCAACACATTAGGCAAAATAGTAGATTATTAACCAAGGGGATAAAGCAGGGTCTTCTGTCGCGGGTGGCGAATTAAATCGCGAGCGTAACGAAGGACTCGAGGTTTACTCCCGAGCGTAGCGAGGGTGTTAAAAACTTAAATCACGAGCGAAGCGAGGGATTTAAGACGAGTCCTGAGTGTAGCGAGGGATTTAAGTTCACCCAAGACTAAGACAGCTTTATCACCGAGGAAAATACTCTACTTTTCGTACCATTTGCGAAAAAAATAACACAGTAATAATATGAGATACGCATTTTAAACATTAATATTTAACATTAACTTATTTATAAAAATAAGTAAAAATTAACTCAACGTTTATGTATTTGAAGAATACAAAAACGAGGCAAATAAAAAAGCAAAGGCATCAAGCTCAAACGGCCTCGTCGGTTTTCGTAATTTTATTTAACTAGATGAAAATCCAGCTTCGCTCGGGTGAAACGTGTGTCCCAAATACTACACATCAAGGTACTAAATGTAGGTGTCACGGTAAGTCATAGGCCGAAAATAAAGAAAGAAAAAAAAACTCAACATGATAACCGATGTCAATAATGGCGGCTGCGATCTGTCTGGTCAGAAAATCATTAAAAATTTACAAAATACTCGACAATCCGAATTTTGCGGATATATGTTGTCGACTCGAAATCTTTATTTTTTAATGTTTTATTATTCTGGTTAGCTTTCGATCGATTCTACCGTAATCTAAGTATTCCAAATTTAAATCACATTCTCTCCCTAGAGAGAGAATGAAATTCAGTACAACATTCTTTCCCTGTTTTTCACAGATTAAAAATGACTATTGTTATGTTCGCTTTTTGTGGCATAGAATGTCACTTTTTTGAGCAAGTGGTACGAAAAAGTCATATCCGTCTTATTTCGACCACTCCTGTGAGCCGTAAACATACCTTGAGACAGAACAGACCTTGAGTTAGCCAATCACAACGCAGTACCCCGTCCCCCTCGCTTACGTAGTACCTCAGCGAGTTGACAGAATAGTTTTTGTTCCTTAGATCGTGCATGCGGAGTCTGGTAATATATCGTCGTTGAATCAGAAGCAGTCATCATGATTTAAATTCAGATACAGTATTAATTTCGGACAAAAAAGTTTATTAACCTCTGCTTAAATAATATTTATTGGACAATAAAAAAAAAACTAAGAAAGATCATTTTTTCTTAGTTTAAAAAAACAATTACATTGGGAAGTTGAATTGCCAAAGTCAAAGGCATTGGCATTCCTTCATAAGAATGGCAATGCCTTTGACTTTGGCAATTTATGATTTATGTTGACAAAGAAACAAATATAATGTGACAAAATGTGGTAATGTATTAACAAAATTCCTATTTAGAAATTTTCGTACAAACTAATTTGTATTTGGTCCTTTCGTACACAAAATTGTACATAGTTAGTGTCAGTCAACACTAATTCATTGTCCTTTTAATCAGCTTTTAACGGGTGCTTTAATTACTAACAAAATGGTATAAAATTACGCAATATTATAATAATCTGACATAGTTTCAAGTAGTAGGTACTCTATGAAAGGCTTAAAATCTAGTAGATATACTGTTTCAACATTGTTGGAGATTTTAATGATTATCTTGCAACACCAAAATCAAATTAGTGTAAATCTTTATACATGTAGTGGCAACAAGTGTAAGGAGCAGTGGTGGCCCAGTGGTATTGGTCTCGACTTACGAGTTGTAGGTCGTGGGTTCGAACCCCGCCAGGCGCATTACTTTGTGTAATTTATTTCATCACCACTGCTCTCAAAACGGTGAAGGAAAACATCGTGAGGAAACCGGCATGTCCTAGAACCAAAAATTCGAAGATATGTGACATCTACCAATCCGCACTGGGCCCGCGTGGTGGATTATGGCCCACTCCCTCTCTCAGAGGGGAGGCCTGTATCCCAGCAGTGGGAACATTATAGGCTGATGATGATGATGATGATGATGATGATGTAGTGGCAACACTGTTTTCTTCCGTTCCATCTGCGACATTGGTACAATACACACGTGCATCTAATACCTCCGATATTTTATTTCATCTTCCCTGGCACCAATTACCAGCGCCGCATCAGTTATCGACATCTAACAAGCTCCACAAACATTAATAGCCTGTACTCGGTTCGCCATTCCATACAAATTTTCAAGTAAGTACTTCTTTTTTGAAATTACTGAACTTCATAAAACTTCAGAAATATAAGAAGGATACGCAAGTCTAAAAGGTTAGGAGAAAATATTTTCGAAATGTCTGATTAAAATTATTGGAAAATTTTTGTTTGTATGGGAAATTTAAATTCGATTTAGGTAATAGAACTGAAATACAATTTTCTTAAAATATTTTTTTTCAAGAGAGTCCTTCTGCTCTAGGTGGGAGCAGAAGGAACAATCTTTATATGACTGAAAACAAACCTGTTACCTTCACTGATCCTTTGCGTTAAAGGACCGTAGTGTCGTGACAGTTCTTGCTACCACACATGTTTTTTTTTTTATTGTGGTAAAATCATCAAATGAGTCCTCTCACCCTGGGCAGGGCGGGAGGGACTGTTAGACTTGTCCCTTATGTTCCGGGGTCACGGTGATGGAAATAATTACCGCGACCGCAGCAGGCTTTGGAACTCTGTGAGGGGGCCCCGTCATTTTGCTGACGCTCTTTGAGGCTCGCGTGGAACACGACGCGCCGTCGATCCGGGCATGGTCCATGGTCGGACAGCGAGTTGCCCTTTACTCGCTTTCGAGTTACTACTTTAACACTGTTTAAATGCAATTTGATGTAATGTCATAGACATTAGCGCTGCGTCTGAAGGTTAAGCTTAAAATGGTGTCGAGGACTTTATTTGGACACCCTGTAGCTAATGTCAAAAATTATCACATGACAACCAGGACCGACTGCCGACGCAAGTTAACCCAATTTTCGAGGCATGGACTTAGAACTTCACCGTATTTATCTCAATAAAAAAAGATACATACACAAACATAATGAAAAACAGTCTGTTTTTCTTCCACCAAGAAAAATAATGTTTATCATAAATAAAAGTTTCGCAGAATTATTTATTAACACAACTGTCAGGAGAAATAAGTAAAATATACATCCTTATAAGAACTCAGTACATTCAGTGCGAAAAAAAATCTAGCGAAATAATAAACTAGGGGTCTTCCGCCACATCTTGCAGTAAATTTATAGAGCTTTACGGGACGTATTTTTTACGTCCCACTTTGTTTCCCACAATAAACACAATATCTACTCATAATTATGCTTAGTTATGTTAGGATCAGCTTGTCAGTTTAGCCGAAAACAATACTCTAGTACTTACGATGCTGGGGCCACACTACGTAATGATAGACATTTTTATCCGATTATTCAAAGTTTATTATTGTGAAAATTTACGGCATTTCCCGTTTGTATGCCGAAGCATGACTGGTTGTAAAACTATCGAGCATCTGACTTACCAGAACCAAGGCCGAAATTCTAAGTGCCGTCAAAGTAACGTGCTTTCCAAGTCTCGGTTTGTAATGGATGACCAATGGTTACTAATATAAGGACCAACATTTATTTTTAACGTGGTGAAATTAATTTCAATAGCACTTTACGTTACGATGTCGTGGTAATTCGTTTGTCCCGCGACACATTTATAAGGACCAACATAGGCAATCATTGCTTAACCTTAAAATCTATTTGAATGGTTGTGAGCTACATCTCTCTCTTTCTCCTTTGAAGTAACATTAAAATAAAACAGCAGCTCTAATAAGTGATGGTAGGCCCCTAGCCCCCATTTTCTTTTGAGCGAATTGTTAGCAACTTCATAAACTTCTTTATTGCTTTTCACGAATAACTTTTGTCGCATTTTTATTTTTCTTTCGCTCCAGCAAATATTGATAAACTGATTGATTGGAGCGGGAACGGTCTCAATTAATTATTGCGGAAATGGATTTTTATTGGAGCGATCGGATTTCTTGCTGTGAGATTTTTTATAAAAGTTTCTATTTAAATTTTAATAAAAAACCAGAGATGTTTTGAAGTTATTATTTTCGTATTTATTTTGTGTTTCAAATTAGAGTATTTTATGGGTTTGAACCACATTTGCGTTTCTAAAACCTTACAAACTCACGTAAACGCGTTTTTAGGCGTTTTCGTCGCTTAAAAGCGTTTTAACTTTTGTACCAGTTGCACGTATCTTCAAAACAAGCTTATAGAACAAATGCTTATCTGAAACCTAGCGACTATTTTTAGTAGAGTTTGTTACTTTGAAAATATTAAATCACACAATATTATAATCGTTTTAAGAGAAACTGACAGAGACTTGTTTGAAAATAAAAATCACATATTTCATGATTTTTCTCAATACAACTTTCTTGGAAAACATACTCGAGTAATAAATATTCTTGCTGACAGCTTACATCTGGAATTCCTGCTATTCCTTTGCAAAAAAATAATTTAAAAATAAAAGCACATTTGAGAAATGTTTTCAAACTATCAATTTTGAACACATAACGAGTACTTGGAGCAAGTGAATGAAATCGAGATAATTTAAAAAAAAAGTTTTCTTTTATTCAGATTTATTTTTCGCATGAAAACGCACGGCGCATTCTAAGATTTACGGTTATTGTCGTATATAAACCGAACATACTTTAAAAAAAAGAAAATTTTAATAAGCTTAAAAAACAGCACAATTTATTTAAACGAGCTAGTAAACTACAAGTATTATCACCATTTTTAATATCAATGAATTTCATCTATTTTAATTCTGAAAATTTAATGCGTTTTGTTAGATTTTCATCAATACTAAGAACTTTCAGAGTAAACTAGTAACAATGATATAACATATAGCATTCACAATGTTTCTATAATTACAAATAATATACAAATAGCAATAATCATAAGTTAACAGCAACGCTGTCTATAACACCAATGCGGCTTAATTACTAAACATTTTTTCCAATAACATCATCATCATCAGCCGGAAGACGTCCACTGCTGAACATAGACCTCCCTCTTGGACCGCCACGCCGAACGACAATTCGCCATTTGCATCCATCGTTTGCCCGCGACTCTCACGATGTTGTCAGTCCACCAATTGGGAGGCCTACATACGCTGCTTCTTCCTATGACAGCGTTGCGGTTAAATTTTAAGAACGCAAGTATCCATAAAATATTTTGAGTCCAGGGTTTGAATTTTATATCGGGAAAGGTGTCATTTGGGTATTCCATCAGGAATTTTTCAGTAGCAGTCTTTTTTTTTTTTTTAACGTGGTAAAATCATCAAATGAGACCTCCCCGGGCAGGGCGGGAGGTACTGTCAGACTTCTACTGACTAAAATCCACGGTGTTCTTCAATAGCCCTTTATGTTCCGGGGTCACGGTAAGGAAATAAATCCCGCGACCCCGGCAGGCTTTGGCCCTCTGTGAGGGGGTCCCGTCATTTGCTGACAGCTCTTTGAGGCGCGCGTGGAACACGACGCGCTGTCGACCCGGGCATGGTCCATGGTCGGACAGCGAGTTGCCCTTTACTCGCTGTCCGCATGCCCGCGCCTACGGTGGCCGGAGATCGTCTCGATCTTGGGACGTCCGACGCCGTGGGCGTACACCACTGCGGTTGGGGCGGAGGGAGGACGCTGCCCTCCCTCTCTCGCCCCGCAGCATGGCCGAGACCAATGCCGGGCGCGAGAGGTCTCCGCCTATCGCCGCCGTGAGGACACGTCGGTGCCCTGCCCAAGCTGGGCAGTCTTGCACCGTATGTTCAGTAGCAGTCTTGGTATATGGAACTGTGCACGGTTTATAGCAAGGCTCACCCCTCTTTTGCATGGTACTGCAAAACAATCTGGTGAAAAGTGGGTGTACTCTTGAGAACAATTTGACGCTGCAAGAATGGCTGAGGTGACTCGGATGGACAGGCCTGTTGGTCTAGTGGTTTGTGACCCTTACTGCTATGCCGGAGGTCGTGGGTTCGCTTCACACCGAGGACAAATGTCTGTGTGATGAGCACGATCATTTTTGTTCTGTTTCTGGGTGTAAATTATCTATAGTAATTATGTATCAGTTGTTTAGTACACAAGCTCTGCTTAGCTTGGGACTAAATGGCGTTGTGTGATAGTTGTAGAATATTATTATTCTTATGGCAAGAGCATCTCATGTACTGAATCAAATTCTGTTGTCAAATGATTTTACCTTTCCACACCTAAAAGTTTATGTAAACTAAACCTTTGTGATTATGTTAGTTTATCATAAATGAATAATAATCTATGAACCAATAATAATAGTCTGTAAAGTTTCTTGTCTATGCACCCAATTTTGCCCACAAGGTCGCAAATGCTGGCTCTGACCGCAAATTCAATTCAAAGCAGATGCAATTACTAATGCCCCAAAGTTCTAAGATCTACTCGCTCTGAAATCAGAACATTTACACAGTACCACTCCCCTGAGAATGCTAACACTATTAAATTAAATTGAGAAGTTTATTTGAAACTATATGAAAATCTTGCTCGATAATGTTTTGGTTTAAATTTAATTATTAGTGGTAAGCCTTTTGGCCCTACTC